>JAYKKI010000091.1:3407500-4007500 GCA_039881145.1 Druceiella hillmani | reverse complement strand
ATTTGAAGTTCAAGGCATAGTCATGTAACTTTGGAAAGCTTATGAATTCATTGGTTTGAGACTAAACAGTCTTAGGAATCATCAATAAGAAAGTACGAAGACGTTGATCCCAAAGACTCGAACAAGTGTATCAAGCGAGAGTATTACACTATTTCTACACGAGCAGAAATAGCTGGAGCAAAGGTTTTCACGAAATAAATGAGCAAAGCTCCAAACTATGCACTTTTAATAGCCCTTTTGGTTCTTCCTGTTTTAACAAATTTCCCTTTGGCATCTCATCTGTCCCAGAGGTATTCCACAGGACTCTAAAATGAATCTTTGATGGCGTGGATGGCGTGATGGCGTCCTAATTATGGGTTCTAACAGAGGACATGATAAGAGACTAGAAACATTTTTAGAAAAGGAAAGCTGACTTATGCTTCAATGTGGATAGATGTGTTTGTTAAGAGCAAAGTAATGTTTATGGGCGATTGTGTTACTAGTGAAGGAATCAGTCCTAATCCCGAAAATATTACAGCTATTCTTAATATTTATAACTATCAATCTTTGCATTTATATTCTTTTATGTGTTGCCCATACCGTGTGAAATAAAAAAGTTAAAATTTGAATTGTGATAGGTCAAATATGCTACTACGACCTCTTGTATTTATTCTTTCTAAAATATTACATGAAACATTACATTGTTCCTGGCCGTGAAAAGTGAAATCGAAGAACTTGTACAAATATATGCTGATACAGTTTTGAAAACTGTATCAACATGCATTTGCACAACTTCTTCGCCTTTAATACTCATATTTTATTAGTAATACACAACATTTTTATATACTTTATTGAAAAGATATATTTATTTTTAAGATACGAAGTATTATTTTTCAGAATCCGAAAACATAATACAAGACACAGATGAACATAACAATACTAATAAAATAATATTTTATTTATGTATAATAATAAATGTCTTTGATTTATAACTGTTACCTTACAACCTGTTTCATTTACACGTTTTTTTAGATTCAATTTATTTTATGCTGGTATTGTCACTCTTAATACTATTGATTGAAATAGTAGCAATAAACATCTAGAACAGGCCCGCCCAACATACGGCTCCCGGGCCACGATGCGGCGCGCAAAAGATCTGCATCCGGCCCGTGGGCTAGTTAAAACTTTAAAAACATCAATAGGATATTGCGCAAATATCCATTAAAAAATATGCCTATGTCAGTTGCACTACACTAGTCGATAAATGAACCAATAAGTGATAGTCCAAATGAATAATGTGTACATATTGGTAGATATGTTACGGAACCCGTCGCGATACGGAACCCTACAAAACACGTCAGTCTAATTGTTTTGCTCCCGTGAACATACTAGTATTGTAGTTGCAAGGAATAATCAACCTTATAGCCTTCGCTATAGAGCCTGCATTGGCTTGTGCATGTACTCACACGTAGACAATGATTGCGTCAGCTGGCGACCCAATGTCTAGACTAGACACCCCAGGTACTTACGAGAAATCTCTCGATATTTCTATGAGTTGCCGATATAAATCGCCACAGTATATAGATAGCAGCCGTGGTCGCCTCGGAGTCAGTCCAAGTTTGGACACGAAAGCGAAAAGGAAGAAGTGCGATAACCAGCGAATACCTACGGACGATTATAGCGTTAAATAACGGACTACTGCATATCTCTCTTGCGATTTGGGTCTGTTGTATTGTGGTTAAATAAAGTTTGTCATCTTTTGAAGATATCGGCATTTTCTTCAATATCGAACCCGGAGTACGTAACAGGTATATAAAATTTACTTATGAAATTCTCGCACACCAAGACGCGCCCTACTTCACCTACCCTTTTGATACCCACATATAGTCAGATCGCATTACCGCTATCAGTTGGCCAGCGAAGCTTATCAACGACGAATGCGAAAATTTTGGTTTTACTCGTGTTCGGTTGCGATCGTGTTACACTTGCCTATTTCGTAAATCAATATTGAATGAAGTTTATTGCAATAAGAAGTGATGAACTAAGGTAGGTGATACACATTTTTAAAATAGTCTTTTGTTGCACATTGTTTGGGATCAGGAACAACATGCTCGCCTCTAAAGTTTGTAAATTTTGTCATATTTACCTAAGTACACAGTTTAATGTTGACGTTCTACATTTAATGGACTGTACTCCATGATTATGATCATATATGGTCTGATGTGGTATCGTATTTATTTATAGTATTGATATATTTCCAATTCTGCATGTTGAAAATTTTGAATTAAAATTTCTTAACGTATTTATCAAAAGGTATGTGTGTACATTATTTCATTTTATTTTATGATTATTGCAAAACAGGATATCAACCGATAAAACGTAAACTTGACGCAGAATGAAACCTTTTTTCTCACATAACACAATGGAAACATACTACGCCTCATATATCATGACAAAATATCAGTTTACAAGGGGTATAACATTAAACAGCATTATTCTACAAAACATGCATTTAGATACGATTAGTACAAAAGTCAAATGCAATTCGATCGTATAAATTCATTAAAAAAAATATGGTCGGTAAATCGTTGTTTTGTACAGACATGTTTTACTGCGGGAAGAAAGAAACAAACGCGCAAGCTGTGTACGCATTTCAGATTGTGATTATTTTTAAATTCATATTTCAACATAAACACAGCGTGAAAAATAATTTGTGTTTTAATAATAATGTTCCGGATCTCTTGGAGTGCAACCGGCCACAAACATATTTTCGCATCATTCGGCGTATCGGGGTATTCAACGAGCATTGCGAAGCGCGCCGCAGCTAGTTTACATGGGTACGTTGGTGTGTACAGACGTGTGTTACTGCGGGAAGAAAGAAACAAACGCAGAAGCCGAGAACGCAGTGCTTTTCAAATTGTGATCGTTTTTAAATTCATATTTCAACAAAAACACAGTGTGAAAATTAATTTGTGTTTTAATATTAATGTTATGGGTGTTTTGGAGTGCAACTGGCCACAAACCAATTTTTGCATCATGCGGCGTATTGGGGTATTCAACGACCATTGTGAAGGGCGCCGCAGTTAGTTTACAGGGACCGTTGGTGTGTACAAACGTGTGCTACTGCGGGAAAAAAAGAGACAAACGCGCAAGCTGTGTACGCAGGACATTTCAGATTGTAATTGTTTTTAAATTCATATTTTAAATAAAACAGAGTGCGATAATAAATTTGTGTTTAAAATTAATGCTCCAGATATTTCGATTGCCACCCGCCACAATTAAATTTACGAATCATGCGGCGTTTCGGGATATTCGACGAGCATTGCGAAGCGCGCCACAGCTAGTTTATATTGGACCTTTGTTGTGTACAGACGTGTGTTACTGCCGGAACAAAGAAACAAACGTGCAAGCTGTGAATGCAGTGCATTTCAGATTGTGATTGTTTTTAAATTCATATTTCAACAAAAACGCAGTGTAAAATTAATTTGTGTTTTAATAATAATGTTCCGGATAATTTGGAGTGCCACCGGCCACAAACAAATTTTCGCATCATGCGGCGTATCGGAGTATTCAACGAGCATTGCGAAGCGCGCCGCAGCTAGTTTATGCCGACCGTTGGTGTGTACAGACGTGTGTTACTGCGGGAAGAAAGAAACAAACGCAGAAGCCGAGAACGCAGTGCTTTTCGAATTGTGATCGTTTTTAAATTCATATTTCAACAAAAACACAGTGTGAAAATTAATTTGTGTTTTAATATTAATGTTATGGGTGTTTTGGAGTGCAACTGGCCACAAACCAATTTTTGCATCATGCGGCGTATCGGGATATTCGACAAGCAATGCGAGTCCCGCAGCAGCTAGTTTATATGGGACCGTTGGTGTGTACAGACGTGTGTTTCTGCGGGCAGAAAGAAACAAACGCGCAGCTGTCTATCTAGTTTACATGGATTGTTGGTGCGTACAGACGTATGTTACTTCGGGTAGAAAGAAATAAACACGGTATTTGAGAACGCAGGGCATTTCAGATTGTGATTGTTTTTAAATTGATATTTTAAATTAAACACAGTGTGAAAAATAATTTGCGTTTTAATATTAACGTTATGGGTGTTTTGGAGTGCAACTGGCCACAAACCAATTTTTGCATCATGCGGCGTATCGGGGTATTCAACGACCATTGTGAAGCGCGCCGCAGTTAGTTTACAGGGACCGTTGGTGTGTACAAACGTGTGCTACTGCGGGAAAAAAGAGACAAACGCGCAAGCTGTTAACGCAGTGCATTTTAGATGCATTTGTGATTGCTTTTAAATACATATTTCAACAAAAACACAGTGTGAAAATTAATTTGTGTTTAAAATTAATGTTTCAGAAGTTTCGAATGCCATTCTCCACAAATAAATTTACGCATCATGCGGCGTATCGAGGTATGCGACGAGCATTGCCAAGCGCGCCACAGCTAGTCTATATTGGACCGTTGGTGTGTACAGACGTGTGTTACTGCGGGAAGAAAGAAACAAACGCGCAAGCTGTGAATGCAGTGCATTTCAAATTGTGATCGTTTTTAAATTCATATTTCAACAAAAACACAGTGTGAAAATTAATTTGTGTTTTAATAATAATGTTCCGGATATTTTGGAGTGCAACCGGCCTCAAACAAATTTTCGCATCATTCGGGGTATTCAATGACCATTGCGAAGCGCGACGCATCTAGTTTACATGGACCGTTGGTGTGTACAGAATTGTGTAACTGCGGGAAGAAAGAAACAAACGCGGAAGCCGAGTACGCAGTGCATTTCAGATTGTGATTGTTTTTAAATTCATATTTTAAATAAAACACAATGTGAAAATTAATTTGTGTCTGAAATTAATGTTCCAGATGTATCAATTACCACCCGCCACAAATAAATTTCCGAATCATGCGGCATTTTGGGGTATTCGGCGAGCATTGCAAAGCGCGCCACAGCTAGTTTATATTTTACCGTTGGTGGTACAGATGTATGTTACTGCCGGAAGAAAGAAACAAACGTGCAAGATGTGAACGCAGTGCATTTCAGATTGTGACTGTTTTTAAATTCATATTTTAAAAAAAACGCAGTGTAAAATTAATTTGTGTTTTAATAATAATGTTCCGGATAATTTGGAGTGCAACCGGCCATAAACAAATTTTCGCATCATGCGGCGTATCGGAGTATTCAATGAGCATTGCGAAGCGCGCCACAGCTAGTTTATATCGACCGTTGGTGTGTACAGACGTGTGTTACTGCGGGAAGAAAGAAACAAACGCGCAAGCTGTGAATGCAGTGCATTTCAAATTGTGATCGTTTTTAAATTCATATTTCAACAAAAACACAGTGTGAAAATTAATTTGTGTTTTAATAATAATGTTCCGGATATTTTGGAGTGCAACCGGCCTCAAACAAATTTTCGCATCATTCGGCGTATCGGGGTATTCAATGGCCATTGCGAAGCGCGACGCAGCTAGTTTACATGGACCGTTGGTGTGTACAGAATTGTGTAACTGCGGGAAGAAAGAAACAAACGCGGAAGCCGAGTACGCAGTGCATTTCAGATTGTGATTGTTTTTAAATTCATATTTTAAATAAAACACAATGTGAAAATTAATTTGTGTCTGAAATTAATGTTCCAGATGTATCAATTACCACCCGCCACAAATAAATTTCCGAATCATGCGGCATTTTGGGGTATTCGGCGAGCATTGCAAAGCGCGCCACAGCTAGTTTATATTTTACCGTTGGTGTGTACAGATGTGTGTTACTGCCGGAAGAAAGAAACAAACGTGCAAGATGTGAACGCAGTGCATTTCAGATTGTGACTGTTTTTAAATTCATATTTTAACAAAAACGCAGTGTAAAATTAATTTGTGTTTTAATAATAATGTTCCGGATAATTTGGAGTGCCACCGGCCACAAACAAATTTTCGCATCATGCGGCGTATCGGAGTATTCAACGAGCATTGCGAAGCGCGCCGCAGCTAGTTTATGCCGACCGTTGGTGTGTACAGACGTGTGTTACTGCGGGAAGAAAGAAACAAATGCGCAAGCTGTAAACGCAGTGCATTTCACATTGTGATTGTTTTTAAATTCATATTTCAAATAAAACACATTGTGAAAATTACTTTGTGTTTAAAATTAATGTCCCACATGTTGCAATTGCCACCTGCCACAAATAAATTTACGCATCATGCGGCGTTTCGTGGTATTCGACGAGCATTACGAATCCCGCCGCAGCTAGTTTATATGGGACCGTTGGTGTGTACAGACGTGTGTTACTGCGGGATGAAAGAAACAAACACGCAAGCTGTGTACGCAGGGCATTTCAGATTGTGATTGTTTTAAAATTCATATTTTAAATAAAACCGAGTGTGAAAATTAATTTGTGTTTAAAATTAATGTTCCAGATATTTCGATTGCCACCCGCCACAGTTTAACTTACGAATCATGCGGCGTTTCGGGGTATTCGGCGAACATTGCGAAGTGCGCCGCTGCTAGTTTATATTGGCCCGTTGGTGTGTACAGACGTGTGTTACTGCCGGAAGAAAGAAACAAACGCGCAAGCTGTGAACGCAGTGCATTTCAGATTGTGACTGTTTTTAAATTAATATTTTAAATAAAACACAGTGTGAAAATTAATTTGTGTTTAAAATTAATGTTTCAGAAGTTTCGAATGCCATTCTCCACAAATAAATTTACGCATCATGCGGCGTATCGAGGTATGCGACGAGCATTGCCAAGCGCGCCGCAGCTAGTCCATATTGGACCGTTGGTGTGTACAGACGTGTGTTACTGCGGGAAGAAAGAAACAAACGCGCAAGCTGTGAATGTAGTGCATTTCAAATTGTGATCGTTTTTAAATTCATATTTCAACAAAAACACAGTATGAAAATTAATTTGTGTTTTAATAATAATGTTATGGATGTTTTGAAGTGCAACCGGCCACAAACAAATTTTTGTATCATGCGGCGTATCGGGGTATTCAACGAGCATTGCGAAGCGCGCCTCAGCTATTTTGTATGGACCGTTGGTGTGTACAGAATTGTGTAACTGCGGAAAGAAAGAAACAAACGCGGAAGCCGAGAACGCAGTGCATTTCAGATTGTGATTTTTTTTAAATTCATTTTTTTCAATAAAACACAGTGTGAAAATTAATTTGTGTCTAAAATTAATGTTCCAGATGTATCAATTACCACCCGCCACAAATATATTTCCGAATCATGCGGCATTTTGGGGTATTCGGCGAGCATTGCAAAGCGCGCCACAGCTATTTTATATTTTACCGTTGGTGTGTACAGATGTGTATTACTACGGGAAGAAAGAAACAAACGCGAAAGCTGTGAACGTAAAGCATTTCAGATTGTAATTGTTTTTAAATTCATATTTTAAATAAAACACAGTGAGAAAATTAATTTGTTTTTAAAATTAATATTCCAGATGTTTCGATTGCCACCCATCACAAACAAATTTACGGATCATGGGGCGTTTGGACGTATTCAGCTAACATTGCGAAGCGCGCCGCAACTAGTTTGTACGGATCGTTGGTGTGTACAGACGTGTGTTACTGCGGGAAGAAAGATACAAACACGCAAGCGGTGAATGCGGTGCAATTTAAATAGTGATCGTTTTTAAATTCATAACTCAACAAAAACACAGTGTGAATTTTTTTTTGTGTTTTAATAATATTGTTCCGGATATTTTGGAGTGCAATCGGCCACAAACAAATTTTCGCTTCATGGGGCTTATCGGGGTATTCAACGAGCATTGCAAAGCGCGCCGCAGCTAGTTTATATGGACCGTTGGTGTGTACAGACGTGTGTTACTTCGGGAAGAAAGAGATAAACACGCAAGCTGTAAACGCAGTGCATTTTAGATTGTGATTGTTTTTAAATTCATATTTCAAATAAAACAGAGTGTGAAAATTAATTTGTGTTTAAAATTAATGTTTCAAAAGTTTCGAATGCCATTCTCCACAAATAAATTTACGCATCATGCGCCGTATCGAAGTATGCGACGAGCATTGTGAAGCGCGCCACAGCTAGTCTATATTGGACCGTTGGTGTGTACAGACGTGTGTTACTGCGAGAAGTAAGGAACAGTCTCGGTATCTGAGAACGCAGAGCATTTCGGATTTCATATTTTAAATAAAACACAGTGTGAAAATTAATTTGTGTTTAAAATGTATGGTCCAGATATTTCGATTGCCACCGTCCCCAAATAAACTTACGCATCATGCGGCGTTTCGGGGTATTCGGCGAGCATTGCGAAGCGCGCCGCAGCTGGTTTATATTGGACTGTTGGAGTGTAGACATGTGTTACTGCTGGAAGAAAGAAACAAACGCGGTATCTGTGAAGGCAGTGCATTTCAGATTGTGATTGTTTTTAAATTCATATTTCAACAAAAACACAGTGTGCGGTAACACATGTCTGTACTATCAATGGACATGGACAATGACAATGATTTTAAATTCAGCAAGTATTCATATCTCATTTCCATTTGCAGCTAATCTGAAAATGAATAAATTTGTAATT
Source organism: Druceiella hillmani (assembly GCA_039881145.1). Lineage (NCBI taxonomy): Eukaryota > Metazoa > Arthropoda > Insecta > Lepidoptera > Hepialidae > Druceiella > Druceiella hillmani. The sequence continues at coordinate 3,998,982 of JAYKKI010000091.1, read as the reverse complement.
ATGATTTTATCACAAGCATATAATATTACAATGGTTGAAAAGTTTCATTTGCACGTTATAATTTCGTTGTAACTGGAAATATAATAATCGTATTGCTATTTGGGTATCATATAAATCATTATCTTTTAAAATTAATAAATTTGTAATTGTAAATATTTAATTGTGCATTTATCGCATTTCATATATCACAATGATTGACAAGTGTTATTTGTATATTTTAATTTCTTGATAATTAGGATAATGGTTATATTCATACATGGGTATCATATTTACTTTATTATTTTTAAAACTACTAGTTACCTGTTGAAATAGGTGTGAATTAAATTATTTATAACAACAGCCCATTGCTACTGTTTATAGATATTGGTACATGGCTCTCATTGTTTTTAATTACTAAAGGTGTAAGCAAATCAGGCTCACGATCATTTCTTTGGCGGCATATATTATATAATATAGCAGTTGCCACAACAACTCCCTCTATTGTGTTTTGTTTCAAACGTAACTTCGTATCTATACATGGAAACCGATGTTACCATACTCCATAGGATCGCTCTACTGTGTTTCTCGTTTTTATGTGACATTTGTTATATAATATTTCACCAGGAGTCTCTGGATTGCTAACAGTTGTTAACAAATATATTTCAGCTGGGTATCCAGAATCCCCTAAAAGAACATAGTCACCATACTGACCTCGTTCAAATTTCTCTTTAACATTGCTATTGTTAAAAATAGTCCTGTTGTGTGATCCGCCAGGCCAACGACAAACTATATTTCTAATCTTTAGTTTTGCATCACATATTGTTTGTACATTGTAGAAAAATATACCTTTTCTATTTCGATAGAATTCAGCTCTTTCGCCGCCTGAAACAAATGTAAAATTAATTTTGAAAGTCATAGTTATTTCCCTAACTGCCAAGTTGAAATGGCCGCGGCTCCACACAACCAATTCTAAAATGAAAAATGTTTCACATTTTATTTCAATGTAATTTGAAATAATTTGATGTCATGAATAAAGTATATACTTGTTGTCGGTGCTAGATAGATGACCAACATATAAACCATTAGTGTCGAAAAGGTTAAATATCTATTTGTAGTAAAAACATGATTATTTATTACATTACCTGGCAATAGTATTGTTATATGTGTACAGTCTATAATCTCAATTACTTTTGGAAACTGGGCTATATTATAAAATTGGTGAGAAATTTAGTTCCTGGTTCCTGGCATTTGTATATGAAATTCTGCTAGAGATGCTATAACAGATGATACTTTAAATATACATTTATACACTGTACTTTTATGTACACCAAAAAGGTCTCCAACAACTTGCTACATTCATCCCGTTGCATAAAAATGTAAAGTCTTAGAATATAGAGTAATCAAGAAGGCGCATAATCACTTCGCGGTCGCGGTGAAGCCAAAAATCGGTGGAGGGGGCATCGCGCTCCGTCTACAGCGCTCTCCCCCAACGCGCACGGTGTTACAAGCAGAATAAATTTACCCACAAACTACAGGAAATCGACGCATATAAATATATTTGCTTGCAGCAGTAGGATTCACATTTGCATCAATTTATGTGGTCATGGATTGGCTTATATGAAGTATTATCAAGGCCGCCATGTTAAATTTCTAAAGTGTTTATTCTGACCACAACCAATGGCCAAAGTATTAAGATTAAAATTATTTAAAACACTGTCACATTTTACCATTTTATTAATCACTTAACACTTTTAATGTAAAAAGAAAACAATTAGCTTAGTGTCTTAAAGTAAAAAGAGATGTGAAAAAGCAAATGAAAATATTCGATCTCAGACGAATAGGACAAATAGGACGTAACAATTATTTATATTAATTAGCATTCAATGTCGTGATAAAATTTCTTCATATTTTAAACAATATCGGTTCGCATTTTTCAAGAAATTAAAGAAGACAGCGGAAACGAATGAATGTAACATGTGTTTCTTGCCGTAATCCTACATATAGTGATTATATACGCAATAGGTAAAATATTCTAAAATTGAATGTGATAACGGAAATTCAAACGTTACACCAAATTCTCCAACGACATTTTCCAAATTCCGATTTTTTTACAAATCAAATTTTACATTTTTCAGTATCGAGCAATTAAGATGTTTTAATTTGGGTTAACAGTTTTTTAAGAGGTGACAACACCAATAAAAATGGCGCGCTTCTATTAATAATAATCTACTTAGATATTTTAAAATTGCATAGTTAATTGAAAATGAAATTAAGTAATAGTTTTTACGTATGAAAAGTACCATTTGTTTCTTTTTCAGTCCAGTGATATTTTTGCAAGTGAGAATGGCACAAGCCGGCATTTTAAGCTATATTGTCGCGTAGAAAGCACATAACCTTTCAAAACCGTGTCTTATATTGTACTGACAGCAGTGTTTTAAAACTACGCATTTTATGCGTAGTTTTTTGGACACACTTGCGCGTGTTCTCGCCTTCTGGAGTACTCTTTATTCTAAGGTTATCACCTTGTAAGACGTGTTTTCACACTAGATTTTTTTTAAATATTCATTTTTCTTTGCTTCAATTTTTGAAAATCTACTGATGAGTATGGTACCGTAAAACAGGAAACCTTCGAAGCAAAAAGAATTTGTATTTGTCAATCTGTCTGTCACATAAATAATTCAAAAACTTCTTAACCGATAAACTTAAACCTAGAAATGTAGGTATGAAATATTCATCGGTTTGAGTCATTTAGTGATTAAATATAGCCAACGCATACACTTTTTGACAAAGCATATACACAAAAGACACACGAGCTTACACATATGTTGTGTTCTTAATTATTGAGAAAAATATGTACTATATTGAAAATTTGCGTGCGTGTGTGTGTGCGCACGCGCCTGCAGTGCGTTAATATAACTAACTTTGAAAACCACTGCTTTTGGTTAGAAAACAGAATCGACAAATTTTCTAAATAGTTAACCTTCCAATTAATAATTTTATCTATACATATAATAATATTGTAACAGAGTGAATTCTGTACATGGAAAATATTTTGAAAAGAGTAATTGATTCTGTATACAGAATAACAGAAGCTAAAAAAAATGTATTCCCAATTTTTGTCCGTCTGTCTCTTAATTTGTGTCAATCACGCAAAATCCACTTGAAGGATTTTGATGAAATTTGGTATGGTAATAGTTTATATCCAAGAGCAACATATGAGAGAGAAAAAATTCTAATAACTTTCCTCATTCCGAATTTCACGCGAACAAAGAAAATTTTTAAAGCAGGGATTTTTTTTTAAAACTAAATAAAACAGGAAAGTATAACGTAATTGAAGATATTTTAATAATATTCAGTATAACCTTTAAATTTTATTGTCACGTTTTCTTATGTGGTCAGATATAATTTAAATGTGGTCTTTCTATACATATATCTTGCACATTTCCAATTTTGCATTAAAGTAATAAACAAATATTTTAAATTAAAATAATATAAAATACGAGAACAGGGTAAAATATTATTGAAAACGTGCCTTTGATATGTACCTGTATCTGGACGGAGAGTATTATAACATTATAATTTCTTTAAGACAAATTTTATTTTTTAAATCTTAACCATTTCATTTATTTTTTGTATAATCGTCCTACCAACTATAAGATAGGTACTTATAATTGGTAGGATGATTATAATTGACTGACTTTGACTAATGACCAATACAGAATTATAACATTTACTTGAAACAAAATGTCAATTTGACAAATGTAAACTGACGAATAACCACCTTTTGATTTTTATCAAATGAATAACTTTATTTGTCTCAGGTATATTCCACTAGTATCAGTTATCCGACAGCTGAAAAATTCAATTAAGGTCTATATGACAAATAACTCTTACTCAACTCTTTATTCAATGATTGATAAATAGGCTCTTAAAGAAAAGTTTGTATGCAAAAAACAATAACTCACAAAAGTAAACAATATTTGATTGTATGGCACTCATAAATATACATATCTACTTACTAGTTGATTTCATTTCCCAGAATCATAAAAAAATCGACAAAGTTTTAAACAGAAATTCGTTCTTTATTGCGTATATTAGTTATTTTAAGAACTGACTTTCGGCAAAGTAATGTTCAATTTTGAGACTTTAAATGGAAAATAATGTATGACATATTTATCTCAAAAGAATGGGATAAATTAAAAAGTTTAGTTAAAATATATTTAGATATAAAATATGAATCATATAGAATCAAATGTGGCAATGTCACTTTTTGATACTTTTGAGTTAATTATACAGGAATTGGAATATGTTACTTTTGAGATAATTATACAGGGTATTGGAATAAATGACTTTTTCCAATGTTTTAGAATAAATTACAGCCATTTGCCTATTGTTCCAGACAATTGCAATAACCAATGCAACGAGGCAGCCATGGGTTCGTAATTCCTGGCATGACAACCGCCAGCCACACAAAGGGATCACATGGCAGCATATAAGAGGGAATCAGTCCTTCCGCAGTTCAACATTGAGTTCGCTTCAACAATTCGCTACAGTTCCAGCTCAAGCAATCTCTAGTTTAAGCAACAATCAATTTTATAAGTACTATTTTAAGTAATAAAGAAATCATCTTATACAGACAAGGGATGTTCATTGGTAATTGACCCAACGAGCTCTCTTCAGACTTCATAGTCAACAGTAAAAGGTGTGGTGTACGTGAAATCCACCAATCCAACTTGTCGTCTCGCACATGGTGGTCCTTCGAACCGGATCTAAAGGAAATAGCATCATGGTCTACTAGGGAGAGAACTCCAACCAAATCGACTTCGTCAGATACAAACATATGCACAAATGTTATGAACAGAATACTGCTCGTCTCATCTTAATAGAAGCTGAAATAATAGATGAATATGATGACGACTCTGATTATTATAGAAGGGGAAACAGCACACCGAGTCGATATATGGCTAAGCAAAAGTCAGACACACCTATGAGATACAAGTACTTGTTCTGTTACTCAAGCTTTAATTATATTTTTATTCCAACTAAAGACCAGAAACTCGAACAAAACAATAGCCAATATTTTTCGTTTACCTAACGAACAGCAAGTTTTGGAATATTTCACACAACATAAAAACAACATAACAGGTTTTGAAAAAGATATTATACCATACTATTTCAGACACAACACGCCAACAACTTATAGCCAACACCTGTGGTATTGCAAAAAAATTATTAGATATTAGTGAAAATCAGTTTATATTGTTTATCGATGGTACACATATACACGACACCAAAAAAGTAAAAATAACTCTTATCAGAAGAGATCATACTCAGGACAAAAATGACACATCTGTGCAAACCTTTCACAATATGCACCACAAATGGATTTATCTTCGATTTCCCTGGAGCTTTTTACGGCACCCTAAATGATGCTTCGATTATGCAAATCGTTTTAAAAGGTCCTTTAGGCTTGAAAACACTTTTATTACCAAATGATATATTAATGCAGAATTAAATTGAGATATATAAAAATAACAAAGTTTATTGTATTTACATTGACTACTTTCCTGGTGGTACTGATTACAAAAGCGACAACCATTATTGCTGTGATTGTCGTAGTGGCAACCGTACAGTGGGATGCGTTCTCTATCAATCTCTTATCATATGGACAATATTTATCCAAAATCCTGCATCCTGCTGAGGTACTATAACCAAAGATTTTTCTAAAAACAAAAATAGAAATTAAATAACATAATTAAATAATTGTTTACTACCATTTTGTGTACCTTACATTCTGAAGTAATTCAATTTTAGGTTGTAGGGACTATTTTTGGTCTTACAGTGGTGTTACACTGACGAATTCCTATTTGTTACATTATTACTCGTATTTCAATAAAATTATTGAAGAATTTTACATTTTTTTATAGTTTTCTCTATAAATATCAAGTTTATAGATAATAATGTGGATATTATCGTTTCGAATTTGCATTGAAATATAATTAAACCGAACTTCTCTCATAGAGTTGCAGGGAATTTTGTTCTTTTATAAATAATTAACTTTTACACAACTACTGAGTCAAAAAATGCTGTTTTGGCTAATTTCATCTACGATATAATTTGGATTAGAAGTCTTGTAGGTACCATCTTTTTAAAGTATACCACTTTTTTTAATCTTAATCGTCACCACTATTGTAATAATTACCAGTTGTAATTATTACAATAGTGGTGATGATTAAAATTTATTTTTTCTTATCATTTCTTAAATAAAAAAAGTAATAATAATAATTATTCCAATTCTTCAAAGTATTTGTATACATTCTAAGCAAGTTTATACACTTACATTATATGGCACATATCATATTTAATTTTCGAAGTGTTGTACCAACTTTTTTGTAACGCAAATAGTGTACCTAAAGGAGTATAACATATATTTTTTAGTGATTGTAAGTTATAGACAACATGAAAAAAATATTTTTTTCTTATTTTATTCAACAATATAAATAATTTATCTAAAAATTGAAAAATATGTATAATATACTCTATAAAGTTACCTAAAACCCCTCGTTGGTTTTATCTCTCTAGTTCAGTTAGTTTTCAAGAAATGTCTCTAAAGAACAGTCATACGTACACTCATTTTTTTCCATATCTCAAAATCAAAGTGGAGTCCAGCCGGGAAATGTACATAAAATGTGTTTGTACATCAAGATCACATCATATTAAAACATAAGTTTCAATATAGGTTGCCATTTGGGGGCCGACTAGTCATAATTATCCGGCTAAATCCTTTATCAAATTATCATAAATTATCTAACATTTTTTTAAACCTTAGTTTCAAATAAGTTCTTAATATCAAATTAATTTTTTATTTTTTTCTATAATCAAAAATGATTTCTATGAATATTCCTTATTACTTCATTACAAATAGTACTTACTGTTCCCAGTTTTTAAACACAATAACTTATTTAATTTCATCTTCAAAAAAAATGTGCAAAAGACTAATGTAAAATTTTTGCCATTATAAATGAGACTAGTAACTATTTAAAATAATAGTATATATGCAAGCTATGAAGACATCCATTTTAATATGCAATAAATATGCAAACAAACTTTGCATTTACAAAAATTATCCTACAAATAACAAACACTTTTGTATAAACAGACGCTTTTAATCAATTTTATTTAGGACTTTATATTGTTCAATAGAGAAGGCTGTTAGACAGAGAAGCCATGATAGAGTTATGTTATTGCCAGAGTCCCGCATAGTTGCCGATGAGAGTGGCTGGTAGTGGTCCACCGGCAGTGAAGATGCGCATACCAGTTGCATCATAGCAGTGTGTGTAAATGGCAGGCACATATTTAATTTGGTTGAAGCCATCGGCCTCTTCATCTGGGAACTGTTGGTGGAAAGGCTAAAAAAACATAACTTATTTAAATTTCAGCATGAAATTTTTGTTTTTCCTGGTTGCATTCATATATGTGCCACATTACAAGAGGCGAAACTGACAATATCTCCTTAAAATTTTAGATTATAATTAAATGTAGTTTTCGTGTGACAGGGTACGGGTTTTCATAATATTAAAAAAAACCGAGTTAATCTTTTGGTTAAAAAGTAAAACAGAAGCAAAGGCCTAAAATAAAATTATAAAATATAAATTCATAAAGAGTATTGAAATATTATTCAAGTTTAACAACATTTTTAAAAAGTATTTAATGCATTGTTTCTTTTAATTGGAAATAAAACCAGTCAAGGTGTATTGGAACATGCGCAAACTAGAGTTCCGTAGCGCTCTTATATCTTTTGAAATTGTTGATACAAGTTAACCAAAATAATTTTATTTCAAAGTTATTGAAGATTTTTTTAACTCATAGATGAAATATTAAAGGTATGGTTATACACTACATAACACTTTAAACCTTAATATTTCATAAGCGGGGTAAAAAGGTAAAAGTGGTAAATGGAAGTGAGAAGAATTTTAAAAGAGCTTTCTAACAGGTACGCTAAATTAAAAAAAAGAAAAACTTAAAAAATAAGAAAAATAAAATTGGTAGTGCTTAAGGCCACACTTGAAAACATTGGCAACCAATATAATCACCTGTGTCATATAGTCATATGTAGGAGATTTTGAACACGAAAATTAACAAACATGTACAATTAATTAAATTAATATCAAAATAAATATGAATATTAATTCATACAAATACACTCAATTAATTTATAAAAGTTAGGCAATAAAAAATACACTACATTATAAATAAATACATACAATATGTAATAATCTACAGAAAAAAACATGTCTTCATTTTAATATATGACTTATAGTACAAGCGTAAGAGAGTGAGTCTTATTTGAATTCTTTTAATTAATAATACTTTCATAAAAAAAAAAAAATTGGGTAGTGGAATTCGACCAAAGACTGCCGAGAATCCAATTTTGTTTCTATATCTACATATATTGCACACATTTAAAACATATCTATAAATAATATCTGGCATAAAATTAAGTAAATTTTTAACAAAACTATGATAAAAAATAGTTTTCAATTTAAATGCAATAAAGAAATATTACTTCCTATGATAAAATAAAATATTCAAGAAAATATATGTCTCTTATTTTATTTTAAACGTAGACTCTTATGATAAATGTTTTCGATTTCCTATAATAAAATCAAAGAAGGAAAAACACAAGCATTGAAATTCAAACTCAGACTTCCATCGCATTCCATAGGTAATCGAGTGCTTTACCGCTGCACTAATGACTCAATAGACTAAGTGATTATATAAAAATACACTAACTACTGCCAAGTAAACCCGAAATACATTGCACTGTTTGACTGTGCTCAAGCTTACCACCGAGTACAGCCAAACTGTGCAACGTACTTCGGGATGAATCAATCAGCCATAATCAGCCTACCGACAATTTATGAAGATTTTTTAAAAGATAACTTTCTAACAAGATGCTTAAGTAGTCACACACAAAGTTCAAATTTTAACTTTAGTTTGTGGTGCCTTGCTCCTGACTTTAAATGTTAGCGTAAAAATAACCTTGGTGTTTAATAAAGAATATAGCCACAATTAAATGAAACTACGTGATGTAGTATTATTTCTACTTTCTTAAAGTTCTTTACCACGACCTACGTTTCGTTGTATTACAACATCTTCAGGTGGGTTATTAGCAAAGATTGTTGTGTTACAACATCTTCAGGTGGGCTATTAGAAAGATAGGTAGGTGTAAATTTTGAAAAAATATTTTTGTTATTTATACATTAAAAGTGCTTTTCTCAAAAATGTGGGGCTGAAGAATCAAAAAGACCAAAATTGCAGGATGAAGCAGCCCGAAAATCCAATTAGTACTTTAAGAATTCAGATCAAGAAGAGGCATGATATTCTCTAAATCTGTACATATTATTGCATACGTGGATGACATTGGCATTATTCCAATAACTCAAAAAGACCTCAAAGAGGCATTTCTGACACTAGAAAGAGAGGCCAAAAAAATGTACCTCTGTACTCTGACTTCTCCATGCATTTTAAAATCGGTGATAACAAATTTGAAAGTGTGAATTCCTTCATCTACCTTGGATCTGAAATCAATACCGGCAACGATTTAGCTCCACAATCGAGGAGACAAACAACTGCAGCCAACAGATGCTTTCATGGACTGAAGATTTCTGAAATCCAATAATATCAAAAGAGACACTAAACTACTGTTATATAAAAGCTTAATCAGCAGTACTTATATATGTATCTGAAACGTGGGCATTGTCCCAAACTGGTGAAAATACCCTTGCAATTTTCTAACGAAAAATCCTCAGATTCATCTTTGGTGGGTTTTTTGATAATAGATTTTGGAGAAGGAGGACTAATGCCAAACTTTATCGCTTATTTAAAGAACCAGATAATAAAATTTATAAAAATTCAATGTATGAAGTGGGCCGGCCAAGTAATTAGAATGAAAGAAGATAGAACGACAAAACAAATTTTCCTGGTCAAACCGACTGGGTCAAGAGAAGAGGAAGACCCAAATGAAGATGGACAGACTGTCTACAAAGTGTTTTCGAAGCTCTCAAGATAACAAACTGGAAAAGCGTGGCACTCAGAAAGAGGACTTGGAACAGTTTGCTTGAGAAGGCCAGGTACCACCGAGGACTATCTTGAAACATCCTCTATTGGAAGTTTGATATGTTTTAAGGACACTAATTCAGCACAAGACGAAGAGGATATCAATTTAGACAATTCTAAGTGTGACAAGATGAAGGACAGTGAGGCTACAAATTCTAAGCCTATTAAAGAGTTTAAAGAAAGTATTAGTATATCAGTAGGAAAAAAAGTTGGTGGGGGTGATATAGTAAAAGTGTGATATTAGACTTGTATACTTTGATAAGTGGGAAATCAATTTTATCAGATTGTGTGAAAAAAAGATATAATTAAAATGGTTTCAAAATATTTTCAAAACACTGAGGGTCCTTTCTTACCAACAAATAACCATTGTATGAAGAAAACTTGGATTAAAAAGAGATTGGGAAATCACGTGAAAAGTGACTTGCTCATGGCTAGTCTATTTTCCGTCTAAAAAATCAGCTTTTTGCATCTGTTGTCTTATCTTTTCACAATTAGATAATCAATCTTCATTAGAACACGAAGATGGATTTACTCCTTAGAAAGCACCTGAACAACTCACTGTACATGAAAATGTAAAGAAGTGAGTGCTTTGCAGTTTGAGTGCGAGTACAAGTGGAAAGAAAAGAAATTTTGCAGCAAAAAAAGGGATTATTGATGCTGAATTTCAAACCCATTTCGAGACAGAAAAACAAAGGTATTAAAGAGATCTTACAATACAAGTACATCCGATGGATCCAAAGTAGTGAGATATGTACAAGTTGATTTTAGGAGGAAACCAGTCCGCGTTAGAGAGCTCTTTCTTAGTTTTATCTGGATAAGTCAAAAGAAAGCTGGAAGCTTAGTTGATGAAATCTTTAAACAGATAGAGAAAGGTGATATGGATCTACAGAATTGTCGTTCACAATGTTATGACAAAGCTGCTGTTGATGGCTGGACACTGAACTGGTGTTCATCGATGAATAAGCGAAAATAATAATCTGGCAATATTTGTGAATTGCGATTCATCCACTCAGTTTCGTTGGTGTATATACACACTATAATGGTAATGTTTTTTTTGGAATGATTGAAACTCTGTACATGTTTTTGCCTCATTCTATTTTTTGTCATATTCCATGCCTGTAGCTGTAAAATCAGAGTCTAAAACAAGAAACCAGTTAACAAATATCTTGAAGATGGCAATCAAACTAGTGAAATAAGAAGTAAGACGAGACTTAGAAGTCTCGTCATTTCTTTGTTAGGATTTTGGAATAATTTACTTGTTTCTATTGACCATATTCAAAAGCAGCTCCAAGATTCAAGTATGAATTTTCATAACGCTGTATTAGATATAAAAGTGCTCTGAGAATATTTTTCTACTGAAAGAGAGAGACTGCTTAATGATGTACTTAACAAAATTTTCAATCTTTGTCAGGAATGAAATGTAGTGATTGAAGCGTTAAAGGTGAAAAAAACATATGGCTGGAAAGAATGTAATTGACGCTGGGTTGACTGCTAAGGAAAAAATAGAACGAGTGCTAAGGAGAAAAGTTTGTGTTTTATTTTGACCATTTTTCTTTAAAATTTGTTTTTTATAGAAATATTCTATGTCCATCATATATTTCTTTCAGATTTAAAATATTTCTGCTAATGTCTGCATCTTGTAAAATACTGGTATAGTTATCTCTGTCCTTCCTTGTATTAAAATGTTGATAACAATGTGATATTAGAAACTAAACATACTGTGTTAACTAATTTTGCAACAAAATAATTATTGCTAATTATTTGATTGTGACCGATATGCAGTATTGTTCCTTATCCTGTTGGCTAATTTAAACTATATGAGTTATAAAAGAAACAAATCAGCGCTTCGCACCTGAAGTTCGCATGAAGTCTCAGTGCTACTTTTACAGATACGTGATGTTCATAAACCAATTGCTTATAAGTTGTAATGATATATTTTTACATCATTGAATTTGTTTCTATTTTTGAAACCTAAGCCATTGTTGAAGCTTAAAACTCACCACATAACCTTTAGATGCACGTAAAGTGACAGTTTTGGATGAGTGGATGTTACTCTCCAGATACTTGTTGGCCCTCAGATCATAGAACATCAGCATGCCTGCAAAGTGTAATAAGCTTTTTATATATGTACATGGAATTAATAAATATATTTACAATTAATTGAAGTTTATCTCTAATTGTAAATATATAATAATAAACTAATTCAGTCCTACCAGTGGCGCACAATACATTATAAGTTTGCCCTGAAAATTAACATATACACATCATGTATTTACGAAAATTTAAACATATTTCATTTGTGGTATTCAAGCCAAAACCACACTTTAATATATGATTTGCAGTTTGCACGCACAAAGCGAACATTACATGCAATTTTAGATTGGGAATTGGTCCATACTAAATTAAAATTAATTACCCACTTCAGGTCGTCAGTTCATAATCCTAAGATAAGATGGAATTTATGAGACTATTTTGTCTATATTCAGACTGAAACAATCCCGTATTTATTATGCACATAAGCAAAGAATCCTTGTGGTTATAACGCTGTCAGTTAGTTTTTGCTGTCATTCTCATATGTATCTCGTTCGTAAGATAATTTTAATAGTTTTCCAGTTTTTAAACACACATTATATTTTGTCAGTGAAATACTCACTATGTTCTTTTCTTGTGTTTTAAAGGTAATATTTTATTAGTTTATTTTTTGAATTTGCATTTTCGCTGTGAAAGTAAACAAACAATGGTGATCATTAAATATTGCTCTGTTTATTATATGATTAAGGTAGGATTTTTCAATTTATCGTTTAGTGAAAAAAAGTAGTATAATTGAGAATGGTAGATTGAGACCAATTTTGAAACACACATTCGTAATAAATCCTAGTGTATGGCATTTTTGCCAGTGATATTTACGATTAGTATTGGATGGCTAATCAGAAATTGCATTTTAAATAAAATGTTTTGCTGGCCTTATTTATTATTTGGAACTGTATTAATAAATGGAATAAAGGTAATTTGTCAAATTACCTACATTATCAAAACCACCTTAAAACTACAAAATTGTAGCTCTTTGCATATAAAAATTTGTATCGAGGGGCAACCAGCTGTTGCAAATCGGGAGCATAACGACATAGAAATACAAATAATTTAAAAGGGTTAACAGATATTATTGTATTTTTAGGTGAGCAAGAATTAACTTTTCATAGTCACAATTAAAGTCGTAGTTCCATAAGTCAGTGTAATTGCATAGAGAGTTTAGTGTTTTTCAGTGCATATGATTAAAATATTGAGACACATTTTCAATATATTACACCTTCAATGCTACTTTCTGGGCTATCACGGGTAGTCACGGATGTTTGCACTCCTATATCTACATAATTTTTATATGTCCATCCCTTCACAACTTGTCCTTCCCAAAAAGACTTTTGAGTTTTCCTTAGCTTCAATTAGTCTAGGCTAGGTCAGTATATGTTAAGTTAGGTTAGATTGGGTTAGAAAAAAGAGAAAAGTATTTTTGTAAATTTATTAGGAACATTGTTGTCATTCAAAAAATTCATTTGTTTTTTAAATGTGATAAATGCTATCTAAGATTTGAATTTAATTTAATGTAAAAAATGTAAATAGCACACTGTGATTCAATTTATTTAAAAACAAAAACAGTTTTTACAGAAAGATGTTGATGACAAATTAAAAGATGAGAATTTGATTGTACACTGATGAAATGTGGTGGATTTTTCCTACCAAGATAAGCGAGGCTTTTTGCTGGTGATGGTGTAAAACTATTTAATTATATAAAAGGCTTCCAGTGTTCTGGATTCATCGTCTGCTGCATAAATTTGTTTTAAAACTGAAAGTATGCAGTTTGCTGTGCAGAAAAATTTAGAAATGACACAAATATCGTTGAAAACTTCTATGAATCCGGAACTGATGAAATACGGTAAGTAAACAAATCACAAGTTTAACAAAACATCTAGTTATAAATTTGCTAGTATTTTTTTTTATTTAGTGGATACTCTAATTGAAACGTGAATTGGGCAAATGACGCCTTAAAAAATTAAAATGTTAATTTTTTTAAGACATCGTTTGCCCACTTCACTCCCTATGTTATAAAGTATTACTAGTTTATCCAGTATAAAACATCCTTTAGGTTATATCTGATTATATTTTATACACAATCACAGTTATTGTAAAAAAGTGTAAGTTTAGCAATTTGAATAATTTATTCTAAAATTGTGCTTTTTTTTAGTATGCACATAGAAAAAATAAATTGTGAATTAAATAGAATAAAACTGTACTTCCTTATACATCAACTTAAAAAGTAACACATTTATGAATGAAATTAAACCATCTTAATAATTATTTCTTACCCAGCCCAGTGCCTATGGTTAGCATGTTGCCTTGAAAACTGGCAGAGCGAATTCCACATCCGTTGTAGCGTGATGTAATTTTCTTCACAGATTGCAATGTACGACAGTCTAACAGTAATGTGTATGACTTGCAGCCAATCGCATATAGGCCATCCTCCTATAAGATTATGTATAGTATTTGTTATTGCTATTGCAGTCAGTTGGATAAATATAATTAAAATTATATTGTTTTAGTAGGTTGAAACTTCATTTAAGGTAGAAACACTACAGGAGCCATTCTATTTTTCGACACACACAAACCTGTCCCTGAGTGAAAGAAACAATTTCTTATTATTAATTTTTACTTTTATTAACAAATGCATTAAATAAAGTAACTTATTTGATGAACTTATTGTGGAAAAAATTATAAGCATATTAATTTATTTAATATATAGATATATGATAACAACATTGTACTTCCTAATAATGCAGCTGTTCTCATACAAAAAACATGTGTCCCACACAGTGTACACTCATATTCAGTATCAAAAATTTTTATTTTTCTCTATGGGACTAAAACGAATAAAAATAAAAAGGTCTTTTAAAATATATTCTCTAAATAGTAAGGTTAAAAGCTCATAGAATTTCAAAGAATATTATTATTTTAGCATACGATTTACGGAATGTCCTTGAGAACTGCAAATACCGTAAATACCCTGAGTTGATATAGAAAAATAGATTTTATTTCGATGCTAATAAGTACTACCAACATAAACAAATTGCAAATCAACGCGCGTTTCCCTGCCACGGGATGGGATGCGGGGAGTTACCACTGGTTTTACTGCCAGTCACGTTTGGCGCTCGTGGAGAATACGTGTGTTTAGTCGACGTCTGCTGCCTGTCTTCAATACGAGGTATATAATAACCATTTTTATTATACTTTACAGGAAAACCGATAAGTAATAAACGTAGTTTTTCAACATCACCGTATTTACAATTTGAATTTTAAATGTTTTTCGTGTATTTGGTGATTAGTTAAAATTTTACAACTGAGTTACTGTTATACTATGTTATCAAGCCGGTAACGCAGTGTTAAGTCAATAGGCGTTTTTATGTTGTCTGAAAGAAATGAAGTGGTTTTATTTTAGAATTTTCTATATTTTTCAGCTAGTACACCATGACATTGATGGCAGCTGAAAAACAACGCCGGTACCGCAAAAAGCTTAAACAAGATCCAGTCAGACGTGCCGAGGCAAAGAAAAAGCATTTGGTTGGATACCGTACAAAAAAGATGTTAGTAAAAGACATGACTAAGTCTGAGCATAGAAATGCAAAAACGAGGGGGGCAGCTGCCAATGAAAAGTGTTGAGAACAATAAAAATCATTGGACCAAGTAATGCTCACACCGCACCGTACCGTGTTCACTGACTCCGTCTTCACAAAACCCGAAAGGTAGAAAGAAAGTAAAAAAGGATAGATGTGATA
This sequence comes from Druceiella hillmani, assembly GCA_039881145.1. Taxonomy (NCBI): domain Eukaryota; kingdom Metazoa; phylum Arthropoda; class Insecta; order Lepidoptera; family Hepialidae; genus Druceiella; species Druceiella hillmani. Next base: position 3,983,059 of record JAYKKI010000091.1, on the reverse strand, counting down.
AATACAAGAAGCATTCGCAAAGAGTAAAGAAAAAGAATAGGGACAGTAGTGAATAATACGAAATTTTGTCAAATGCAATTAAAAAGGGCTACCAGAAGATAAAAAGCGTAAAGGAAAAATGGTATTTGCAAGAAATATTTCACCAAAAATGCATTCAAACCTCAAGACAAAAATTTTCTTCGCTTCAAGAATGTTTGGGTGTCTCAATTCAAGCACATGACATCATTACCCAGACAACTCATACTAATCCAAAAGATAAAGGCTTTTTATAACAGGGACGATGTGTCCAGAGCTACTGCTAGTAAAAAGGAGTTGGTAACATTTAGGAAACAAAAAATACACAAAAATTGAATATATCTGGCATTAATTGTGTAGAAATTCATTATTCACAATTAAATGAAACTACGTAATATAGTATTATTTCTATTAGAAATAATACTACAGAAACCATTCCTTTTGGACACTATGAAAAATCTCTTCCGATAATTTAAAAAAGAAAATACTGATTTGAAGTGCTCGTACAGTATTTTTGTGTGTCCATTTTATACTAAAACAACCATCAGTAAATGGAAGGGAAACTTGTGTATGTAAACTCCACACTAACACTCAACTCCTGATAGTAAGCTTGCATAAAAACAGAATCATTAAAGGAGCCAACATGAATAATTATAGAGAGTACAGCATTCTGATGACTTATGAGCGTACTGTACTTTGATACATTCTGATGACTGTATGAGCATACTGTACTTTCTATAATTTTCATACAGTTCACAAATGTATCAAAATTATAGAAAGTTTTTTGTTTGGAACTTTCCAAGTTTGCCAAACAAAAAACTTACAATTCCAGAACGTAGAAAAAGAAAAGGTGAAGTGGTGGCAATGGATAAGTAAAATTAAAACCAAGGAAAAATATGGAAAGAAAGTAAAGATCACTAAAACTGTAAAGGAAATAAAAGAAGGAACAGTTCAAGAATGAATTTTAAAGCTGTGCTCAAATAATTGAAAATGCCCAATTAAAAGCTTGCAGAGCTGGTATTGTTGATTTGAAACAGGATAAGCAATGTTGATAGGCGACTTTAATGAGAACTACAACTGCAAATATTTTGTAGAGTTGCAGTCCCATCACTTGGGTAGTTCTTGTAGCCAAATAACATTGCATACTGGCATTATTAGATGAAATCTGGGCTAGAAATATTAATCTTTTTGTACTGTTTCCGATGACAATTCCCTTTAAAAGATCGAATCAGTTATCACAAACATCCCAGGATCATTAAAATATCTAAATTTAAGTTGTTTTTGCAAAAGAGGATTCCATTTCTGACAAAATCCAAAAGAGTATAAGCCAGTTGATGAAGTGATGTCTGAAGATAATATTTTGACTGATATATCTAAAATAATAAGTCAGCCACAGCAGCCTGTTAAAGATACTGTTTATGCTTCAGAATCTGACTCCGAAAATAAACCTCTTGTTCAATTAAAATCTTCTACTGACAAGGCCCTAGCAACAACGTCGTCTGAAGCAGAGAAGGAATTAATTGAGAAGGAGAAAGTTCATCCCAGCAACATTCACAATGATGTCTATTTAATTGTTAAAGTATGCAGAGAAAAAAATAAGGGATATTCTTAGTCACAATTAAATGAAACTATGTGATGTAGTATTATTTCTACTTTCTTTAATTTCTTTACCACAACCTAGGTTTCGTTGTATTACAACATCTGAAATTTCTTATGAACCAGTCGAAAATATTTTAAAAATCGTTGAAATTCCGAAGATTGTGTCAAAGGGCATGCGAATATTTTACGAGTTTGCTAGTCCTTTAAATACTTTTAAAAAATAACGTTCCTTTATTATCGTAAGTAGGAAGATGATTTGTCTCTGTTACATTTTCATAAAAAAATTATATCCATTTTCAAAGATCTCATTTAATTGTTCGAATTTTTTAAGTGGACGATAAGTGTTGTGTGGTAGTTCCACTGAGTTACCTTAGCTACCGCTGCGTTACTGTTGTCCCACATATCAAAATTTGTAAGTGCGTAATTTTATAAATTTTGAGATTAATTTCTTTAAAAATTCCTAGTTTTTTTATAGAGTTACTAGTTTTTCGCCCGCGATTTTGCTCGCATAAACGATTAGTTTCCTAAACTTCAGTCAAATTTTTAATTAACTTCAAAAAGGAGGTTATAAATTCGACCCAAATATATTTAATATTATTAAATATGTTAGTATTTTAAGGTGTCTAAAGAAAAGCACAAGATTTAAAAAATTTATAAATATTTGTCTATATGTTTTTCCACATATTTTTCAAAAACTACTAATCAGATGTTATTCTATTTTCATCAGCTTAAGTATCTTTTAACTTAAAGAATAGTAAAAATTTTATAAAAATCGATTTTGTAGTATAAAATAAAAAGTTGGTTTCATTTTTATTAAATTACTATTTACTTGCATGTTGTTAACACTATTGTTTATTTGTATATCAACAAACTCTACAAACAGTATCTACCTAGTTTACGCAAATAAAGCAAGTTTCTACAGTGTCTACCTAGTTTACGAAAATAAAGCAGAGAGGAAGTTAGAATTTAATACAGCACTTCCTTGTGTAACCACTTTGGTGGCTGTACTGTCTCATGCTAAAATCATGTGAGAAGCAATCCTCCCTAAATCAATGCCTACCACATTTTATAACTGGTCCTAAGATTTATTAATCAATGTTACGAAACAGATTCTAAGGGGAAATTGAAGTTGCTTGAATTCAAAATATAATAAAGCAGTATTAGCGGTATGAAAACCGATCACTACCCTTCTCCGAGTATAGTCAGTGAACACAGTGGTATGTAAAAATTTACAATAGAAATATTTTTCCCGTATAAACTTAGCTACCATTTTATTTTATACTTGTTACATTATTTGTATTGAAAATATTAATACTAAATTTTAACAATTAAATGAAACTACGTGATGTAGTATTATTTCTACTTTAAGTTCTTTACCACAACCTAGGTTTAGTTGTATTACAACATCTTCAGGTGGGCAACTAGCAAAGATCTTTGATAATATCCCACCTGAAGATGTTGTAATACTACTAAACCTAGGTCGTGGTAAAGAACTTAAAGTAGAAATAATACTACATCACGTGGTTTCATTTAATTGTGAATACTGAATTTTTACAAAATTAATGCCAAATATATTCAATAATAAATTTTAAATTAAAATTACCATAACAATTTTCTTCCCATGCAAATATAGCAACCACTTTTTACCCCCTTAGGGGCTGAATATCGGAATATGCTTAAATGCTTGTTAAATTATTTGTATTACAAAGCATTAATACAAATTTTTAAGTAAAAATTACCGTAATCATTTTTTCCCATCCAAATTTAACCACCCTTTTCATCCCCTTAGGGGTTGAATCCCGGAAAATGCTTAATACTTGTTTCATTATTTGTATTAAAAAGCATTAATATAAATTTTTAAGTGAAAATTACCATTACAATTTTTCCTATGCAAATTTAGCAATCATTTTTTCACCCCCTTGGGGGCTGAATATTATAAAATGCTTTAATACTTGTAACATTATTTGTATTGAAAAGCAATAAAACCATTTTTAAATAAAAATTTCCATAATTCTTTCCCATACAAAATTAGCCATCCCTTTTCACCCCCTTAGGGGTTGATATCAGAAAATGCTTAAATACTCATTTTATTATTTTTATGAGTTAAAATTACCTAAAAATTTTATTCCCATGCAAATTTAGCCACCCCTTTTCACCCCGTTAGGGTTAGAATATTGGAAAATGCTTAAGTATTTGTTTTAACAAATTTAAATTAAAAATTGCCATAATAATTTCATTCCCATAAAAATTTAGCCACAACTTATCATCCTCTTATAGAGTTGAATATGGGAAAATTCTTAAATAATTGTTTCATTATTTGTATTGAAAAGCATTAATGCAAATTTTTAACTTTTGTTTATCTCTGTTTCCTATGCAAATTATGCCAAACCTTTTCACCCCGTTAGGGTTAGAATATCAGAAAATGCTTAAGTACTTCTTTAATTATTTGTATGGAAAAGCATTAACAACTATAATAATTTTTTTCCCATACAAATTTGGCCACCCTTTTTCACACCCTTAGGGGTTGAATTTTGGAAAATTCTAAAGCATACGTTAGTTATTAATTAGTATCAAGTTTCAAGTTATAATTACTATAAAAATATTTTTTGGTCATACAAATTTAGCCACCCCTTTTCAGCCCTTAGAGGTTGTATCTCGGAAAATCCTGTAACATGAGTAACATTATTTTTGTTAAAGAGCATGAACACCAAGTTTTAATTAAAAATACCATAAAAATATTTTTTCCACACAAACTTAGTCACAACCTTTTCACCCCCCTTATGGGATGAATTTCGAAAAGTCCCTTCTCCAAACGATGCCTCCATTATAAATGACCCCCTCTATATATTATCCCCCCTTATAAATGAAATCCTGTCCAAATTTCAAATTTTTATCATTAGCAGTTTGGGCTGTTTAGCATTTGGGCTGTTGAGCATTGTTATGTTATCGGGATAACAAAAATCTCCAAAAAAAGTTTGAATTTTCAGACAAATTTTTTAACTTTTGACAGATAAAAAACTTTCAATGATCACAGATACGTAATAGTAATACAATAGTATATGCAAAGTGTCAGCAAAATAGATTAATAAATTGTTGAATTGTCGGATACGCCTATTCGAAAAAGTAGACTTGAGAAAAAACATTCAAAATATTGTATTATTTTTAGTTACGTACTTTATTGTGTACAATTAATAACATATAACAGATTCCTTGCTACGAGAGCAATCTTTCAAAGCCAACCAGAACACCAGTCCAGCCCCGCTAGACGAGTGTCTCCATTAAAGGCCATAATGCCTTGTGATCTTCGGCCTTCCCCATGCTATTCCAATCATTTCAATAGCATCCAGAAGATTAATGGAAAGTAGGGTAGTATTCTTTTCACTATGTCTACTATGTCTATTATTTTCATAGTAGAATCTTTCTATAATGGCTTTTAAGGGTTTTAATTATTTCCTGATCAATAGGCTGAATCACTGATGTGGTGTTTGGTGGTAAAAATGCCAGTTTTATATTGATCAAATTCTCACTTTTAGGATGAGCTGGACAATTGTCAATAGATAAAATGATCTTCTTCTTCTTACCTCTTAGCTTAGAGCCCCATTTATTTGAAACTTTTTGAAAAACTTCTGACGTTATCAAGGCTTTTTTGTTCGCTTCGTAATCAATGGGTAAGATTCTTGGTTTATTTGGCTTGCTTATGACCAGTAACTTTTGTTTATCTCTGTTCATATTGGAGGCTACAAGCACAGTGATAATATCTTTTTATGTCGCCATAGAGGTTGACTTAAAAAACAAACCCCAATTGTTAGTTTTTCTTCAACAGTAAACGCACGTCTATTTTTGGTTATCGGTGCCGTAATTATGATTTAATGAAACACAGTTAACAGCTCATTTATATTGTTTCAAAGTTATCGACTATGTATTCAATATGCTATCCTTTATAAAACTATTACATTTGAAACTTAGAAAGCATATGTACATAACAATATTTATTTTAGCTTATATTATAACTCTAATTTGTTAGTTTATTTCCAAGCATTATTGAATTATATTAGTAAAATTATATATATTCAATATTGCAAAAAACATTTTTTTACTGGCAGTAACAACTAATTGCACAACATACGTTTTTATAACCATGTAATTATGTATAGCATTATCTATACATAATATTCCTTCAAGTCAATCTTGAGTGTAAATCAACTATTGGGTGTGAAAATGCTATCACATACTTTCTCCTGTTTTGTACTTCTAGACTCTTATTACATTGTGTGTGAAGGAGACAGTTATAGAATATTTACCCTCACTTATAAAACCTCGTACTTCTATACTCTTATTGCCCCTTGTAAGTGCAATGCATATGACTAAAACCTACATAAAGAAACCTGGAGGGGGATGTCTTTATGAGTTGAAAAATCTATACGTACTCCAACTACTTAATCTTTAGAAACAAAGCTAAACGTAAACAAAACGTAAAAAGCTTATTAAATGAATCTTTTGTTTTGTTTCTAACTGGGCCTAGTCTGAACATCTGCATGGGATTTCTAAGAAGTTGGTCATAAATTAGTTATTCAAACTAGTCCCTATACCAGCAGTCATCTTTGTACCTGAATTTGCTATAGCTGAAAAAATTTCGCATGAAAGTATATTTTAAATCCAAGTGACATAATAGGTTGTTCAATAAGTTTTGGCGTTCGATACGAAATGGGTTTATTAGATTTGTCATTTTACGTTTCTAAAGATGGTACTACTGTTTGATGAACATGTGTGAAGTTTCATGTAAATCAGTCAACTCGTTCGTATATTTACAGCTGTTCAAATTTGATGTACGATAATCTTCTAAAACCATATCCTGCATTTTTTTATGATTTCTGGTGTTGATATATTTTTTTGACTTTCTTCACGTGGATCGTCTTCAAGACTTGTACGATAATGTTTAAATTCAACAACCCATATTTCTACTGTTCTAGTTAAAGATGAAGAGTCCTTATACACTTTCAACAATTGTTTATGAATTTGTTTTGATGTTACATTTTCCAAAAATAACAATTTTATCACTGCACAATATTAAATTTTTTCCATTGTAACAAATACTATGACACAATGCGTCAAATAATAAACTCAAATTATCATCGCAACCTTTTGGACCAGCTGAATGTAAAAATTTGTGAGAAAAGATCTGGTTTACAAAGGAAAAAATAATATTTCATCATTTTATAGACTTTTTCCAAAACAAAACAAAACTCTTTCCAAAACAAAACTTTAGACAAACTTTATTAAATATAGAGACTGTAAAAAAAAATTGTTTGAATCTATACCATCTGCGATAACAAATAGAACCAAGTTATGATGACATCTCAGGCAGGCAGTTTATTTTCATTTACTTTTATACATTTGACAATACATGCATGTGTATGGCTTTATTTTTGCTGCGAATTCTGTCTTGCAATTGATACAACAAATAAATATGTAACTAATCATTTGACATGCTCTCTATCGTATAAGAAATTTGGTTTCCAATTACTTTCCTAAAAGAAGTAATAGAAACTGTCACACAAAATTATTTAAAACAGGCCTGTGTCATCCGAGACAGCAAGTAGAACCCAGTTATGACATCTCAGGCACATAAAATTGATTTTGATTCACTTAAACACAAAACATTTACAAAAATTGTATAGCATATATAATATATAACATCTCTCTGTCCCATCGGTGTGTTTTTAGATTTATTAGTTTTAGAGAAAAACCGAGATTAACTTTATCTTTCATTATATGATGCTAGGGAATATTTTTTACGAAATGAGATACCAAGTAGTTATGAAAATTTTGCTATACGAATATTACAACATTTTTATAACATTTCTCTCACATTTCATTGCAGCACAATTACCTTGGTTTCCCAGAAGTGGCCTCCCTGAGTACAATCTTATGTTATATGTTGCTATTTAAAGAATGAAAGTGCTATTTCTACCCCATCCAGTGTCTTCTGATTATAAAGATATTAACAGTGATTATTGTATAGACAAAACGAGAGTTCGTTTTTAAGTTCGTGGAATTGATAATTAGGTTATTAGTGAGGATACTTTAATGAGCCGTAACGAGTTCAGTAACTCATTGTTAGTGTAAGTAGCAAGTTTTATTTTTGTGGGGCTATTAGTCTTTGAACTATCGTCGGCCAAGCAACTCAATCGGGAAGAAAGTAGGAAAAAAGGAGAAAATCGAGTACCGCGCTGTTATAAAAATCCTTATCAAGCAAAATAAGTCTGTTCAAGCCACACTGGAAGAGATGGCATTCATTTACGGGGACACTTGTCCATATAAAACCATGATTTATAAGTGGCACAGTATCTTTAAACAAAGCAGGGCACTCATTTGAAGACAATCCACGACCTGGACGGCCGATCGAAATAATTCAAATAGTGGAAGAATTAATATTGGGAGATGCTAGACTAAAGAAGAAACAGTTTATAGAAATGGTTGAAGTGACGGATACAACCTTTTCAAAATTCTTCACGATTGTCTTGGGATGAGTAAGGTCAGCATAATGTGGGTGTCGAGAATACTTACTTCTCCTCAAAATCAACACTGAGTTAAGTGGTGTCGTGCGTTCTTGGACCTCTATAGTGAAGGGATGAACAATCGAATCGCATTGTTACTGGGGACGAAACTTGGGTTCATCATTATGATCTTGAGTATAAGCAAGACCCTATGCAGTGACACAAAAAAGACACACCACCTCAAAGAAGTTTAAAGTGTCACAATCGGCTGGAAAAATCATGGTGACAGTCTTTTGGGACCCAGAAGGGATCCTATTGATAGATTATCAAGATAAAGGTGTCTCCATAACTGAAGAATACTATGCTTTAATCCTAGAGCAGTTGAAAGAAAATATCAAAGAAAAAAGTAGAAAATTAACCAAAGGTGTCCTTCTTTCTGCAAGACAACGCACCTGTTCACAAGAGTCGTGTTGCATTCGCTTCCCTGCACGAGGGTTTCCATTTTTTGTATCACCCACTCTACAGTCCTGACCTGGCTCCCAGCAATTATTATATATCCCAAAGTTATAAAAAGGGCTTCATGGGAAGAAATTTTCAAGCGATGAAGAAGTGAAGGATGCAGTTTTAGCTTACTTTTTAGACATAGATAAAACATTTTTTATGAAGGTTAATTGAAAAAATGTATTAGGGTAACAGGTGAATATATCAGAAAATAAAAATTAAATTTTTATTTCTATTCTCACTTCTTACCCCCAATTCTGCAAATTTAAAAACACCCCCTCGTAACATTTCAAGCGAAGGTGACAAAATTTTGAAGAGCAAACTGAAGATCGAGAATAGGTAAAATTCATAATAAAGCAAAGTCCTTACACCAGAAGGAAGTCTTCTTCCTTTACAACAACTTTCCAGCATATTGAATTACCAGGATCATACACTACCTGTGGGATCCTCTGTTCTTTCTTACTTTCACTTATTTACATAATTATTGTTTCTATATTTGTAATGGAAACAAATCATATTACCATTTGTATTTCTAAATAATGGGAGAAAGTGAAGCATTTGTATTCTTAACATTGGTATTATAAAGAAACCTACTTTCTATCGCAAGCTCCATAATTTTTTCACAACTAATTTTGGTAAAATGTTTTCAAAGCATCTCTTCACAATGATTTTAAGTGTGGCAGATGAGAGGGTTTTAAAAAAATTATGTAATTTTTGAGAATAGTATGATAATAAGTTAAAATTTTCAATAATTTAGTTCATTATCTTCTACTTCTTCAATTGGGTGGTTAAATTTTTTTGAGTATGTTGCTTGTTTATATAACTTTTTTGACAATTTATATTTTTAATGAATGTATTAATATACATATATATATATATATATATATATATATATATATACATATATATACTACATATATATATATACTACATATACATGTACATGTATATATATATATATATATATATATATATACATGTACATGTATATGTATATATATATGTATATATATATATATATATATATATATATATATATATAGAATGAATAAGATTCAATTATTTTTTATATAACAATGACAATATTTAATAATATGTATAAATAAAGCATAGTGAAAAATATTAAGTTTATAATTATGAAATTTTGTTTAATAAGTATGAATTTTTTCTATGTCCTTAAAAATAACAATTACGTAAATAATATGGAAAAAGACATATTTTTGAGCAAACTGATTATGAGTATTTTCGACATACTCCTGTAAAATGGTTGAATATATAAGAGTTAAAAATGGATACTATCACTCAAGAGTTTCGGTATTGAAAATAACCTTTATGTTGATCTACGCCATAATCTATTCGCATGCCAAATTTTGTGTATCTCCATTCAATGCCAAATTTTATATGTCAAATTTAGTGTAATCTATGTCAAACTTTCGCATTTATACTATGAGTTAGGATTTCTCTAAGAAGTACACCTAAAATATCAAAGAATATAATATATTCTATTAAACACTTACTTGAGTAGCTAAACATACCAAATCCTGACAGGAAGGTAATTTTCTTGAGATTTTCTGCTTAAATGTGTCTGCAGCAAAAACATGAATGTAGCCATTTAGAGTGAGTGCTGCTATCTCCCGCCAGTGTTCATTGAAAGTTATCGCTCTCACTTTCTGACCTATAAAATATTGTAAAAATATTTGTCTCTCTTGATAAATTAATATCTTATTGTTTAACAACAAATTACGTTTAGATTCAGGAAATGTTTTAAACAATATTTTTAATGAATATTCGGTTAATTATAATATAGGCTATTATATATATTTATTCGAAGATATTTTGCATTATGTGTTAGGAATTAAATAGTTTGCTTTTTCTAAGTGTAGAACATTCAGTTCTGACAAAAAAGTGAATTATACAGCTCTAGTTTCTGTAATTTCCAAGTCATACTTGGATTGCACATTACCATACAATAAGGAGTGCTTCTCCGTCACGGCTTACAATCTTTGATAGTATATACCTACTGCAACAGTCATGCCAGTTTGCATGAATTTAAAGTGAGACCTTTTTTAAGACCGAATGTAAAACCGCATTGCTAATTCCAGCTGTCATTTGAGAGGAACCAAAAAATAATGTATAATAGTAGACATACGTAAGGTACAAAGGTAACTTCAGACATACGCAAGATGAAAGCTCGAAGTTGTAAAACTGATAACCAATCAATTCTACACCCACAATTTAACACAATTGTAATGCAGATGACTCATAATTTCTATTCCCAACTTAGTCAAATATTCGGTCATTCATCTAGTCAAGTGTGCAGAGGCGTTGTCGTGATGAGGGAGAATTGTACTGCTCTCTGTTTCACTCGAACTCTTTCCAATACAACAGGCAAACAATTGCTGGTATACCAGTCTGCGGTAATTGTCCTTTTATTTTCCAAAACAATGGTTGTATAATAACCTATCTATCCAAAGAATATGGTGACCATCTTTTTTCCAACACTGCCCAGAAAAAATATCCACTTCCCACATAACCTCTATGTTTCGTGTTCGTAGCAGTATATTCCGCTTTCGTCATCGGTGACAATATAGAACACTGCATTTGAGTGGCTTCTCTTAAATTTTTCTAACATTTCACGACACCATTCAAACCATCAGATATCCATCTAGCATAAAGCTTCCTGATGCCTAAATGTTCATGTGGAATTTTCTATACTTGACTCATGTCAATACTTAATTTTACCTGGAACTGCTAATAGGTTACTCTTTTGTCAGTTTTATAATGAGCTGAAAGAATGTCCTTTATGCAGATAATCTCAACATTGGTATAACCAAACTTGAACTCTTTAAGCCAGTTGTAAACAGTAGTGCTTGATGGGGCTTCATCATAGAATGCCTATTAAAGTCCATCATAAGTTTGTTGTTGATTGTAATCACAACAAAAACATTTCACACACTATTTTCAAATTGATGTCAACTCGTAGAAACAAATGATAAATTCATACATACACACACACACATATAGTATATATTTATATAAATATATATATATATATATACAAACACAAAATGCACGCTCGCACATATGCATATACTCATACACACATGCACACACACACAGAGAGTACCATAGATACCACAGACTTAATATACTAGACAAACATGCTCTACCTTTCCCGTATTATCGAAAATGAATTGCCCTTGTGTGCATAAATGTTGAGTGACAAGCCATAATTTTGCATATCGATAACATAAAAAGAAAAGAATACTTATGTAGTCAAAGTTCATTTGGGATTTATTTAATATAAATATTAGGAACTCTTTAAAGTTTTGCTTGACAATTTTTTTTAAATTGTTTCTTATCTTAACTTCATTGTTAAATAATTTTCAAATATATATTTTACTAGCTTTCTGCATGCGGCTTCGCTCATGTAGACAATTCGTTTTTTAAATCTCAATCGAATTCTTAATTTCCAGTGGTTCTGGCCACCAATAAAACTAAACATGTTGATAGTTTCAAGTTAAGAAAACATATGAAACAAATGCGATCTTGCTCAAACTATTACAAATTACGATAAAAAAATGTTTTCCCATACAAATTTAGCTACCCCTTTTGTTTTGAAGAGCAAGTTTTAAGCAAATATAGCCATAAAAATATTTTTTGCATTAATACCAAGTTTCACGTAAAAATTTACAATAGAAATATTCTTCCTACTTTTCAACCCCTTAGTGATTGAATCTCGGAAAATGTTTAAGTATGTGTCTCATTACTTGTTTTGAAGAGCATTAATACCATGTTTTACTAACTCTACAATAGAATTGTTTTTACCATACAAATTTAGTCACCACTTCACAATTAAATGAAACTACATGATGTAGTATTATTTCTACTTTCTTTAAGTTCATTACAGTAACCTAGGTTTCATTATATTACAACATCTTCAGTCGGGCTATTAGCAAAGAAACATTCCACAAAACAGTCGAAGAGAACATTCTTTGCTAATAGCCCACCTGAAGTTGTTTAATACAACAAAACCTAGGTTGTGGTAGAGAACTTAAAGAATATAGAACTACATCACGTAGTTTCATTAATTGTGAATAATGAATTTCTACAAAATTAACATAAAATATATTCAAATAGTAACCACCTTTCACACCCTTAGGGGTTGACTGTTAGAAAATGCTTAAATACATGTTTCATTATTTGTATTGAAGAGCATTAATACCAAGTTTCGTGTAAAAATTTACAATAGAAATATTTTTTCCATACAAAGTCAGCCACCACTTTTCACCCTCTTACGCTTGAATCTCGGAAAACGTTTAGATATGTGTTTCATTATTTGTGTTGAGGTGAGGTACAATAGAAATATTTTTCCTATACAAATTGTACCAACCGTTTTCACCCCCTTAGGGGATGAATTTCGAGAAATCCCTTCTTGAACGATACTTCCAGTATAAAGACAACATCCTCTCCAAATTTCTATTATTAACAGTTTAGGCTGGGCGTTGATATGTCAGTCAATTTGGACATTGCCTTTTATATATTTAATTAATAGATATATTTATAAAATAGAGCATATTTAGTGTGATATGTATATTTGACAGTCTAGTTAAATGATGATTTAACAGAAAATAAATGACAAAAAAACAAGTATATGATATATATGATATATCACATTTACATGTCAAATGTCTCTTTATTTGGATTACTTTTATATGTCACTTCACAATCCAACACTGAACAAGGCACTATTGCTTATTTTAAAATAATATTCTGGAAATATTAGTTGAATATACACAAAAATACTAAAATACAGCACAACTCTAACGGAGCGGGATGCTAGTAGAGAGTTTTATCTGTCAAAACAGTTTTACCTGTACACATATTGTCACCTATTTTCCACTCGCTATAATATCAAAAAGAATATGATATTGTTCACATACTCTGTTCGTCTAATCTTAGTATATTAAGTCTATGATAGGTACAGACACTTATTTACAAACCAATCACAAAAATATTGAATCTTTACTACATATAGCGTGACTTTTATAGTACATAAATATAAGGTCTCTCATACACATCCCAGCATAAATTTAGTGAAAGAATTGCTTATTTAAAAATATGTTTGTATTCTTTTCACCTATCAAAAAGCAGAAAGTTGTGAAATGTGGCGAGCAAACAGTACTATTTTGATTAGTTATTAACATTATGTATTTTGGGAATCTTTAAATAAAAATTACTAAAACTTACAAATGCTAGTAAATACAAGGATTATAATAATCAGGTTAAAAAAATGTCATGCTGGAAAGAAATTTGGAACATTAATTATATATATATAGTAAAGATATAATACATTTTTTTTTTTTTTTCTTATTACGATCTGTCCAAGAGACATTCAGCAATATTTGTGTCAATATTATAGGTTTTGCAAGGTAAACATCCTATGACATTTCTTTAATTAATTTAATATAAGTCCTGTGGTACTCTTCTTTTCAGTCTCCGAACACTTGGGAATATGTCATCCATAAGATGGTGTGCCAGTTCATTTAGGTGTATCTGTAGTCTCTCTTTGTAAGTTTTAATGGTGTCTCTTATTACTTCCTTCACAGATTTTATACCAAGGTCGTGGTGAAGTCTCTCGTTTGTGACATACCATGGTGCATCAACTATCATTCTTAATATTTTTGATTGGAATCTTTGTAAGACTTCCAGGTTTGAGTTCGCAGTTGTGCCCCACAGCTGTATGCCGTATGTCCATATTGGCTTTATATATTAGGAGTTTATTTTCCATTGACAGTGGACTGTTTTTATTAATTAACCAATACAGCTTGCGTACCTGCTGACCCATTGCAAGGCATTTAGTAAAAATGTGTTTCCTCCATGTCAAACGACGGTCTAGATACATTCCAAGGTATTTGGCCTCTTCTGCTTGTGGGATCGGTATACCATTTAGTGTTGCAGGCGGGCACGTTTGTCTTCGGGTAGTAAATGTGACTTGAACAGATTTGATTTCGTTCGCCTTAATGCGCCAGTCTTTTAGCCAATTTGCTATTTTGTCTAAGCTGGCCTGCAGTTTGTAAAATGCCCGATTTGGTGTACCGTCAGAAGCCATAATAGCTGTATCGTCTGCAAATGTCCCCATAACGACATCATCTGATGTTGGTAAATCTGCTGTGTACAGAAGGTATAGAGTAGGTCCCATTATACTTCCTTGCGGCACTCCTGCTAGGATTTCTTTTAGCTCTGTTGTTGCTTCTCCTTGGCTGACAAAGAAATGTCTACCAATCAGATACGATCTAATAAAGTTGTAGAATCTTATTGGCAATGTCATTTTTATTTTATATAACAGGCCGTCATGCCATACTCGATCAAACGCCTGGGATACGTCAAGGAATGAGGCTGTGCAGTAACCTTTCTGTTCAAATGTTTTGGCGATTCCCTCAACTAGCCTGTGAATTTGCTCGATTGTACTGTGGTGTCTTCTAAAGCCGAACTGATGGTCAGGTATCAATTTGGACTCTTTGATTATAGGAT
Source organism: Druceiella hillmani (assembly GCA_039881145.1). Lineage (NCBI taxonomy): Eukaryota > Metazoa > Arthropoda > Insecta > Lepidoptera > Hepialidae > Druceiella > Druceiella hillmani. The sequence goes on along the minus strand of JAYKKI010000091.1, from coordinate 3,967,913 downwards.
TAAGCCTCTTCAGGAACAAGATCTCCATGACTTTGGAGAAAATTGGAAGTAAACTAATTGGTCTATATGACTTAGCTTCTTGCTTAGGAATCATGATAATTTTTGCCACTTTCGATTGTGGTGGCACAAATTCTCTCCTTATAATGGCATTATACAACTGTGTTAGGACTCTAATACCATCATCAGACAATTCTCTTAAAACAGTCGCTGTTATGAGGTCGTAGCCTGGTGCTTTCCCTACGTCTAGTTTTCGGATTGCTGATTTTATTTCGGCTTTGTTGAATTTTTCAATTGGTGGCTCTAGTTGGTGTATTGTATCTAGAAATTCGCAGACCATTTAAATTTTTGTGGAACCGACATCTGGATTGGGCTTGAAAACTTCTTGTAGATGTTCCATAAATACTTGAGCTTTCTCTGCATCGTTAGTGGCCCAAGAGTTATTTGCCTTGCGAAGGGGTGGCTGGTGACTTATAGGACGTTTGAGATATTTGGTTGCTTTCCACAGTGAGTAATCAGTCGAGGGTTTACTATCCAGCTCTTGTAAATACGTCGTAAGGCTTTGGTTACGGTCATCACCTAGCAGTTGTTTAAGTTGTGCCGTCAATTTGTTATATTTTGTTTTATCACCTGGATATCTTGTAGTCTGCCATTTTTTTCTAGCCTTACGCTTCTCAGCCAACAGTTCCCTGATAGTTGAATAGTTGAACAATGAAGACCGTCGTTAGTGGTGGGAGGAGGCTGAGGTGTAGCTTCCCATGCAGCCTGTTGGATACTATTGGTAATGTATTCCACTGCCTGTGTGATGTCCTCGTCCGACTCTAAAGGTATTGTTGTATTAATGGAGTCTCTTATTAATTCCCTGAAGTAATTCCAATTTGCTCTACGGGTATGAAGTCTGCACGGTTTTTCCCTTCTAAGAATTGTACGACTTAATTTTATCTCAACATGTGAGTGATCAGAAGAGAGATCTGTACTGGAATTGCAGCTAAAATATACGCTGTTGATACCTTTAGTGACACAGAAGTCTATTAAATCTGGTTTCTTCTTTGTGTCAGTAGGCCAGTATGTTGGCTCACCAGTAAAATAAGTAATACAAATAATAATGAAAATAGTAATATAATAAATGAAAAATAATTTAATGCTGCCTCAGTGAAAAAATTAAAGCTCAACTTACATTCAAATTTGCAATTCAAATTCGCAATTGATATAATGGGATATTTTGTACATTTTCAGATAAATATAGCTATCATAAATCACATCATTATATGCCGAAATATTGTCTTTGAAATGTATTTCCACTAAAAATTTAATTCACTGATGTTTGTATAATAATTAAAATTCTGGCCAAAATTTTATCAGCATTGAATTGAGTAGCTTTCAGCAACCCAATTAATATAATTAACCAAAAATATTCAGTGTGTCGAAAAAAACTATAACATGAAAGTTTGCAATTGCCATATGATTGCATATAACGATAAAGTTATTATTTACAAATTAATTTAATAAACAATTTATATTATCATACTATTCAATATAGAATATTATAAAACTACATATTTTTTTAATTTAAAATTATCGATATAGAGTGTACGTACAACAGTTAACATTTCAATAATTTAAAATGGCAGTGAATTTGTTACGAATAATATGTATTGCAAAAATTAAATGAAAGTGGACTTTTATTTATGATAAGTAGTATTGTTTTTAAATTCACATGTCTGTACTTTTTGACAGCACACAATAATTTTCCAATAAAAATAAATATATTTCACAAAGGGAAACCTTTTTCATCTCAATTCAATTAATGTCAAAATGTGACTAGATGTGATGTGCGTTTGCTTAAAAGTGTGTCAAAAATTAACAAACTCTTTACACGCTATGTATGGACATATATTCACAACTTAGATTCTTACCTCTATGGTCAAAGCCATATTTTGAGGTCACAATTTACATCAAAGCTTATCTGCTGCACTTTTTTGAGATTTTGAAATTTTTCAAGGTCCAGAACTTCATTTCCAAAAGTTACGAATTTGTTCTGTATAAAATTATACAATGCAGCTTTTTTTCTTAGTATTAGTTGACTAGTTGTGTTGTAGCCGGTTAAAACACGAAACATTGACAAAATATTAGACATTTTCACCAATGGATTTGTGCAGCCAAATGACAACCTAAGATGGGTTGTTTTTTATTTCAGCTAATGAACCATATCCAATTTTTACAAACCTCAGCCAAAAATGAATCAATTGAAAGCTTGTGTCGTCGTTGTGTATCGGCGCTTATAATAATCTTAGCACATTGTATTTTAGTGGCGTGGAATATGTAACAATCCTATTTATTTAATTAAGTCGATGGAGACATTTGACCACTGCAGTTAATGGTATGTTGCCCATGAATATAATGTTAGATTTTTAACCTAATATAAATTTGAATAACAAAAAAATGCCTTTTCTCTTGCTTGTCAATTGAAAGTGATTTAATAATTCTATTTTCTATTTCGGTATCCTCAATTTCAGTTAATTTAGCCAACCATTTAGCCAGGAAATATAATTCAAATGAGCATTGTGATAATTTATCTTTTATGTCTTCTGTCAGCTTATCAAATCTATAGTATTTCTCTTATTTCTAAGTTTGTTATTACTACTGCAGTAGATATTTTTGGATAATTTTATGTACTTAAGGTAACAATGTAATTGGCACTTAAATTCTCTAATGAACCGGTCCTCAGGTTTTTTATAAAGATTTTTTTATAAGAGTTTTTGTGATAAGCAGAGCATAAATAAAGCTGTATATTAATCTTTTTATTTACATTATGACAGGTCTAATATTTTAATTTTTCTTATTTTTTCCGCAAATCTTCCCAAAATTTTGAATAATAACTTGAATCGTCAGTGCCTGCAGAAGATTTTTGTAATTCTTATATTAATGCTATTTTCCAACGTCTTATACTTTCCTCATTGACATAGCTATGCACTGAGGAAAGTATACCGCACAAGTTCTATGCTATGAAAAATATTGTGTTGTAGAACCCAGTTTGTTCCATACTTCTCATTGCATTCTTCGTTTCATCTATCTGTCGCTTCTTTTACAGTTATGAACGATTGTTGTTTAGCGTTTTTCCTAAATCGCCTGATATATCACAAAGCAAACACAATAACCTATTCATTCTTTTCCTCTTCAAACTAGTAACATGTAATGATATTTTTCACTTTTTGCAATAAGGAATGAATAATACAAATATTCGTAAAAATTAATTATTGTGAAGTTTTGTAACAGCAAAACACATACTCTATTATGATGTTGTATTACTTACTGATGTTTGATAATGCACTGGAATATGGATCAATGGAGAAGGGAAAAAGAAGGAGACAATAAAGCCGCTAGCAATATGTATTCTTGGGTTCCTTAGGGTCTCATAACAATTTACTTAACAGATAAACAAATTACTTAACAGATCTCACTCCTATATTCTACATACTCAAATACCTTCAGCTCCTGTACTAGTATTTAATTTGGCATCAAGTTCCGAGCATAAAATATAGACTGATTCTACAGTACCACAAGATAGTTACCAGATCTGCACTCCTTTAGTGTAACAGGTGAGATGTAGTCGTGCAGTGGAGCTGCAGTACTAGGTTCTGACTTCCCAGCATTGATGTGCCACAGAGCCATCTTGCTGTCTCTTGATCCCGAAACAAGAAATTCATCATCTAGCCAACACATATCCAGCACCTAATTTAAATAATTCCAATTAATTTTAATAATTCCTTTTAGGTTAAAGCCTTAAAAATTAGTGATTTCCAGAGTAAATTTTTTTGTTAAACTTTATTACATTGTAATTTTCAAATACCATTCTGATAGTTCCAAAAACCTAAGCACTAAAAAAGTCTGTTTTGAATAAATATATTATAAAAAATATTAAACAGGAATATAATCAATTTTTCAGTGATAGAACATTCAACAACTGTTTTTTATAAATTGTTAATTCGACATTAATTACAGAGAGGAAAAATTAGCTTATAGTCAGTCAGATGTTATCGAATCATTATTTATCTAATATGCTGGTAAAATAGTATGAGACTTTTCTTTGAATTGTCTTTCTAAACATTGCTCCTTTTTAATACATTACAGTATTAATCTTCAACTGGTGACGTGCCATCAATTTGACGTCGGCTTGCCAATAATAAATTTCTCAGAAATGGCTGGGTAGATGTCAACACGCGACTTAGCAGCAGCCTGATCGACAGTTGTGCAGCGACCAGTGCATGGATCAGGCGTTACAAGTTCATATTTTAGAAAATATGTGATATTCGACGTCATTTTGACATCACCTCACCAATATAGTGTGATTTTATAGAACCTAGATTAAGATTTTGAGCTGAAATGCTAATAGTGATATTAGTGATACGGAGGATTGCCTATTGGATCAAAATGTCTTCATACATTTGATCATGAATCAGAGACTGAAATTGTGATTCTGATGACGAGCCCTTATTGTGGGAAAAAAATCCGAAACAGGGAGCAATTCAAGTGATATAAAGATCGTTGTTGTTCTCAAGTCGTAAAAATATAAACAAAAAACTGTACTATGCATGTGATTAAAGTTTCTTTTTTTTAAAAATATATATTAGCTGTTTTAATTACAAGACAAAATATAAACTTATAAATAACATAGTATATTTCATGTCTACTAGAAAATATCCTTCAATAGTATTAATTTTGAAAATGACATCAATTTGCCATCACCTCTCCAATACTGCGACGAAATCCCTACTTGAAGTTTAATTGATAATCAAACATTGTGAATTGAGTCATCTATTGGAACATCATCTGTTGGATCAGATTCACTATTTACAATTGAAATTTCTGAGAACATCTTTTCGAATTCACTATTTGTCGAATAATATTAAGCATTTCTCATATTCCAATGTTACGTACTTATCAGTCCACTTGCTCATCGAAGCCAATGCTGTCATTCGTGCGCCACAATGATAAGTGGCAATGGTATTGAGGATGCCAATTTTTAAAAAGTTATAGGATAAAAAGTGTTCTCCTGCTTTACTTGTTATGGAGTAAACAAGTCTACAATTTGACTATTTAAGAATTCTGAGTCAAAAATAAGAAATTCAATATCATGTGAAACATCAAGAAATTAATTTCTATTTTTGCAAATGGTAACGTCGTTCCTTACTGTACAATCCTGATAGTCTGTGGTAGAGGTTATAAAAACCGTGGCTTGGTCATGGCATTTCCATTTTCTGCTCAGTGACATAAAGAGTTGTGGGCGTCTTTTTCTTCAAGGTCCTCATGAGGAAATATATCAAGAATCACCCACATACTGTCAGTTTAGGGTTAATATTAACATGGAGTGCAAAAACGAACATTTTTGTTACATTACTTTTTTATTTCCGTAAAAGCAAGACAACTGTCGAGGTTCATAAAGAGATATGTGAAGTTTAGGGTATTAATTGCTTAATAGAACTTATAGGTCAGAATGAGTTTAAAAACAGAAGACAAACATACTTGTCGACCAACCAATTTTGATGATGACCAAATCAAACCCATAATTGAATTGGATAGTCCTATTACTATATAAGAGATTACAGAGAGATTAAATGTATCACACACAACAATTGATAATCACTTGAAACACCTTGTAGATGTTAGGAACCTCGACATTTGGGTTCCACATACATTGAAAGAGATTCATTTAACATAATAAATCAATAGTTGTCATATGTATCTCAAATTTAGACGTTGTGTAAAATTATTGGAGCTTGGTTGAGAAGTTACCTCACACAATCAAATTACCATATGTTATGAAATCTGCAAAAACTTTCACTAATGATAGAGACCAAAAATCACACTTGATTCTTATTTTTGCTGATGACCAGAAGTTAAAGCGTACGGAACCATGAAATTGCCAGAAAGATAGCAAAAGTTAACAACAAACAGTTTTCAAAATATTTATTTTATTTAAGACCACAAAACTGAAATTATTTCCTTGCTCTTGATTTTATAACAAATCTCAAGGTTTCGTTTTAATCTGATTGAAGCCCCAGATTAGTTATCCATTATTATAATAATCCCCAGATTAGTGAATCCCCAGATCGTAAAATTTCACTCTCATAATTTTTTCCATGTTTAATAGTTTTTAAATGTTACGTAAAACCATGCAGTTTAAAAAGTTTTTCTAATCTTTATTTTATTGAAGTTCTTTCTTTAGCCACGTTATGAAAAAATGATGAGAGTGAAATTTTCCGATGCGCGCATGAACACGCACGATGCAACAAAATCGGCAGGATGGTGCAAGAAAAACTGACAGTGTGAAATCGCTCACTATATAAATATACATGCGTCTCGTCACTAATACTATATTCATGACAGTTATTGAGGTATTTGTAAGTACATGTGTTTTATATTGATACAAATCTAAGTTATATCTGGGCTTTTAAATTATATTTTTAGTAACTGAAATTGTTTAGTGGTCCATATAATAAAAAACATTTATTTATTGTGAATATTTGTGACAGAAATACTACTTATAAGCTTTTTAAAATATATTTTAAGTTTATTTCTCTAAGTGATGTTAAGTTTCCTTGTTTGCATTATAAATTATTGCATTATATTTATTTGCATTATAAATTATTACTGTTATCATTCATTTTCATTATTAATTAAACTTTATTTCGATTGTTTTAGTAAATTATAAATATTCTTAATATAATGAAATTTAATTTAATTAATTTAATAAAAAAATTTAAATTAAATAAAAAGATAACTAACAATGATGGTTATTATTAAATTATATCATTAATATTAATAATAATAATGATACTATTATTTTATTTCCATTATTTATTTGCATGCTAAATAGAGTTATTCTTGTATTATATGAAAGAAGTATCACTTCTAACACACAGTACACACACAATGTTTTTTTCTTTTGCTTTTATTTTCAATTACATGACTTAAAGTTTATTTCAAAATAGCAATTTACGATTTTTTACAATTTTTTAAAATTTTATTGCAAGTATTTATTAACAAATATAACATTACTAAGAAAAAAGTTAGAGAATAAAGTTTGAAAGGCTTATGCTTACTGCTTGAAAAAACATATTTACTTAGATTTACTAAGCATGGAAAAAAATTACATTGCTTTTATGGAAACATTGTTGGATGAACTAGAGCAGTAAATGTGCGAAGCTTGATGGGAAAACTGAGTTTACTTAAGGACCAGAATAAGTTTTAAGTGTTTCGGAACATAATAGAAAATGCTGCAAAACATTATATGACACTAGAAATATTCTAGAGGCAGATGAAAATTTTTCGGAAAGTGATCCAGAAGATACAATTTTAACAACGAAATTTGGTTGATTCTTACATTTCAAATAAATAATGGTCCATGAAAATTAACTTTCTATCCAAAGTAAGTTACATTGGTGAGTTACATTGATAAGTGTAATAGTGTATGTAAGAAAGGAGCATTCAAAATAATTTTTACATTAGACAAGAATAAAATAAAAATGTCCTAAAAAGTTGATAAATAGTATGGGCTTTATTTTTTTTACCACCTTTCAGTAAAAATTTACTCACTCACTTTCCAACTTGACAAGTTATTTGTCACATTTATCTCACACCTTCCAACTTTACAAGTTATTTGCCAACATGTATCTCACATTTTTCAACTGTAAAATTTATTTGTAACTGGTTGTAATTCACGTAAACAGGTTATATATTTTACTGTAGTGGAGAAAATCAAATATTTCAATATTTGGGCAGTGTTAATATACTAATAAATATAAAACTTTTATAAAAATTAAAAATAATTCATTCAAATTATTGGCTGCCTCGTCTATGGAAAACCAGAAATATACTCCTTGTTATTGGATTTGCTCTAATTTTTGTAGTAGTCTTTTATATATATTACATTTCAACCATTACAAAATAATCTCCGTTTTGTATTATTAATGTATATAAATTAACTGTACACACTGTACACAAACATGTGAATGTTTCAATTTGTAAAGTTAAAATATTTATAAAACGATAAGAATTTTCAAAAATACAAATGCTCATAAGCAAAATAGTGTTTTAAAAATATAACACAATCATCATGTAAAGAACATATGAACACTTTCTTCCTTTAAAACATTAATACATTTGTCCACAAGTTAATAACAGATGAAATTTCCATGTTTAAAATTATATTAATTTATAAACACGTTTAGAAAATGCATAACGCCGTATTAGGACTTACTTGATTTTTATTGCGATTAGAGGAGCAAATAAAACCAAGTTTATAACACATTTTGACCAAAAGATTTTAATTATTGACTTTAAATTATTTAACCTGTTCCTGAAATTAACAGCAAAGTCTATTAATTATACAAATTTGTAACAGTAGTTTAAAAACAGAAAGTGAAGTGTCGATGACGAGGGAATGATATATTATTTGTGCCACTGATTTATCTCAAATTTTACAAGTTCATAGGACATCCAGATGTAATAACGTGATGTAGTTGTAAAATGTATATTGCAAGTATTCTCAAGAAAACAGTACTGAAATTTTGGTATGAATACATGTAACCAACATCAAGGTTTGAGAATCCCGGTATGAATTTTTCTTAATTTTTTCAGCATAAAAATACTTTCTTATCATTACCAACCCAACTAAATAGAAGTTAGTATAAATCAATGTAGAATAGAATTTTCCGAGAAATAGGAACATTGTGCTTTCGCTGACACAATATACAAAAGTATGTTACTCATGAAACTTGCATGTGATTTGGTTCGTGATGATTCTCAAAAACAACTTATGAGTCTCAGGACAGTGATGGTGTTATATTTCTTCAATACGGTGTTATCGTCATTTTTAAAAATAGTTCCATCACACCTATTTTCCATGATTCTCGTTCAACATCCTCGAGTATATCATGAGTTTGGAGGTAATTCCATCATCACCTGGCGCCTTATCATTCTTTAGTAGTCTGAAAGTCATTCTGATCTCATCCAGGCTGACGTCTGACATATCTTCAGAATAGCGTAAGGTGAACTTGGCGATTAATTATATGCAGAAAATTATATTCAAAATTAAAATGTTTCTGTCAGAATACCATGTTACAAAAATGATTTAATTATACATTTTACAAACACAAATTAGCTCCTACTGATGTATAATTCGAGGTGGAATGTTCCAAAGAGAACTTTTTTATTGCAAATAAAAACAGGCTATTTGAAAATAATAAATTCATATTCCTCCTCTAGTAACGGAGTTGGTCGTATCACACTTAAAATATTCTCATAAAATTGATTTCCTACATAATACATTCTCTGATGGCAAACCTTTACATTTTGGTTTATTTCTCAAGTAATTCATTAAGATTAATATATTTCATCATCCCTTGCGATGTCATAGCGCATGAAATCATTTAAGATCAAGTATCACAACAAAATCCAATACTAACAACTATTGCGGCAGAGGCTGCTGCCAATAAGAAATTATATCATCACTGATTTGTTCTTATGACTGTTTCCAGTATTTGAATTCCATTGAAAATGTGATTATTGCTAAACTACAAGTCTGAGGAAGAAATTTATTTTTTTAACCACTTTGTAATTCTACTAAACATTCAGCTTTCTACATAAGATGCTTTCCCGTATTATAAGCTATCTTTGCATGATCCCCTCAAAATTGTACAAAGTGAATTCTATTACTATATTTCTATAAATCTATGGCACTTTAAAATGTTTTCAAATATTAATTTTGACTTATTTATATACATAATTTATATTTATATATTAAGTGCCTAACGTGTCAGATAGGCAAATTTGTATGGGAAAACTAGAAATTAATGTTTTCTATAGAGGCTTTGCAAATAATAAACTTACCCAGTCTTTATGAGCTTCGCCTACACATACAGGATCAAGTGTGGGTAATCTATAAACGGCAATCTCACAGGAGTTTCGTGCGCCAGTGGCGAGGAGTGTTCTCGAAGGATTGATCTGCACGGCGTGGATGCCCGTTTGATGTTCTGCTCCCAGCCAGGGTTGTCGTGCTCGAAGTGTCGGTATGGCATCCAGTTGTCGAGTGTTCACATCATACACCATTAGCTAAAACCAATGTGAAGCTCGTGTGTTAGAGCAACTATATGATATTACACAGTTATTTGTGTTAGACGTAACAAAAATTTAATTTAAGGAATTTAAAAACATTTAATTTATTTTATTCTGTGTTCGTATTCCTTTCGTAGTCCTTCCGTAGTCCTTCTTTGACCTTGAATTCACAATGAGTTATAGAGCTAAAAAATATTTAGTGTTTATTGATTTTTTTATTGCAAAATTAAAGCCAATATTTTTGTACCTTTCAAATATATTTGTCACACATTTTAAGAGTATAAAATACTTTGTTTAGTTAGAAAATAATCATTTACAAACTAAATAAAGTACAGTACAGTAGACTGTGGCAAAACCCAAGGCAAAAAACCTGAATAAAATTCACATAATATGCCTACATGTTGGTAGAAAGGGTGTAACTTGTCTATGATTTTACCTAAATATGGAAGAGATCCCTCCAGGGTTACTGCAAGGACCTTTATAATGAGTTTGCCTATGGTGAAACTAAAATTAATTTATTAATTCAATAAAGGACCACAACCTCAATCTAAAAATCATTGATTTCAGATCAAGTTGTACATTAATTGTGATTTCGAGTAATGAGGATTTGAAGGTGTGGTGATCAAACTCTTCAGGTTGAGAGACTGATGGAAGCATACTTATATTTCCTTATTTAAACTTTTGCAAATATAATAAAACCGTATGATATTTCACTGTTCTCTTTATTTCAGATTAATTTTTATGGCAGTTCTTATATAATGTAGAACCCTATTCTCAACGAGCATTTTTCACACACATTAAAAACTACCATTTTAATAAATTTCAAATCAATAAAATAATATAGTTTCAAATCTTTATAAAATATTATCTTCAGAAATTAAAGTTGTTAGCACAAGAGCATACGAGATAGAATGCAAAATAATTACTTATAAAAATCAACATCTCGAAGTTCACTAATAACGCTGGAGCCTATTAAGATAATATATTGTCTAACCCCTATTGTTACCGATTATATCCCAGAAGCTTCAGAGCATTTCTTCTACTAAGTTTTTAACTTGAAACATAGGGAAAGGTTTTAGTATGTTGCAGAGGTATGATAAAGCTACTAAATTTATGTCAGGTACATTGAAGCGTGTTTGAATATTTTTTCCACACGGTACATAGTCAGTCTGATTGTTATCACAAGCTAAACAATAATAAGGGATCACTAATATTGCATCAGACTCCCTTCTCTTTGATCCAACAGCTTAATGTCTTTTCATGCTTTTCAATTCTACTTAAGCTATTATGCAATTGACCCTAATTGAAGAATTATTATAAATAACCACCTTATTGCACTTAGTCCCAAAAACAACTTGTCTATCTGACAGCCATTGTGAGCAGAAGACTTTATTCATATTCCCAAGACTAATTGGAGTTTCTCTGAACATATCGTGAGTGAGTATATGTCTTGTTGCGTATGAGGAATTTATCTGCCTCTTCTGAAAGTTAAAAGCAATTTATTTATTATTGCAAGTACATCGTAATTTTCAAGCGATAACATTACATAACATTTCTTACATTTGTTGTGTCATATTTTGCAATCTTTCCTTGAATAAAGTATTTGGCCACCTGCAATTCTAGTGATAATTCTAATTTCTCTGTTTCTATTGTATTATGTTTCATTATTTATGTAAATATTATAAAATCATTCTCTATGCTCAAAGATTTCAACCATATTATAATGTTTACCTAGAAATTACCACAAATCCACCACAATTTTTTTTTAGAATTATTGAGTAATAAAATCAAGCCACAATACTTATATTTTTACAATATCCATAAGATCAATCATTTTTCACAATATACATGAAATAAAAACAGTAGACTGATGTAGAGTGCCCACATACAATTCTAAGTATTTGCTGCCATCTGACGAAGAAAAGCTATTTTCATATCACTTTCGTCAAAAAGAAAGCCAGAAATATCTTATCAATTTTCTGGTTTTTTTTGTATGACCGAAATGCTTAAAAAATACATTAAAGGCATGATTTTTGGACTTTATAAAACCGGAAAAAGTTAGGTACGAAATTGCAAGGAACTGAATATACCAAGGCTTCTTTTGAAGATTTGGTTATTAAGAAAATAAGCAAGAAACAATTAACAGTTCCTCCAAGGTCCAAAAATAACTATAAATTAAAAGATCTATAGTTAACCTGTAAGCATGTCACTATAAAAAGATAACTTTAGAGGCAGTTTTCTCAAGAATTTAAACTATTTCTAAAGGTTCTAAACGAAAATGAAACCAGATTAGCCCCAACGATACATAAATTAGACTAATAAACAGTGAAACGGCAGAAATATTTTATGGGGTAGTTTTCAAACATGGGTATTGAAAAAAGTCATTAAGGTTTAATGGTGTGGGGAATGTTTTAGTATATTTACTATGAAATATGTGATGATGGAAAAAATCCTCTAGAAGGTAGGCCAAAAAAACCCCAAGAGATGATTAGAATGAAATCACCTAGATTGATATTTCAACAAAAAAGATAGAAAACACAAAATTAGAGAGGTGTAGGAAGAATGATGAGACTTTTTGAAGACATCATAAATATACAGAGACAATTCTTCTTTGCTTCGAACTGATCTTTGCGTACTTTAAAAATGAAGCATAAATTCAAATAATTGTGTAGTTTGATGTTATTGTAAATTAATTTTTGGTTCATTTTATATTACCTTCATATTAAGTCTTTTAATACATAAGTTATTCTAGGAGGCCAAGTGCTTTTAAACAGTTGTTTATATCTAATGCTTCAATATATGATATATTGAAGCATTAAATAGAAATAAAATATAATGATGTTCAAGCATGTGGCAATTATTGAGCATTCTAATTTTTACTAAAAATATTTTCATTGTGTATTGACTTATTTACTCATATTCAATATATTTTCCTTTATATTATTTGTACATCCATTTGTTCATGTTATGTGCAAATATTATTACAAAAAAACTCAAACATGATTTGAGCTTTGTTTGCAATTGTTCCCAAATGCAGAAGCTAGATTTATGTGTATTCCTAATTCCCATTTTCAATTACATTGTAAACAGACAACCACGCATAAAACGAAATATGTCATTAAAACCACATAAGAAATAATGAACTTTTTCACTTGACCTTCTTTTATTTCTAATAATTGTTTTTTCTTGATACTTTAAAGAGATTTGTAGCACAAAGCACAAATATAAAAAAAATTTGAAATTATGTTTGAAAAAATTTCTTAGTTTCAAAAAGTTTTTTTAATTATACAATGTTTGAAAAAATCACCTCTTTTGCTTGGATTTCTCTGGAACGAATATAATCTACAAAGTTGTAAGATGTTTTCAATATTTCATGTTGTTGAGTTGGAGTATCTTCCTCACTCTCTGAATCCGAATAGCAAACAAAATCTTCAGGTTTGTCAGGTTTCCGCTGCTTTTCCAGTCTGTAGATGTAAATTAATTGTTTATTTTATACATAAGCAGTAATAACAGTGACATATTGCACTTACGTGTACATTATTACAAAAAACCACGTTTTCATGTAAAGCTCTATATTCGATGGCCAGATAGTTGATACATGTCATCTATATGTCACATTGCACTGTGTTATTAATAGTCATTAGACAAATAATTTCATAGTTACACTTTTTTCTTTACCCAAAAACATGATATTCAAAAAATGTTATTTCTAATGAGCTTTAAATTTTAATTGTGGCATGCTAAGGCCACAGTTGGTGTTTACAGTCACAGTTGGTGAAGTTTACAGTCACAGTTGGTGAAGATACTATTAAAAACTTTTGAACACAAAATTTTCCTGTGCATTTATAGTGAAAAAGATAAGAAAAGCCAATTATATAAAGATAACCATAATTTATAATATGGATAAGGAACTTAATATTATCAACTATTTATTAGTTTTTCTTACCAAACATTTTCTAAAAACTTACAGCAGTTTTTGGGTATTTCATGTGAAATGAATCTATTCATGAGATGAACAATTGATACATGAAACGTGATACAAAGTAATTTTTTTATATAGTTTTGCTGAGTTAAAAAGTTACAAAACCGAGTTTAAAAGTTATGTTCTTTTTAAACAACAAAGTGTTTATTATGGATTTTATGTAATATATACACAATCACTGTCACAGACTTTATTGTAGAACTTTTTGGGAAGAAAGCAATTGCCATACATTGTTTCTAAGTATCTCTAACGGTTTAAGCAGCGCATGTCTACATAGTTCTCTGACAAATGCATTATTCTGAATTCATCCACATTCCTCATCACAGGTTGGATGATTTTCACAAAATATTCATAAATTAAACATTTCAGACTTCCTCGTGAATCAGTCTATTCATTAACGAACCTAAGTCTATTCAGTAGTTACTGAGAAAATCATTTACATACTTATAGACAGTATGGTTATTAAGTATGGGTGCAATACATTAGGTTGGCAACTCCACAAACTTTTCAAGTTTTTGTATGTAGTCAGTAAAATCAATCGTTAATTATATAAGCACCATTGATATTTAAAACTCATCACCAACGTATAGGAAGAGCTAAAGTTCTGTCTTTGTAGAAATCTTTGGACCTTTGACTTGAAAAACTGGTGAAGTTCGATTTTGATATGACTTTCATCTTTAAATTTTCTGTCACATAAATTAATAGACAGAGAGCGAAGCAAATGATTATTAGGTGGCAAAAGGGACGTTCACCGTCGCGAGGGGTGACGTTCTGGAGAGAACGGTGAGTTAAGTAGCATACTCCATCCAAGTGAAATTAGTTTTTCATGCGTTACTTTTGCTACGTGGGGTTGAGCATTGTCATGTAAAAAATAAACTTTGACTTGATTCAGTGCTGACTTTTCTCAATTGTTCACAATAAATCTTAGCTGTAATCATACTGTTAATTTGAAAAGTTCTCAATGAATAACTCCATTTATACCCCCATCGTGCACTCAAAAGTATCTTTTGTCCATTATTATATTTTGTTCTAGGTATATCTTTCTCTCCACCTCACCAGCTCCTAGCCACTGGGATTTACGCTAAAAACTAACATAAGCCACCCACTTAACCCCAGTGCTTGGGTGCGTTGTAAGAGGTTGTAAGAGCCTTTCTCCCGTCATTGTGTCCATATTGCGTGATGTTTCGCTGGTTTTTCACCCTAACCGACATTCATGAAAAAAGACTCCTCTAAGTTCACGTCAAAATATTTCATTTTTAATTTATTCTTTACTCGCCGATTACTCAATTGCTAACTGAACAGAAGTTCGAGTGCCACACTCTTTATATACCCTACAATAAAAGTTCTAGAAGCTTCTATAACATTCCAGAAATAAATCGAAAAAAGTCACGGGTTTATAAGTTGCCAGCCTAATACAAAAAGTGAATTTTTTCCATTTCGAATAATTGAAAAAGTAGCACACAATTTAAGAATTTATTTACATATACATATTGGTAGTGAGGCTGGCATACATTTTTACTATTTTTTTTATAGGAAATCACTTAATTATACACTTTGAAGTACATTGCTGGCGATCAATTTCAGGACAAAGATGAAATTAAAAAAAAACCTCTATAGTTAGCAGTTTACTCTTTTCTTGCTTCTGTTCTTCAGACATTTCCCAGAATAATGTAATTCATAAAACCCTTTCATTTTAATTTTACAACTAAAATCACTGCACTACTTTCACAATTCTCATTAACCAAAACAGTAAAACAAAACAACTGCACAATTAGTAAAATGTAAATAATTGAGTTTCGGAAATTGAAAATTGCCCATCTAGAATAGGGGAATTCCTTATAAAATCTTTACAATAATAATAAAAGTACCTGGAATACGGCAGTAATTACTGAATACAATTTACTGCTAAGTTGAAACGAGATAGCATTATAACTGAGTTGACCAATAGGAGATTGATCTGCGTGTGGCGTGATCGATTCCGCAAATTGAATGACCATCATTTAATTTGGTCAATTCGCCCACGGTTCGAAAAGACGTAACGTTTTTTTATTGTTGGTCTGAGTTTTCATAAATATTTTGCACTTGAGATATATTTTACAGCTTAATGTCAGTGCAATTTTATGCAATATTTATTTTTATTATATTCCAAAAAACAAAATCGCGAAATGCATTTTACCGTTATATATTCTTCTGAGTTATTGTTCCCTTTATTACTTTTCTAGAGACCCAAAAGACGCAAGCGTTCACCCCAGAGACAAAATCTTATTTTTTGTAAAATAATATACTTTGTGATTGAAAAACTCAAAATTTAAGAAAAGATTTAGTTACCTACTTGTTCAATACTTGATTTAAATTACTGGTTCATTGGTTTTGCTATCTCATTTTAAATTTTATTTTATTCCAATTACCACTAATGGCAGCTGAAAAACCAAGACGCTATAGTGATTAAAACTAGATCCTGTAAAATATGAAGAGTACAAAAAAGAAAATAGAAAACTATCATTCCAAGCAAAGATTAGTAAAAGACTTGACTCTGAAGGAAACATTTTTTTGAAATTAAGAAAAAGAGCGCTGAAGCAAAAGAAGAAAAATTTGCATCGCATCTTGAATGTTACACCACGTCCAAGTTCACCTTCCATATTCAATGAACTTTTGTTCTTTTGTAATAAACCATGTTTTCAAAATGATGTCCTACGTAATTCACCAATTTCAACGAATAGAAAAAGAAGAAAAAATGAAATTAAAAAAAGCCGCTTAAAGTTATAGTGCTATCTCGTTTCAACTTAGCAATAAATAGAGACCATTTGAAATTGCAAAAGAAAATTTAGGCACTCATACAACAGTGTGAGAAATACATGAAACGATACCAAAGAATAGAAAAAAGTATATGCCAAAAGAAGAAACTAAACCTGATAAGAAAGATTAATACATGTTCATATTACTATTTCACTCGTAACAAGCTTTTCTTCATTATCAAACCTTCAGTAGATGGATGTGAAATGTGTTTGTGTAAGTTACACGTTCACCCCGTTTACAAGGTACACATACTCAAAAGAAATTGTGTTCAATATATGAATATGGAAAAAGGGAAATGATGGGAGTAGTGAAAATTTATGAAAAGGAAGGCAAGAAAATTAAAGCTACAAAAAATGTCAAACTCGCTAAAGAAGGACTGACTAAAGTGAAAAATTTTGACAGAAACATGAATTTATTGAAAAAACACATTTATAATATAAGACAATTCAAAAACTTTAGACAGGCGGTGGATTATCTACAACAAGATGAGGTAGTAGTTGTAGCTGATTTTAGTGAAAACCATAATTGTAAATACCGCGAAGAGATCCAAGCGCACCATTTCGGTGGATCAAGACAACACACACACCTGTATCCCTGCACACAGTGGTATATTCCTGAGAAACAATCCACGCATAAAGTGGAATCTTATTGCACCATATCGGCCTTGACAAATCATCAGCCTGCAGCCATTTGGGCGCACATGCATTCAATGTGGTCTGATATTCGTAAGAAACATCCAGAAATAAAAACTACACATTTTTACACTGGTGGACCATTCACCCAATAGAGGCAGAAACAAAATTTTTACCTCTGTTCCACAAAAAGTTTCGACTACAGATTTTCTGCAATGGTCTTTCTTCGAAGTTGGACACTGGAAATGCTCTGCGGATGATGTTGGTGGTTTCCTCAAGAAAACAGCCTAAAATATGGTAGCAACTGGACGGAACATAGAGTGTGCGGAGCAATTTTATGAGGCACTTAAAGATCAAAGTAAGATCAAACTGTTTTGGATTTCCTCAGAAGCGATAGAGGGCATTTCGAAACAATTGCCATCTAAGATCACACCTCTTGCAGGCGCTTTACATCTACATCAAATATTTATGTCAGTTCATGATGAGCTAAAGTTCAGGAATTTAAGCTGCTTCTGCAATAGAAGCTTTTGTGAATGTCTTCAGCCTAAAATTTATCAGCTGATTACGAATTCTGAGTCTGTCAAAAGGGTAGAGGGTGAATCGTCACCCTCTACCCTTTTGACAGATTCAGAATTCCAAAGTCCATAAGATTATGAGCATCATCAGCATCGGCTGATGATGCTCATAATCTTATGGACTTTCTACTTCTTATTTCTTCTTTCTTTCTAGACTTCTAATTTGTCTTTATTTATTTAATATAATAGCGGTTACACACGAGACCCCTAATATGACCAAATTCGAAACTCGCTCAAAAAACGGCATAAATATACTTTAAAGTGTATGGCTTTACCTGGTTTACTAAAATCCATTAGTTATAATTTATGAAAATATTAAAAGAAACATAAAAATAAAAATTTTTTTATATTGAAAAATTCAGTCATCGTAACAACAAAAAGTTGATTCACCCATATACATGTGTGTGTGTGTATGTGCTTTCGCGTGAACGCGTGCGCGTGCTCACTCACGTACCTACGATAATATGAGATGATAATTAACTTTATGAATTTTATTATTCATACTATTTAAAAGTTTTTCGAGCAGGATTATAGTAGAGGATGTTGACATTTCCCTTTTTAAGTGAATAATGATTCCAAGAGAACTGACCATTATTTTTGGTAAGGGAAACTATTCCTGAGATGGGACTAGTTTCCAAAAATAATGGTCATTTCTCATGGCATCATTACGACTGGAAGACTATTCCACTCATCTGCTGTCAGAGACGCCACAAGACTATGCAGAAGTCGTAATATATAGCTTCAATCAGCTCCTGAATTCTATGAAGCCTTTCTATCATATCAAGGTTGAGTTTTATCTAGAATTTATGTCATTTTTTTAATTCAACTGGGACACGATTAGGACAGAGCTGTTTTTGCATGTAATTCAATTTTTCTGTGGCTAAGGCACTTCGATGGAAATGTTCGACTTTTGACAATGTTCAAAAAGGTGGAGCAGCTTTCATTTTTTCCGTATTGTCTGTAACAATAATATGGACCTTATCATAAATTTCCCAATCTCTAGCTATTCTTCTAAACTCGACGCTAATGTTTTCCATAGTGTGTGCACTATATTCAAAACATGAAAGGAGGCTGAAAAACATATCTCACGAATCCGAGATGAAATGGGCTGTTACGGGTAAATAGCTTTTGACAGCATGTGATGTCCAACTCTTTGTTGTTATAGTCATGTATTTCGCAACTTGTAGTTGTAAATTTGAATTTATAACGTTGTCATACAACCTTAAAAATAATGTAGCACAAACATGTTTTCCAGTCAGCATTTTGTTTTTGCTGGTTAACTGTAATTGGACACAAAACGTAGGCTCCAACGGCGCATTGCCGTTTAACCGACAGAATACCTATTGTGGTGGACGCAACTTCTTTAGTTGTAAATTTTTACTGGTTCAGAGGTCATCAGTTTCGGCTTGGGTAAACTATTTTTTTCCATACATTCTGCCAATTAAACGTTATGTGTGATGATGGCTGATGTATTTGACTCCGAAATGTTTTGATTACCTGGAGGACTAATATTTACATTAAACAAGCCCTCCTATGCCCAGTGATGTTTAGACATTAAATGCTTCTTCAAATTTGAAGTTGAACCCCCTCTTATTCAATATATAGTTTTACATAAATCACATTTTGCTTTTCCATCCTATTCAGAATTAAAATATAGCCATACATTGCTCTTCTTAGTTTTATCCACCTTCAGGATATAATGGCACTCACACTGATATAGGACATTAGATAAAAAAGAATATAATATTTATCATTCAATGACATTTTTACAATCATTACACATGAAACAATTAGAAAAATAATATCTACAGTAAATTTTCGCTATTTCAGTTAATACATTTACACTTTTTTAAATAACAAACTTAAAGAAAAAATATGTCCGACATACCAATTTACACAACAGTTTATTTGCACCTATTCACATTCTATTCACCAGGCCTGATATTCTGTGAACTATTTAATAAATAACACTAACACAAGTTACAAGAAGGGAACACACGAATACTGAATTACAACCTGTCTTAACGATTACCAAGCGAGAGTTCCGATTGACTGTGCACTTCGTATTTTCGTACGACAGCAAGTAACGAATAAATATAACTTAATTGTATTTATATATATATATATATATATATATATATATATATATATATATATATATATATTATATATATATATATATATATATATGTGTATATATATATATACACAGTACATATATATATAGTATATATATATATATATATACAGTCGACTCTCGTTAATTCGAAACTCGAGGGACCCTTAAAATATTACGAATTATCGAGTGTTTGTATAAAATGGTTCGAAATTTTTGAGAGAAAATAAATAAAATTTCGAATTATTGATTATTTATTAACCTATTCTTAACATACGAGTATGTGTACATATTCATAATGTGAATTAATTAATCTTTCGAAAAAACTCTGTTATATTGGTTTGCTTCAAAGCACATTGCTGCTGATCAGAGTGCTCAATAACTTTTTTTAAGAGAAAAAGTGCCTGAAATGTTTTTTCATCACTTTCGTTTTGTAGACAGAAGCTTTGTAAGGTATCGAATGAGGCTCTTGCTTCCTTAACTGGCACCTCTGCCAAAGATTCTGATGTATCGTCCTCATCTTCATCGTGATGCGGTTTCTTTTGCTTTCTCCTTTAACAAGTTTCCGCTAATAGACACTTTTTGTCCTCTACACTGTCTTAGCCAAATGACCAGGCTTTCTTCCAGATGAGGAAATTCACCTTTTGTAGTTCTTTTCCGTACTCCAGCAGTTTGAGCAGCAAAAATTTTCTCCTTGTGCTTTATTATGGTTGAGAGAGTACTCAGAGGAATCTTAAATTCTTTTGCAACATAACTTTTCTTCTCACCTCCCTCGACTTTTTCGATTAACTTCTTTTTATCAGCAATCAAAACACAAATTTTTGATCTGTATACAACCAAGGAAAGAGTAACAAACCAATTTGTGGGGAAGTGTGTGTCAAACTAATCATAACAAAAACAAAGGCTCGTGTACGATGATATACCTTTGAACTTGTCTCGAAATGTACTTACTTCTGCTAGTTCGGCAATCTTTCGGATTCTTTGAATCAATTTTGAATTGTCGAGTGTCTGGCACCGAGGAGTTCGAATTAACGCGTTGTTTTGTTACGTAGCAATGATTTTTTCGTTCGAATTACCAAGTGTACAAAAATGTATTGATTTAGTTCAAAATATAAAGAGATTTTCTAGGAAACTCGTGATAACTTTGAATTATAGAGAGGTTTGAATTATCGCAGGTTTGAAATAACGAGAGTCGACTGTGTGTATATATATATATATATATATATATTACTTACTATATATATTAATTACTTGACTCTGGTTGGTTTACCTTGTTGTCCATACGATGATACACTCTATGTAGCATCACACCCACTCTAAACAATGACAAAAATATGTCATTATTAAGCAATAAACAGTACTTTCTAAGTTGCTGAAACTAGTAAGAACTGGAGCTGTGTACATTCTTCTATTTATTATTTTGTTGCTTTATTATCTAGCCCGTATTTACATCAACTGTCTGCATCATACGTACCAGAGATTCTAAGAAATTCATTCTTTTCTTTACATATTATGATTACCTTGCAAGTGGTGCTACCTCGGCGGATACTAGACTGTCATTAGGTTATTATGGATTATCTATACGTTATCATATTCATTCTTCTTTGTTCAAAAATTTTGAAACTGTGGACATGGCGAGTAAGAGAAAATCTTTGTATATTGATGAAAAAATTTTATTAACACGATAACAGAGGCAGGAGAAAAGACAAGTGATGTTGGAAAACGCTTTGGATTCAATTGCTTTACCATAGCTACAATATGGAAAAATAAAGAAAAAACTCTACAAGCAGACGAAGATGAAAAATATTCTAAGAAATTAAAGAAACCTAAATACGAAGATTTGCATCAAGCTATGCTATCATGGTTTCACAGGAAGCGCCAGAATAATATGCCTGTCTTGGGGCCAATTGTGAAAGCTAAGGTAGAGAAGTTTTCTGAAGAACTTGGCTTAAAAGCTTTCAAAGCATCAGAAGGATGGCTCGATAAGTTCAAGCAATGTCACCATGTCAACTATGGTAAAATTAATGGAGAAGTACGAAGTGTTGATCCAAATGTTACTGACGACTGTATCAGTAGAGTGTGGCCAAAATTGAAAGGAAAGTACCCTCCAGTGACATTTTTAATGCTGATGAAGCTAGAATTTTCTTTAACTTGACATGACTAGTGTCTTACAACCAATGAATCAAAGCGTGATTAAAGTCTCAAGGGTCACTACAGAAGGAAGCTATTGATGGAACTGGTCGAATCTGAGGGTAAAACTTCTATTTTATCCTCAGATTGATTAATATGCTGCATGCAATAAATTTTTATACAAAGCCTGGGAAGAAGTGACAGCAACAACTATACAGCACTCTTTTCATCATGCTGAACTTTCTACCAGATCTGCGAGTGATGAGGTAGAAACGGGACCAACTTTGAAAGTGAAGATGACGTTCCGCCATTAACTGAGTGGGTCAACAGTTCAACATGCCACAAAATTACACTGAAAATCGACAAATCCATATAGCAGTAGACGACAGCCTGGCTATAACTGCTTCACTTACAGAGAAATTCTGGATTCGATGAGAAAAACTGAGGAACAATGGGATGAAGAAGGTGAGACAGATGGTCCTGAGCCTCCACCAAGCATTAAAGAAACACTTGTGCACTGAAATTGTTAGAAAAATACTTTTTGTATCACCAAGTTGATCCCACAGTGTCCCAAGATATGAATATAACAGACTATATACAATAAGCTCTGTTATTTGTATCAATATTACTGTTTATTGTTTGTAAATTTTATACTTTATTAGTAAGTATTAATAATATTATGGTAGTAAAATATTTAATATTGATTTTTCTTCTCTCAATAACCCCATAAAATGTGCAGTCCCTTCAGTGTGTGTATATATGTATATATGTGTACATATATATATATATATATATATATATATATATATATATATATATATATATATATATATATATATATATATATATATATACGTATGTAAACATGTAATGAGTAACAATGTAAAAAAAATGAACGGCAACCTTGTGAAAATTTATTTAAAAAACATCTGCAATTCACACAGATTCCAAAAAGGTGACATTGTTACAAATAATTCTGTAAACATTTGAAAAATACCTGCTTTATTGAAATAACTCCACATTCGCAGAAATGCTACTATCAAAAGAACCGCTTATCAGAATTGATTCGCTGCAAAATCTCAGACCTACACTGCTCATGAATATGCAGAAATGTATTTCATTTACGGGCTATGTGATGAGAATACTCGGCAAGCCACACGTACTTATTACAAGCGCTACCCTAATCGCCAACGCTATCCAGATCACAGAGTATTTCTTCGTGTAAATAACGCATACTTAGAGGGTCGAATTCCTAGAAATTGAGTTCCTGAATGAAGACCTAGAAA
The DNA here is from genome assembly GCA_039881145.1 of Druceiella hillmani. Taxonomy (NCBI): domain Eukaryota; kingdom Metazoa; phylum Arthropoda; class Insecta; order Lepidoptera; family Hepialidae; genus Druceiella; species Druceiella hillmani. The sequence goes on along the minus strand of JAYKKI010000091.1, from coordinate 3,944,283 downwards.
TGTTGATGAGCTGACGCTCAGTGCTGGCCGAGGTGGAAGAAGCTCCTTCTATTAGTGTTCGGCAGATTTCTCGACGTACTGGTGTCACAAGAAGCACAGTACACAGCATTTTATGAAATAATTTGTACCCGTATTATGTACGAGTGTAAGCACTGCTACCTGCTGACTATCAACTACGAATAGATTTCTGTCGGGAGATACTTGTCGGCAAGATCCGCTTTTTTTTAATTTTATCTTATGGAGCGATTAACCATGTTTGAAAAGAATGGGAGTATTTAATATGCACAATTTACACCAATGGGTCATCGGGAATCCTCGCATAATAAGGCTAGATAGATTTCAACATCAATTTGAAGCCAATTTGTGGTTCCTGGATGCCAAAATTATCGGTCCATTTAAACTCCCATCGAGGCTTAATGGTATTCGTTATCTACGGTTTTTAAGAGACGAACTTGAAAATTTGCTGAACAAAATACCACAAGATGCATGTGACAGGATGTGGCTACAGCTTTATGGTGCGCCGGCCCACTTTTCACGACAAGTAACTGAATACTTAAATGCAACTTACCCATGATGGATAGAATGTAGCGGTATAATTACATGACCACCATGTTCGCCAGACCTCAAACCATTAGACTATTTTATATGAGATATTCCAAGGGGGCACTCTATGAGACTACTAACAATAATCAACAACAATTAACACAAAAATTACACCATGTGTCTGAAGCGGTAAATAACAATGAAAGGGCCTTACGAAGTTACAGAAGAAATTTCATAAGAATATGCTGGTTATGCATGAGAGCTAGGTGAAGGCATTTTGGACATTTACTGTAATAAAAAAAACATAATAAATGCAGTATGACACTACACTTGTTTTATTTTACCATGACCGAAAAAATGATCAGTGGTATGGGTTTAAGAATAAAAAACATGTTATGAAATGACAGTACCAGAAAATTATACCTTTTTGGAATCTGTGTGAATCGTAGATGTTTTTGAAATAAATTTCCCCAAGGTTGCCATACATTTTTTTTACACTAGCGTTGTTCAAAAATCACTTTTCATGTTTCGTAACTGAAAAAATGCACATGTTTCAACGTTTAATTTGTATGTTGTCAATAATAACGAATGAATAACATTTTAATTAGGAAGACGAATGTTCTCTTAAAGATCTTGGACAATAAAAAAGCAGAAATAGTAATAATACCTAAAAAAAAATTTAAAAAATTTTTTTCAATTGCAGTAACAAAAATTAAAAAATTTTCTCTAAAACTATTAATATATATATATATATATATATATATATATATATATATATATATATATATATATATATATATATATGTATATGTATATAAATAATTAAAAATAAATAAAAATTTAAAACGCATACTTTTAGAGAATTAAATTCTTTTAATTTACCTTTATCTGACATTTAGTGAAAAATGATGTCTTTAGATATTACAAACTAAATTCGATAATTTTTTAATTTCATCAAATTGCCACTTTTTAAAAAATTCAAATTTGAAAATGAAACTGAAAATTTTCAAAAGTTTGACCAGGTCTGTATCGGTATAGTTGCCTACCTTCAAACAATTAAAGGTGCCAAAATGTTTAATTTTTTATTTTTTATATGTCCATGGCATATTGCTGCATACCAAAAATCATGAAATTATGAAACATTAAGTGATTCAGACTTAATGTTTCATAATTTTATGATTTTTGGTATGCAGCAATATGCCATATGTTGATTGGAAATGTCCCACCTATTTAGAACTGCCAAAGTCAAAGTACAACTAACATTTTTTAATAGTCAATATTACGGTCAAATATCGTCTACCTAGTTTACATGATTCTCCTCCATCAAATTAAATAAATGATCAATATCGTAATATAAATTTTTGATTACCTTAAAGCTCGAGCCTTCGCACGTCTTTCCTCCAATCGACTAGGGTAATAACAAGGAGGTATTCTGCCCTCTACTCGGTTCCGTATTGTTTGCGCCATAATTATACTAATAACTTTACTTGTATTTTAACGAACCTAAGTTTCTTATGATTATATTGCTACCTGTCGTCACTTTCGTTTCACGCTGGTATAATATCGGACAATTGTCGATGACATATTTCATATTTTTATGCTGTCAAGAACGCATAAATGTCTTTCTGAAATTCGATGTTAAGAATTAATTATTTAAAATATTTATTATAAGCACATTTGTTAGTAATAATACCACATAACAAATTAATTCAATAGTTATTTATAAAGCAATTTATTTTATAATTTATTATAAACACAACGCTATTTACTATTATATTAATGCCTTTCCCAAAATGACATTATTTAGTGTTGCTATTAAACATAAATATTTTTCCACTTGTATTTTACGTCCATAGAACGAATCTTATACAATTAAGAACTAATGAATCATTTCGCAATTAAACAGTATTCCTATATATTCCTTGCCAAATAGGTAACAAATTCTCATATAATAAAATTTTAAAAGTAATATGCTGAAAAATGCGAAAATGCTAATTTTTAATATCCTCACTACAGTTAAATATTACTAATAGGTTAATTTAAAATAGCATGATGATGTTTTTTAGGAAACAATTTTGGAACTTACTGTAAAAAGTTTTATTAAACATTTCTTCGGAGATCTTTAGATATCGTCTAGAAATTGAAATGTATTGCAAATTTTTTTATGAATTATAAATAAAATAGTAATATTTTGCAATTTACAATCAGTTATGTGGTCATCTTATCTGATATGTGCATATAAGATGGCTATTCAGCTAATTATACATTGTTAGAGCGTAGCTACTTGTCTCTTTCTGTGGTCTTTTTTTAACTACTTTAAATAGGTCTGACATGATTGCCATAGAAACCGTCAAACGAAGTGGAAAGATTTTTCGCTGCCTGATTATTTCATTATTATTTTCGTGGTATTCTATCTATTTTATTGCGATAAGTTATCTGTTATTTATGTTATTTGTATTTTAGATCTATTTTCCATTTAGACTTTGTCCATAGAAAGATTCAATCAAGTGTTAAAAAAAGTTCTTTTGTTTGTTTTTATTGTATTTTTACTGTACTTTTATCAAATTGAATCTGCTTCAACTTCGTGAAAATAGATTTAGTTATTTCCCCTAAACCGCCAGACCCTTATAAATCTTCACTTTTCAATACTGAATTTGCTTGTCCCACTTCCCCAGCTAGTTATATCACCGTGACGGACTTCCAACAGGAATTAAAACGAATATCCAAAAATTGTAAGAGTTAATTGTAATTCTTCTTTTCATCCTTCTGACTCCTCCTGCACTGAAACAAAGGATACAATTCCTCGCAAGACCCCTCAAACTCCTCTTTCACAAGCAAATTGTAATGTATGTCCGTCATCCCCGACTTCATCTCCTTCCTTCCGCCCGCCTATTTCTTTTGAGAATAGCTTATATGTCTCTGGCGACGTTGGACCATTTATTATCCAGGTTCAAAGAAAAGAACCCCAGCCTAGTTCCAGATTCTCGCTTCATACAATTAAATTTGGTTGCGTCTTAAAAAATTACCACGTCGATGGTATAATCCGAGACGGAATTAAACAAATTGACAGAAACAGGATTTCGGTAGAGTTTTCATCTGCAGACGCCGTCAACTGTTTCGTAAACCACTCTGCTTTTACGGGGCAGAATAAGTCGTTCATCCCCTTCTTTAACATCAGTCATACGGGCATTATTCGCAACGTTCCAGTCGATTGGTCTGACGGGGAGGTTTTACAAAATATAAAAGTCCCAGAGAAGTGCGGTAAAGCTATTAAAGTCCGCCGCTTAAACTTTAAAAAAATTATCGATGGCCAACCTAACCTAATGGCCAACCTGCATCGCACACGATGGTCATCACCTTTGATGGTCAAGTCCGTCCCCAACACATATTTATGGCATATTCCTCGCTTTCAGTTTTGAAATATGAATTCTCTATGATTCAATGCTTCAAGTGCTGTAGGTGTGCACATGTTGCTGAAAAATGCAGATCTTCCGAACGTTGTTTCCGATGTGGTGAGGGTCACGTCGGAAGGAACTGCCGTCTTCCTATTGACAAGGCAAAATGTGTCTTTTGCAGTGGAAATCATAATTCGACTGATAGAGTTTGTTCGGAATTCGAAAGACAAAAAAAAATTAAATTTGAAATGTCTGAAAAAGACATATCCTATGCGGAAGCGTTCGAAATGGTCACTTCTGTAAGAAAATCATAGGCCTCCGTTGCAGCTCAAACCCCTCGAATTCTTTCTTCTCCAACTTCTTCTCAAAATTTGTTCTCTCCATCTCGCCATATCAACTCTTCTCACAAAAAAAACTGTTATTCTTAAACCTCGACTCCGCTCTTCGACAAGTCCTAACCAAGGCTATGACCGCTCGGCTCTAGAACAAGCTTGGACAGACTTCCGAATTCCTCAGCCTGAAAAAGGCTGCGGCCCATGTAAACAACCTTCAGTTAATATTCCTTCTTGTACGAGTATTAATCTGTTTCTATTGACAACCCTCCAATCAAATGCCGCCCAACGTTGTTTCCTCTATTCTTGCCTCCCTTCAACCCCTTATTTCTAATGGCTCCGCCAACAGTGGCGAAGGTCTTACAATGGAATAGCCGCAGCGTTATTTCCAACAAACCAGATCGTCGCCATCTCCTTGTCAAGTATTCTCTATCCATGTTTGCCATCTCAGAGATTTAGCTGAACCCAGGATTCCATTTTAAGATGGCCGAGGCTATGCCTATCTATGGAATGGTAGAGCGGATGACAAGGGTGGATCCGCCTTATTACTTGACAAATCCCTTCGCTTCTCCCAGATTTCTCTTGGCTCCCGCAGTTGTCAATTCAATGTTGTTGCTGCGAGAGTTAAATATATCACCATCCTTTCTATATATGTCCCCATTCCAATAAGTTCCGTAGCATTAGAACTACGGGATATTTTGACTTCACATCTTATTCTGGGAAAGTTTGATGCTTATCATCCGCCTTGGGGTTCCGTCCGAAACAATCCCCTCGGGGTCTCCTTGGTGGAACTCCAGGACGACTTTGCCCTGTGTTTACTGAATGATGGTCCTCCAACACAAGTTTTTTTTACCATTTCAGAACCCGAATTTAGTAGATATCTTCCTTTGCTCCTCATCCTTGGCATCCTTAGTTTTCCGGAATATTATATCTGAGTCTTTTGGAAGCGACCATTTCCCCATTCTAATTTCTTTCCCTTGTTTATATTTAAACATATAAAAAATCCCCCCCCCCTTTAAATATTCAAACTACATAGGGCAGATTCGGAGGGATTCCACACTTTCCTCAATATCGAAGTGGATTCCCTCACTCCAGTAGACCTGAATAGCATTGACTCTTGCTATGACCAATTTATAAGGGCTATAGACCTGTCAGCTCGGAAATTTATCTCACTTAAGAAATTTAACAACCGCTATAGATCCTCGCCTTCCTGGTGGGATGGAGACTGCTCTGTGGCGCCTAAAGCTCGCGAAGAGGCTGAAGCGCTATAAAGTCTAATAAGTCAGAAACAAACTTTTTCTTGTTTCGAAAGACCTAAGCTCAGACTAAACGAACTCTCCTGAAAAAAAGAAAGAAGCTGGAAGAAATTCTGTCATTCCCTATCTCCTTCTACTCCCTCTCGTGTCGTCTGGCATACACTAATAATAATAATATTAACGCTTTCAGTCTATTTTTCTGCCTGATCTTCCTAAATCCGTACACGGGAATTGGGTAGACCAATTTTTTAATAAGCTTGCTCCCTCGTCCGTCCCAAATTTAGATGAATCACCTTTCAGATATAATTTTACTAGCTCCAACTATTTTTTAGAGGAAGATTTCTCTCTTCCAGGACCCTTCCTTTGGTATTGACGGAATGTCACATATTCAATGGAGAAAATACTTTATCTACCCGTCGATATCTTTTATCCCTCATTTAGTATATGTTCAAATCAGGTTATACTCCAAAATTATGGAGAACTCAAATAATAATTTCCATTCTCAAACCACATAAAGATCCCATTGGTTCATTCTACAGACCCACAGCTCTTTCTCTTGTTTTGGCAAAGATTACAGAACACCAAATTAAGAATCGATTGGAATGGTTTACAGAAAACATTCCATTTTTCCAAGCAACAATTTGGCTTCGCAAGAGCTAAAAGTACGATGAACAATCTCAGGGTCCCAACCACTGTCATCAGGCTTACCTTCTATCGACAAGAGTTCCTCGTTGTTGCTTTTTTAGATCTTTCTTCAGACTACGATAATGTAAACCCTCCAGTCCTCAAGGAAATTCGTCATAATCTTGGGATCACGAGCAAGATTAGAAATTTTCTCCCCATTTCCTTTTAGAAATATTTATCACTCTTAGAACCTCCGGATCCCCTTAACAAAAACTATATGGAAGGGACTTTCCCTTCTTTGAAGACCCTTACTTTTCAATATTTATTCCTATATGATCCACACAAGAGTAAATACCTTTTGTTTTATTTTACAATACGCTGAAAGCAGATCGCTTTTATATTCTTCTGATAAGTCAATAATGGTTGCCGAAATTGCTTTGAATTCTGCCCTTGTTAACATAAACAAATGGGTTAACTCTCATGGTATGGATTTATCCCCTTCCAAAACCGCTGTCGTGGTCTTCTTGAGAAGAAGGATTATTCCACTTTTATCTATTTCTTATAATTCTTTCTCGATCCCTACTCTTTCCAATACTAAATTTTTAGGTATGTTACTAGACTCAAAATTATCCTGGAACATTCACATAGAACATATTATTTCCCGATACCAGGCTAATATGAATATTCTGCGTGCATTTTCTGGATTGTGATGGGACTCAAACCTTACCATATTAAAGTTAAAATATAACGATCTAGTCCGTAGTCATCTAGACTATGGTTCATTTCTCCTTGATCCCATTTCCAAATCCAATGCCACTAAATTAAACCGCATTCTGTCTCAAGCACTGAGGATCATAGCGGACGCAATGAAATCCAATTCCATAAATGCTCTATAAGTAGAATGTGTTGATCCTCCTTTAAACCTCCGACGATAATACCTAGTTGATCGTCATTTACTGAAGGCAGCTAGGTTTTCTACTCACCCTATTTTTCCAAAACTCACCCTCCTCTCTAGGTTTATTGAGCATGGTTCTTTTTGGCGTTTTAAGTCCCGATCTCTTCTTATCGGTAGCTTCCAAAGATTCAAATCTCTCACAATCACCGTTTATCAAAATTCTTCACTCCCTCTTTACAGTTTCCCATTTGACTCGGTATTTCACAGGCCAAATATAAATTTGTGTTTTGGAGTTGATAAGGAGTCCAAAAATGCTAATTCGCTGTTCAATTCTATCTTGAATTCTTTTTGGATGGATTGGACGCGAATATACACAGATGCATTAAAAACCCTTAGTACTCTCCATCCACCGCTCATTCGGCACACTTTCGCCTTCCTAAGGAGTGTTCGATATTCTCCGGGGAATGCTGTGCTATTATGAAGGCCTTGAATTATGCTCTACTCAAAAAGATTCGCAGGCTTCTTATCTTCTCTGACTCCTTAAGTTGTTTACAGTCCCTTCTCGCTAATCCATTTTCTTCAAACTTTGGCTTCCTGATTCTCCGGATCAAGCATCTTACGCTTGATTTAGAGAGATCGGGGTCCGATGTCGTTCTTGCATGGATCCCTAGTCACTGTGTCATAGTAGATAATGATATAGCCGACGCAAAAGCTCGGTTTGCCTTCGTGGACTGTGATCCATGTTTCACTATTAATTTCATTGAGGCTCTCCTTCCCATAACTCGTTTCTGGATGACATCTGATTGGCAAAGGACGTGGGAAAGATCATCCCAGGTTACGGGTGCGGGATATTTCCAGACCCAATCTTTTATATCCACAAAACCTTGGTTCTCAACATTTACTTTCTCTCGAAAGAAATCCTCTGTGGTATCTCGCATGCGTCTGGGTCATTGTTCTATTCCTACCCATTTGGCTAGACTGCGGGTCAGAGAATCTCCAATTTGCGATTGTGGGCTTAGAGAAGGCGATCTAAATCATCTCATTTTTTCATGTCCATTGACTAATAGATTTTCTTCGTTTATTTCCAAATTGTTAAAATATAAAATTCAATTGTCCATCAACATAAGATTACTTTTATTTATTGCCAACAAACCCATTTTAGAATTAATCATTCAGTTCGTAAGAAAGAACGACAAGAAAATATAGAATTTTTCATATTTATATTCTTGTTTACTTTTGTTTTTTTTTGTTTGTATATTTATATATACTTATTTTGTTCTCTCTGTATATTATAATATCATATTCTTCTTTTTTTAAATTGTAGCCAACTTCTTATTTAATTTTTGTTTTATTGTATAGTTTATTCTTTTGTTAACAAGCAACAATGACAAATATCCGAAATATGACTTAATCAGTGTTGCTTAGCTTTTTTTCCACACTTGACATTAGCAAAGGTTCTCTCTGGAGATAACAAACGCTATATAATCAAAAACAAAGACTCTATGATACGAAATTTAAAATCTTTGACTTTATTCTTATTTGAATTTTCTTGTCAAACTGCAAATTTGTAACTTAACATTCTTTTGTAATACAATTTTACATTTGATTGTAATATTTGGTTATAATATCTGTATTATTTTCACTTTTAATTCAAATTTTGGGTATAAATGCACTATACAATCAGGAACATTTCGACATTTTTTTTGGAATCATATGAAAGTGTACACATTAAAAACTATATATCTGGAAAGAAATTCTGCAGCGGATGGTTATATATTATAAAAAAAACAATTTGAAAATTTTTGTACCTGACGATTTTGTTTGCGGAATAATGTGTTTTAAACTTTATTTTTTCCACTTACTTTACTTTTTTTTATCACTAAGCGCTTATTATACAATTGAAGCACTTATTACACAATTGAAAGCAAAACTTAATTATAAATTATCATTTATAATAAATATAAATAAGTAAATTTAGTTATTTAATTAGAATGTTTTTTTAACCTGTCACTTTCACCACTACATTTTCTTTTTGTACCAACATTCAGAAAACGATAAAGTCTATTTGTCTATGGTTTATATTTCGAATCATAACATCTTTATTTTTATTTTTGATTATATGGCGTTTGGTCTCTCCAGAAGGAACTTTTGCCAATATCAAGTGTGGAAAAAAGGCTAAGTAATACTGGTTAAGCCATATTTCGTGTATTTGTCATTGTTGCTTGTTAACAAAAGAATGAACAATATAATAAAAATTAAACAAGAAGTTGGCTACAATTAAACAAAAAGAAGAAAATTAAATTATAATATAAAGATAGTATAAAACAAATATATACAAATAAATATAAAAACAAAAATAAATAAGAATATAAATACGAAACATTTTATTTTTTGACGTCGTTCTTTCTTATGAACCGAATGATTAATCCTAAAATGGGTTTGTTTATTTAGCTGTTTATTTAAATTTAGTCCTGTTAGTCTAGTTCAAGCTCAGCTCAGTCGGCCTGCGGACCAGGCTGGGCTGGAATTTCACTTATTATTTCAAAATATTTTTAATAGTTATAAATAATCGTAACTATATGCAATTATTTCAAAATATTTTTAATTACTATATCATCAATCGTAACCATACGCAATTATTTCAAAATATTTTTTTATAATTTTTTTTTAATTGTACATTCGTCATGAAAATTATTTTTAAACAATTTTTTTAATACATCAGCCACGGCTAGAAATTATTGGGCTGGGCTGGGCTGGGCTGGGCTGGGTTGGGCTGGGCAGGTTATGGTATATTTTTATTATAGTTAGGTTATGGTATATTTCATTTGTGGATAGTTTATGGTATTCATTTCACATTATAGTTATCTAAATTTTAAATATATTTTAAATTATTAATATTGATAATATTTATTATTGATTTATTTAAATTCAGCTCAGGCCTGGCTGGGATTTTATTTATACTTTTAAAATACTTATACCATTTTTTTTAATACAATAGCCACGGCCGGTAATTATTTTAGTTACATTTATATATATATATATATATATATATATATATATATATATATATACACATATATAAATATATATATATACATATATTTATATGTATATGTATATATATATATATATATATATATATATATCTATATATATATATATAAATTAAAAACCAGAATTATATTTATACAGCAATGGCAATTGCAAAACTTCGTAGCCACAAATAAAAAAAAAAATTATTTATAAATTATAGATTCAAAGATATTAAAACTTATTAAGTTGGTATAACTGATAATTTTTCTTATTTGACGTTGAAGACTGTTAAAAATTACTTTGTTTTTACGTAATTTTAAAAATGTATTTTAAACTATTTAATTTCATTAATTTCTAATTACTTTATGTTTGTGGCAAATGTGTAGTGTCTAATGGTAAATTTATTGTGAATATAGTGAGAAATAAACCATGTAATGTACAAATTTCGACATATTTCTGGTGAGTATTTTTTTTTTTAAATGATTTTTTTTATAATAAATAAGTATCCGCTGCAGAATTTCTTTCCTGATATATGGTTTTTAATGTATATACTTTCATCTGATTACAAAAAAAATGTCGACATGTTCCTTGTTGTATAGTGCATATGTTCCAAATTTTGTTGTCTTTGTTACATTTGTTCGTAATAAGAGGAAATTATTTTAAAGATCGTTCTTGTATATTGGGTTTAGTCGTAAATATTTCATGGTGAGTTAAAACTTATTAATTTGAAAATAGCATCGAATCAATTATATATATGATTACAAAAAAAATGTCGACATGTTCCTGGTTGTATAGTGCATATGTTCCAAATTTTGTTGTCTTTGTTATATTTGTTCGTAATAAGAGGAAATTATTTTAAAGATCGTTCTTGTATATTGGGTTTAGTCGTAAATATTTCATGGTGAGTTAAAACTTATTAATTTGAAAATAGCATCGAATCAATTATACATTTTATTGTTTTATTCAAACTCATTATCGAAATTACATTCGCGTTTTAATAATCAACAACAAAGAAGTTGCTAATTTTCTTTTTAGACAAGCGGATTGAAGAAGTTACGGTACGAAGTAATAGTTAATATTCTTTGGTTACGGCATGTGGAGGATAGCAGACCTAGCTCCCGGCACTCTCAAAAAACATCATCATACGGCCCAATACCTAATAAAGGCTAAATATTAATAAAAATAACGTTTAGTAAGTTTACTTATGAATTTGTTAAGTTGTGAAAGCGTTCTCTTGGTAAGTCGATTTTTTTTTTATTTTATTTTACTGTAACAAGGCAATCTGTGCGTTCACAATAAGCCAATAATTTGTCCTCTTTCTGAGAAGGTAACAAGTAGCAGAGTGAACATTTTGTATGGTCTCCTCCTCAGCTAGTAAATCTCACAGACAATGTTGGTACACTATGCCTCTTCAGTCTTGTGAAAAGTAGACTGCCTGAGCCTTCGAGGTTGGTCATCAATTCATTAACATGACTTAACATTCTGTCTTGGTAATTGTATACTTAGTAATCTCATGTTTAACAGAGTTGATGTTAAGGTCCAAGTATATGTATTTATTGCTTACAAATTGAGGTATGTTAAGCATTGATCGCAATATCTTTGTCTGGAATCTTTCCAGTATTTCAATATTACTTATGCTTGCGGTCCCCCATAGTTGGATGCCGTAGATCCATATCGGCTTGAGAATGGCTTTGTATATTGCGATTTTACTTTCCTTTGTCAAGTGTGATTTTCGGCCAATTAACCAGTACATATTTCTGACTTTTGTGTCCAGTTGCTTGCGCTTAGTCTAGATATGCTTTCTCCATGTCAGTCTCCTATCTAGGTACATGCCCAAATACTTAGCATGTTCAGATTATGGTATTTCTTGATTGTAAATCTTGACAGGTGGGTATGTCTGTCTCCGAAGGGTAAAAGTCACGTGAACAGATTTGCTCTGGTTCACCTTAATGCGCCATTTGTCAAGCCATACTTCCACTTCATTTATATGTTCTTGCATTTTGTCAGTAGCAGTGGTTGCGTCGTCATCAACAGATAGTAGAGCTGTGTCGTCTGCATATGTGGCTGTTGTAGTATTAGGATGACTTGGAAGATCAGCCGTAAATATCAAGTATAGAACGGGGCCCAAAATGCTTCCCTGTGGCACTCCAGACAAGGATTCACAGAGCTCGGAAGTGTCAGCACCACATCTGGCTTGGAAAACTCTCATACTGAGGTATGATTTGATGATTTGGTAGAAGCTGTGTGGTAGAAACTTTTTCAGCTTGAAAAGTAGTCCATTGTGCCAGACTCTATCGAACGCCTGGCTAATATCTAAGAAGACCGCTCAGCAGAATTTCTTATTCTCAAGAGTTCTACTTATGATGTCCGTTAGCCGGTGAACTTGTTCAACAGTGCTGTGTTTTTCGCGAAAGCCGAATTGGTGTGAAGGGATTACCACTGGTAAATACGGGCGCATTCCGTTCATTATGCGAGGTAGTTCACGTCCGTAAGAAATACCTAACCATTGCCTTACACGTGTCCAATGGGTGGTGCTAAACGAACTACAACGCCGAGTCTTGGGCGGCGGTCAAATAACACGATGAGTACTGGCCTAACCAGCTGGTCTGGAATAGGAAATGACCTCTCCAACCCGCAACCGTTACACTGCGATCGGAAGTCTTGGCTTAATCGCCAGGATTAAGAGGAAGACAAGCTCTATAAAAAAATACCCCAATTCCAAGGTGGGAAACGTTCCAAAGGAATGCATGACTAGTGGGAGACTAGCCGATAGCACCAACCTCGATGGACCCGGTAAACATCGTTGTAATGTGCCTTTTTGTGGGGATGGGCGACACCCCACAAGCGACCTCTTAGATCGGCCCTACTCGTGGGAACAAAATGGAAAATTCTGAAAAACACTTAAAAAACAAAAACAATCCAAACACTATGATCCAGCAAACCTTTCACAAAAGTATGTTTGAGCGTCCTAGAAGCAACTCGACCGGTACAATGTCAAAAGAAACACAAGCCCTCCAAACTTCCAGAAGTGATACACAAACACCTCGAGTTTCACAAAACGATAAGGAAGAATGTACCAAGGCTCAAAATAACCGAGCCTGGCAAAATGACCAGGTACCTTTAAAAAGAAAGAGAACCTTAACAAGCCCAGGAGCATCAAACCACAAGTTGATTAAAACAACTTATGCGATTGCCACTCAAAACAGATATGACATCTTAGACTCGGAAATCATAGACGATCACAATACAGAAAACTCACAACCTAAACCGCCAAAACCTGAACCTATATTTGTTACAGGCGTTACTGACATAAATAAGCTGAAAGATATCATTAAGTCTATAACAAGACAGTGACAAATATAAAATGACAACAATGAAATCAGGCCATATAGTCAAAATCATGCCAGCTGACATTGAAATATACAAAATGATGCGAAATCACTTTGTAAAAGAAGACATAAGCCACTACACTTACTAACTGAAAAGTGAAAGAGCCTACCGAGTCGTTATTCGAGGACTTCACTCCTCTGAAGATATGGATGCAATAAAGTAAGACCTACTCAACATGAACTATGAAGTAAGGTAAATCACAAATGTCCGTCATAAAGCCACCAAAGAACCCCTTCCTTTTTCTTTGTGGACCTTGAGCCTAAACATAATAACAAAGACATTTTTAAAGTAAACAAGCTTAACTGCGTAAAAGTCACATCCGAAGCACCATACAAAAAGAAGGAAATTCTACAGTGCAAGCGATGCCAAAGATTTGGCCACACTAAGAACTATTGCTTTAGGCCCTTCAGGTGTGTCAAGTGTGGAGAAGATCACCCAACAACAAATTGTCAAAAAAGACCAGACACTGTAGCCACTTGTGCAAACTGCCAGGACAAGCACCCGGCTAGCTACAAAGGCTGCGAAAAGTACAAGCAATATAAAGAACTCATGAAGATCAGAAATCAATCCACAGTAAGAATTGAAAAGCAAACAAAAGTGTACACAAATATGACACAAACCGTAAACTCGACTACTACCAAAGAGACCCCACAATACCAGACTGAAGAAAACAACCCAATTAAACCAAGACAGAGGCAAACTTATGCAGACGTAACTAAAAATGACACTACATGACTGACACGAAAAACCAATGACACCACCAACATTGCAGAGCTACTTGAGACAATGTTCGACAAATTCCAAAGCGCCATGAATAAGATGCTTGATAACATGATGAATCGTATGATTCAGCTTATAACTGCCATCATACAACGCCCCTAAACCTAAGACTAATAACTTAGAATGCTAATGGGGTGACTGAGCGCCGGCAAGAACTTGAAGTCTTACTGAAACTTGAACGAATTGACATTGCACTAATACCGGAAACACGATTCACACCTAAGTCCTATTTCAACCTAAAAAACTACAAAACATACATAACAAATCATCCATTTGGCAAGGCACAAGGAGGAACAGCAATCATAATTAAGGAAAACATCAAACACTACCCACTCGAGGAATACCAGACTGAAATGATACAGGCAACTTCAATCAAGATCCAGGAGGATAAGATGGAAACCACAATATCCGCAATTTATTGCCCACCAAAACATGCTGTCAAAAAGGATGACTACATTACCTATTTCAGTACGCTGGGAAACAGATTTATATGTGGTGGAGACTGGAATGCAAAGAATGTAGTTTGGGGATCCAGACTAATTGTACCGCGAGGCAGACAGCTTCACCTAGCTGTTCAAGAATTAAACTTGAATAGCTACTCACATGGTGAATCGATTAATTAATATTATGGTAATGTAAATAAGTTATACCAGACGGTTAGCTTAAGATTTTATAGATAACCCACTGATTTCTAAAGAAAAAAACTTTCTATACAATATGTAATTATGATGAAGCAATTATTACAAACAAAAAAATAATTCATTTATAAATTTACAATATTATATATGTACATTGTTGGTTAAATAATCTATTCTTTTATTTAAAGTTGGAGGTGGAAAAACAACCAAAATTGAAAGTGGTACAAAAATTGAACGAAGAGAGATTCAATGTGTTTTTTATAAGTCATTAGAAGGTTTAAGTAATTTAGAGAATATTTGTTAAAAGGTAATTTTGAATCAGAACTTGAAGAAGAAATGACACAGATTTAGTATGGATGCAAAGTTCTTTGTTAATATTTAATAATAGCTCCGTATTACAAGTTCCTACAAAATAGTTCGCTGTACCATTGATAGGTATATTGCATTCGCTTTTAAAATTTGCCAAATTTGTTAATTTATACCAAATACTGCATGTGTATTAGGTTACACATAGACTTCTGATTAAAACAAAGGATTGCGAAAATGAGATTTTAGTAATAATGCGAGCATATATTATACAACAGCTACGAGCATATTGACTTAAAAGATAAAAATAAATTGTTACTGCATCCAAGTGATTTGTTCAGCTGGAGATGTAGTCAGTGTATGCCAATGTGCCAATGAATAAAAGAATATTTTGAAAATAATTTTATTACTAATATAATTGATTTAATATATATTAAGTTAGATTTTAAGATTTTAAAATGTTTACACAGAAATAATTGTGATATTCTTACATTCTACTGTTTGTATTTGATTCTTTAAGTGTTGTCGATAATTTACATTGGGGTTATTAAACAGAATATATATGACAGATTAAGTAGGATACATAAATTAGCATATGATGAGTACAAAAATCTTTTAAATCAACAATTATGTCCAGAACCGTATCCTTTCTAAGGGTTAGTTTAGTTTCAATTTCTTTGCAATAGTTTTTAAAAATAGAAATTATCCCCCTAATTTCGCATTTTCTTACATTTAGTAGCACAAAACTGAAATGTAATTGGCAGGATAACAGCATTTTTCGTCTTCGTAAAGTACAGGATGTCCAGTGGCAGATTTCAAAGTTTGAACAAACATAGTTTCTGAACGCAATACATAAGAGGGGCGCGGGGGGCGTCGTTAGAAGCGCAAGCGGTGCGGATGTTTTAGTAGCCATGGAACAGTGGAGTGGAGAGCACCGCGCTTTTGCCGTCGAGGCGTACATTTCGAGTGGATTTTCGCTGTCTGTAGCACGCCGTCGATTTAATAATCGTTACAGTATTCGTCGATTACATGATGGACCATCGATCAACCTCATTAAGTCATGGGTAGCAAGGTTCAGAGCTACAGGATCAACATTAAATAGGCCAGGACCTACACCATTGGTAGTCACGGATGTAAATGTCGAGCGTGTTATGGTTTCTGTCGTTGAAAATCCCCGTTTATCACTGCGTACACGTTCATCGATATTGGGAATTCCGAAATCAACTTTACAGGTAATAATGCGAAAAAAGCTCAAGTTCCATCCATATAAAATTCAAATTGTTCAAGATTTACACGATTCTGACTTTGAATTAAGAAAAACTTACGCGGAGGTGATGTTGTTGAGATTTCGTACTGCTACCCGGATGGGCAACATATTCTTTAGTGACGAAGCTCACTTTCACATAGGAGGATATGTGAATAAGCAGAACTTTCGTTACTGGGATGTCCACAACCCAAGACAAATGCATCAAGAACCTTTACATAAGCTTAAAGTAACAGTCTGGTATGCCATGTCGGCATCTGCAATCATAGGGCCTTATTTCTTTGAAAATCAACGTGGCCAAACTGTAACTGTGAATTTGGAGAGATATACCCAGATGTTAAATGACTTTTTCAGAGTAGAACTACAGAATAGTCCATCCTTCAACCAAAACACTGCTAATGTGGCCATTAATGCAGTGCGGCAGTTATTTCCAGAAAAAAACATATCCCGAAACGGTACCGTACCGTGGCCATCTAGGTCACCCGATTTAAGCCCATGTGATACTTAAAATCCGTTGTTCACAAAACAAATCCGAGCACTGTGACACAACTTAAAGAAAATATTCGAGCCGAAGTCAGTAGGATACCCCAGTCGCTCTGCAAACTCGTTTTTGAAAACATGCGTGTTAGACTCGAAGAGTGTGTCAGACTCGATGGCCGCCATTTGTAAAACGTGGTTTTTAAAAAATGAAATCCGCATTTGTTGTTATAAAGTTAAAATAAACCTATTTTGTATTAGAGGTGTAGTTTTTTTTACAATTTTTCATACATTGAAATCTGCCACTGGACAGCCTGTATAATTTCCATAGTGAGTATATTTTATTCATTTCAAAATTATTTGTTAAATTCAAAATAGTAGGAAGGGCAATAACTTTGTATTACTAAGATATAGAATATTGATATTTTTTCACTGAAAGGTTATCAATTACTTATGCGAATAATGTAAATGTCGAGTTAAATAAATGAATGAACTCTTAAAGAGTATTTAAGTTAATCTTGATGTTTAAAAGCGACACACAAGTTTGTAAAATAGAAACGTTCTTTCAGTGTATTTGTATGTGGCTACTAAGCTTTTGTTGGTTCTTTTTAGTTATGTCGCTCGAACTGGCGAATCTTGTATATAATAAAGTCTTTTAATTTCAGAATTGTTTCAATTGTACGTATTTTATAACCTAAAATATAAGAAAAGTGCTTCTGTAAAAAATACTATGAAGTTGCGGCGACTACTCAGCAAATAGGCATTCGCTGCAACTTCATTAGTCTGTTCAATAAGGGAATATAGAGGCTTAGTACCTGGAAACGCGAGGTGCTACCTCTCTCGCACAATTGTTTGAAGCTGATCATCTATTTAGTATATGATATGTGGTGTCACATGCTCTTATTCTTAGTTTTTCATGAAGACGATTGATTCTTTCTATATAAATAAAGATGATAATAGATTATAATTTATTAGTAGTTTTCCAAATTTTCTTTTAAAAAATATTGAATACATTCTCCTTTTGTTTATTATTTCCAAAACGATGAATTTACTCATACTTTGTTGTAGTACTAAACGATTAATTGTAATTCAAGCCAACTTGCAGAGAAAACAAATTCAATTCACGATAAAATACTTTTCTCGAAGATTATAAAAGATAAATTCTCCATATAAATTGCATAGGATAGGATCCGATCAAAACCGTTTCCTTTCAAGTTAGAATGTGGAATCCCGACACTCCCGAAAAGAATGGCATCCTTTTTAAGAGTGTTAAAAAGATTGGAGTATCCCATCAATTTAGTATTTTATCTGTGGTACTTTGGATTGTCCGGCCAACATTTATTGTAGTAGGTATTGGTTCGGCACGTGTGTGAACAAACTATAATGTTTTTCCTGTACTTTTGTCGCCTCTATTCTCTGCTTTTATTTATGGCTTAACATTTGAAACTTCATTCAACTTCATCATTCAGGGTTCATACAAATATTTCGCTTGGAACGCGAAAGCCCTATCTCGCTCGCACACACAATGTATATCTATCTGTATAACATTATTTTATAATAACACATAAAATATTGTTTATGGAACATATAGCAGCGAATACTCTATTATACGAAATTGTATAGAAACCGTCAAACGAAGAATGAATTTTCTTCTTTACCGTAATGGACTTTCAATAGGAATTAAAACGAAAACCCAAAACTTGTGAAAGAACAAACTGTAAAAAAATAAGTCTAAAACTGTTCCTTCATTCCATCCTTCTGACTTTGCCTGCACCGAAACAGAGGATACAATCCCTTGCAAGACCCCTCGCACTCTTTTTTCACAAGCAAATTCTAAATTATTTCCATCACCCACGACCTCATCTCCTTCCTCCCACTCTCCGAATTATTTTGAGGGTCGTTTATATGTCTCTACGACGTTGGATCATTCATTGCCCACGTTCAAAGAACAGAACCCCAGCCTAATTCCGGATTCTCATTTCATGCTATTGAATTTGGTTCCGCTTTAAAAACTTATCATGTCGATGGCATAATTTGAGATACAGTGAAATAAATTAGGAGGAACAGGATTTCGGTGGAAACGAAACGGACGCCGCCAACCGCTTTGTAAACCACTCTACCTACACGGGACAGAATAAATTGTTCACCCCCTCCTTTAATGTCAGTCGTATGGGCATTGTTCGCATTGTTGCAGTCGATTGGTCTGACGAGGAGGTTTTACAAAACGTAGAAGTCCCAGAAGGGTGCGGTAAAGTTATTAAAGTCCGCCGCTTAAACTTTAAAAAAATAATAGATGGTGAACCCAAATATTTTCCATCTGAGACGATAGTCATTACCTTTGATGGCCAAGTTCTTCCCAACGTATAAATATGGCTTGTTCATCGCTTCCAGTTTCAAAATATGAATTCCCTACTTCAAGTGTTGTAGGTTTGGACATGTGGCTGACAAATGCCGATCTTCTGAGCGTTGTTTCCGATGTGGTCAAGGTCACGTTGAGAGAAACTGCCTACTTCCTCTTGATAAAGGAAAATGTATATTTTGCAGTGGAAATCATGATTCCACTGATAGAAATTGTCCAGAATTCGAAAAACAAAAAAAAATCAAGTTCGAAATGTCTCAAAGAGATATTTCCTATGCGAAAGCGTCCAAATTGGTCCCTTCTGCTAAAAAATCATACGCCTCAGTTGCAGCTTACCCCCTCTAACTGTTCCTTCTCCAATTTCTTCCCAAAGCTTGCTTTCTCCGTCTCGTCCTACCAACTCTTCTCACAAAAAAATAATTACTCTGAAACCTCGATCCCACTCTTCGACTAGTTTCAACTAGGGCTATGACCGCTCGGCTCTAGAACAAGCCTGGGCAGACTTCCAAATTAGACTTGGCTGAAGCCTGGATTCCATTTTAAGATAAAAGGCTATGTCTGTCTTCGCGATGATAGAGCGAATGGCAAGGGCGGATCCGCCCTATTACTTGACAAATCCCTTCCCTTCCCCCAGATTTCTCTTGGCTCCCGCAGTTGTCAATTCAATATTATTGCTGCGAGAGTTAAAGATATCACTATCGTCTCTATATATGTCCCCCTTTCCAACATGTTCCGCAGCATTAGAACTACGGGATATTTTAACTTCAATTCCTGGCCCATACCTCATCACCCGTCTTGGGGTTTCACCCGAAGTAACCCTGTTGGGGTCTCCTTGATGGAAATACCAGACGATTTTGGCCTGTGTTTACTAAATTATGGTTCTCCAACACGAGTTCCTGTCCCATTTAAGAACCCGACCTCATTAGATATCTCTCTTTGCGACTCATTCTTGGCATCCTTACTTTCTTGGAATATTCTATATGTCTTTTGGAAGTGACCATTTCCCCATTTTGATTTCTTTCCCTCGTTTAAATTTAAATATTGAAAAAATTCTCCCTCTTTAAAAATACAACCTACATATGGCAGATTGAGTGGAATTCCGCACTTTCCTCAGTGTTGAAATGGATTCCCTCCCTGCAGTGGACCCGGATAGCATTGACTCTTGCTATGACCAATTTGTAACCTATCCGCTGGGAACTGTATTTCTCTTAAGAGATTTAACCACGGCTACAGATCCTCTCCCCCCTAGTGGGATGGAGACTGTTCCGCAGCAGTTAAAACAGGCTGAAGCGATATATAAATCTAATATGTCGGAAGCAAACTTCCTCTTGTTTCGAAGGACCCAAGTACAGACTAAACGAATTCTCCTTAAAAAAGAGGGAAGGCTGGAAGAAATTCTGTCACTTCCCCTCTCATTTTACTCTATCTCGTGTCGTTTGGTCTAATTTAAAAGGCTTTGGGTCTATTTTTCACGGGAATTCGGTAAATAAATTGTTAAATAATCTTACTCACCCATCCGTCCCTAATTTAGACGAATTATTTTTCAGATATAATTTTACTAGCGCCAATCATTTTTTAGAAGAAGATTCCTCAATTAATGAATTGGATTTCACCTTGCATAATGTTAAGGGTTCTTCCCCTGGTATTGACGGAATGGCATATTCAATAGTGAAAAATACTTTACCATCTTCCCGTCTTCCATCTCTCATTAACTGTATGTTTAAATCAGGTTATATTCCAAAGTCATGGAAAACTCAAATAATAATTCCCATTCTCAAAGCTCATAAAGATCTCAATGTAGGTTCTTCCTACAGACCCATAGCGCTTTTTCCTGTTTTACCGAAGATTACGAAACATCTAATTAAGAATCGTTTGGAACACCATTCCATTATTCCAAGCAATCAATTTGGCGTCAGAAGAACTAAAAGTACGATGGACAATCTCAGTGTCCTAACCACTGACATCAGACTTGCCTTCTCTTAACAAGAGTTCCTTGTTGCTGCTTTTTTAGATTTTTTTTCAGCCTATGATAACGTAAACCTTCCAATCCTCAAAAAAATTCTTCATAATCTTGGGATTCCGATCAAGATTACAAATTTCCTCCTCAATTTTCTTTTAAAAAGTTCTGTTATTCTTAGATCTCTCGGATCCCCTCCGTTAACAAGAACTATAAGGTGTCCCCAAGGCTCTGTTTTAAATCCCTTACTTTTCTAAATTTACATCTACATGATCCTCTCAACAGTAAATCCCTTTTATCGTGTTTTGCAATACGCTAATGATTGACAAATTGAATGGTTGCCGAAAATGCTTTGAACTCTGCCCTTGTTAACTTAAACAAACGGGTTAACTCTCATGATATTTATTTATCCCCTTCCAAAAGCGCTATGGTGGTCTTCTCAAGAAGGAGAACTACTGCACCGTTATTTATTTCCTATAATTCCTCCTCGATCCCTGTTCTTTCCAAAGCCAAATTCTTAGGTATGTTCATAGACTCAAAATTATCCTGGAATATTCACATTGAATATGTCATCTCCCAAAGCCAATTTAATATGAATACTCTCCGCGCACTTTTTGGAGTGTGGTGGGGCTCACGCCCTACCACATTAAAGTTAATATATAACGTTTTAGTCTGTAGTCATCTAGAATATGGTTCATTTCTCCTTGATCCTATTTCCAAATCCAATGCCACTAAATTGAACCGCATTCAGTCTCAAGCTATGATGATCATAGCGGGTGCTATGAAATCAGCGATTTTCTACTCACCCTATTTTTCCAAAACTCACCCTCCTCTCTAGGCTTATTGAGCATGTTCCTTTTTGGCGTTCGAAATCCCGACCTCTTCTTATCGTTAGCTTCCAAAGATTCAAATCCCTCACTAACCCCGTTTATCAAAATTTTTCTCTCACTCTCTGTAGTTTCCCATTTGACTCGGTATTTCACAGTCCAAATATAAATGTGTGTTTTGAAGTTGATAAGGAGTCCAAAACCTAATTGAATTCTTTTTAGGTGGATTGGACGCGAATATACACGAATGCATCAAAAATCCTGAGAGATGGCTATGTCGGCGCGTCATTTTACTCTCTATCCACCGCTCATTCAGCATACTTTCGCCTTCCTAAGGTGTGTTCGGTATTCTCCGGGGAATGCCGTGCTATTGTGGAGGCCTTGAATTATGATCTACTCAAAAAGATTCGCAGGCTCCTTATCTTCTCTAACTCCTTAAGTAGTTTACAATTTCTTCTCGCTAATCCATTTTCTTCAAATTGTGGCTTCCTGATTCTCCAGATCAAGCAACTTACGCTTGATTTGAAGAAGTCGGGATCTGATATCGTTCTTGCAAGCATCCCTAATCACTGACATAGTAGGTAATAAAATAGTTGACGCAAATGTTCGGTTCGCCGTCGTGAACTGGGATCCATGTTTCACTATTAATTTTATTGAAGATCTCCTTCCCATGATTCGTATATTGGATGACATCTGACTGGCAGAGGGCGTGGGAAAGATCATACCATATTACGGGTGCAGGATATTTCCAGATCCAATCCTTTATACCCACAAAACCTTGGTTCTCAAAATTTACTTTCCCTCAAAAGGAAACCTCTGTGGTATCTCGCATGGGTTTGGATCATTGTTTTATTCCTACCCATTTGGCTAGGCTGCGAGTCAGAGAATCTCCAATTTGTAACTGTGAGCTTGGAGATGGCGATTGAATAATATATTTCAATAATAGATGTCCATTGAATAATAAATTTCCTGCGTTTATTTACAAATTATTAAAATATAAAATTAAATTGCCCATTAACATAAGATCACTTTTATCCATTGCCAACAAACCCATTTTAGGATTAATCATTCAATTCATAAGAAAGAACGACATCAAAATGTAGAATCTTTCATATTGCTACTCTTGTTTTAATATTTGTTTGTATACTTGTATATACTTATTTTGTACTCTCTGTATATTATAATCTCATTTTTTTTAACTATAGCCAACTTCTTACTTAATTTGTGTTTTATTGTATAGTTTATTCTTTTGTTAACAAGCACTAATGATATCCGAAATATTGTTTAATCAGTGTTACTTAGCCTTTTTTCCACACTTGACATTGGCAAAGGTTCTCTGCGGAGAAAACAAATGCCATATAAACAAAGATAAAGGTAAAGGCACAGAATAGATACGATAGGTAAAGGTAAAGTAGTTTATTTTGAAATATAAAATACGAATTTCGCTTACGTTATCGCTTTGAATTTGGTAATTCGTTTCGTAATTGTAATAATAATCTTGGAACAAATCTGGTTTAACGGAAATGCGAATTTTCCTTCTTGTTTTGGTTTAAATGAAAGAATAATATAATGTAAAAGTGCGGTTTTCCAAGGAAGTGTAAGTTATACATTTTCGACTTAAATGCCTTTCTTACACTAATTGATATAAAAATAAACATGGAATTGATATAAAAAAAAACAAAACGAAAAAATAAAAATATTAAAATGCGCAAAACAGATCGTGTAAAGAGAGGTTATGCATTTATATTTATTTGACAACCAACTGACAGGCGTTTCTCCATGGAAAGTGCATATTTCAAATAATTTTTTTTTGTATTGAAGTAATTAAGTCCAAGCTCTAATTTTTTAAGTACGTCGTTTTTTATGTATATTCTTTCATTTAAATCCAAATAATATGGGAAATTCGCATTTTCGCTAAACCAGACATACACCACAATTTTAATTTTATGAGAGAACGAACGCCACATAATAAAAGATAAAGATAACGAATTAGTAATTTTAATAGCAGGTTATTATTGTAAATAATGGACGAACACATTTTACGATATGAAAAAATAGATTTTCTTGGCGAGGGACAGGTTTGTATACATAATTTCGCATTTTATAGCGACCGTTCCCGACAGCAAATCTCTCGGGTTCTTAATTTAATTTTTTTATTTTTCAGTTTGCGACTGTATATAAGGCTAAAGATGTAAGAACAGAAAAGATTGTGGCAGTTAAAAAAATTAAATTAGGAAGCCGTATCGAAGCTAAAGATGGTATAAATCGAACAGCACTTCGTGAAATAAAATTATTACAAGAATTAAGTCACGTTAATTTGATTGGATTACTCGGTAGGAATATGTTTTATGCTTCTTCAAACATAGTCTTCAAACTGACAAGAGGAGAATATTAGTTTGTGATAAGTTTTTGTGTGCTGACAGTGTTCCTTTAGGGTATAAAGATGTGCAAGTTTGCAAGTTTTATCTACCGTCAACTGTTGCTTACCATATGGCTAAAGTGGTAGCAAGTCGGATAATTTGATTGGATTACTCGGTAGGAATATGTTTTATGCTTCTTCAAACGTAGTCTTCAAATTGACAAGAGGAGAATATTAGTTTGTGATAAGTTTTTGTGTGCTGACAGTGTACCTTTAGGGTATAAAGATGTGCAAGTATGCAAGTTTCATCTACCGTCAACTGTTGCTTACCATATGGCTAAAGTGGTAGCAAGTCGGACTGGTGCACTACTGGTTATGGGTTCAAATTTTACCTTCTTCAAATTTTTCTTTTTAAAACTATTTTTGTTGGTGTGTGGTATTTAATGTCAGAATGATAATTTTGAAAGACTTGAACATGAGACCAGCGTTCCCAATTTAGCCATGCGATTGTTTGATCTTAGTTGTCAACCAAAAATATGTAGGTAAATTGCTAAGAAGCCTTCACATTTTCCTGAATTTGATCTAGTGTGTTTCAAAACTTCAATATATTTACATTATAATGGTATGCTATCAGCATACAAAGGCTTGTCCTAAGCTAAAATTACCAGACCTTCTCCTAGTAAGAATAAAGTAATTTTGTAATATGTGCTTATACAATGTGGTCATGTTTTTTTAATTTTTCTGTCGTGATCTTGATAAAAAATTATAAAGATGAAATACTAATAATATTTAAGATTGGTATAAAATATTTATTGCGTTTTTGCATATTCATACAAAAAAGAATAAGAAGTTTCAAAAATTTAAAATTTTTTATTATAAATTTACAGTTTGAAATGTTTTCTTATTTTTCTTTTCCATTACCCCAATTTCTTTCCTCTACCAATAGAAATTTTTCTTGTGAAAATGAATTGATTCTATTGCCTTGTATAATGTACTTATTTTTACCATTTTATATCTTTAGAATTAGTTTTAATTGGTGGTTTGTTTATGAAATTTGTTGTTTGTTTATGAATTTTTTAATACAACTATCTTAGTATTGGTCTTACCTATTCTTAATAGTATTTATACCAGTTTAAATGTATTAGACTGAATTTAATGAATATTTCTCAACTCTTTCTAGTTATAAATTTTTTGTGGTGCAAGTTAATTCCCACATTAATTACAAATAGTTGACTTATTTTATGTTGTTATAGCTTTTGGTTACTTTGTGCAACTCTGGCTATATTTTACAGCATGCAGTAATAAATTACCATAGCTTGTTACAAAATGTATATGATCTTTTATCACAAGCTATGATAGTTTATGTTTGAAAAGTTTACTAATGATTACTTTGACAAATAAAAAGTTCCATGTAGCCCATTACATTGTGGTGGAAAATATTTGGGAATCATGTTGCAACACTTTGTATTCAGATGTGTTCGGGCAAAAATCAAATGTGTCATTGGTATTTGACTTCATGGACACGGATCTGGAAATGATAATTAAAGACGCCAACATTGTTTTGACTGCTGCGAACGTCAAAGCCTACATGATACAGACATTACTGGGTTTGTCTTAAAATTTAAGCCTTTTTCAATGATTTTTTATATTGAATGTATCCTTATAATTTTCTTAATATCTTCATAATGTGTCTAAGAATTGATATGTTAACATTTTGTCCCAAATTCTTTTTAGTGTCTTGCAAATTGTACAAACAGAACATCAATGACCTTGGTGTTTGTCACAGACATTTTTCTCGGAGCCTATTTAAATTTTTGGAGAGGATATGAAAAAGTTTCCTTTCAACCATTATGTATTGTTTTGGTGGACAGGGGGATGGGGGTAGTCACTTTTGACATATGCAAAAATTCCATTTCTTAGTTAAAGTATATACTTTAAAGAATTTGTGTATAAAATTTTACTTGGAAACTTGTAGAAATGAGTAAGTTGTGGCGATATAAGGTAGGAATAGGTGGAACAATTGGGATAGAGCACATGGTCGTTGTGCCACCAAGTGACTATTGTATTCTGGGAATTCCAGACCATTATTTGCCAAGTTTTTTGTATTTCAATTTGCGGCATACATATTTAGTTAAAAGAATAACGTTGTATGTTTGTAAATCAACTTCTGGTAAATCTGACATTGTTGAAGTAGTATTTAATTTATCTACCATAATCTTCAATGAAGGTATACAAAGCCTTCTAGGACCCTTTGTACAAATTATTACAAAAATTAAAAATGAAAATTGGTCCTAAATTATATCAATATTCCATCGAATATAAGCAATGGCAGCTACTGTTAACCGTAGAAATGTATTGTATTATATTAATAATTTAAATTTACGCTTTTTTGCACTTCTTAATGCAAAAAATCCTACTTGTACCTGCAAAAGATGGCTATATTGCCGAAATATTTAAAAAAACGGCTATGCTTAACAATAGTGACATTTCTCTACTTCAAATACTCTATTTTTTGGTTTCAGATGAATGACACCCGGTTTTCAACTGGCTATAAGAATATTATTTATATATATTGCCTTTTTTTTAAAGAAAAATTGATTCAAAACTAGTTCATAATATAAGTAATAATGATTTATCTTATCATCTCCTATTTAATGAAAAAAATATAAAATGAAGCTTTGTTCTTGTCAACAACCTGTTGAAGATCAAATGAAATTTTATTGAAATAGTTTAAAGTATATAAATTGTTTTTTTAAAAAGTTGCCATCTATATAAGTTCCAAAAGTATTGGTCAGACAAAACAAAAAAATGTAAAAAAATCGGGAATATGGTTGGGGTATTCTATAACCCAGTAATATGATTGCATTCGCTGAGAATTTTTTTTATAACAAAAAATAACGATATAAATCTAAATTATAACAAAAGTATTAATGCTAGTGAAAATTATGGTTAATAAGTATTTCTCAAATTAAAATATATAAACAATGTAATAATTGTTTTTACATATTTAACATTATTACAATAATAGGTATACAAAATGTTCTAGACCCATTGTGTTTGTGTATCACATGCGTCTGTTACGGACACATGCACTTTTCACTTGTACTTATCTGGTTTTGTTGTTTTATACAGTTTATTAAATGTTCTACACCATTTCATAAATTTCTTGTATCTTTAAAAAAAGATAAAATTTTTTAGTATGACACAATTTATTAGTATGATATAGTTATGACACAACAGAATGTCACTTCATGTGTAATCAAAATTTTTATTTGTTACTAAGCTCTTTTCAATATATTTGCTAGTATTAGAGGGGCAGATTTAATTTTGTAATTTACCTTCCAAGATGAATAGCTACTTGAATTAAATAATTTATTTAAATTTATTAATTTGTGCGTAATTATTTACTCTTTTGACTATTTGCAGGCTTGGAATATTTACACTTAAATTGGATATTGCATAGAGATTTAAAACCAAACAATTTGTTAGTGAATAGTGATGGAATTTTGAAGATAGGAGATTTTGGTTTGGCTAAAACTTACGGATCACCCACAAGAATCAATACTCATCAAGTAGTTACCAGGTGGTACAGGTAAGTATAAGATCAAAAATATTTTCAAGATTTAAATATGGTGGAAATATTGTATTGTAAAAATAAACAAAATCAAATACGAAAAAACATCCAAAACCCCAAAAAACAAAACCACATAAACAGACAAACGCACAGAAGAATGTAAACACACTTAAAAACACAGATATAAAAACAGTCTGACAAACACAAAATGAGACACAAAGAAACACACAAACACATAAATACAAATACACAAACAGACGTCTCCACAAATCAATAGCAGGCACAAACATACGAATGAACAGTAACATAAAAACACACACAAATACAAAACTGCGTGTTTTGTAACAATAATGAACAAATGTAAACACATAAATTCTCAAACAAAAACAAATCTTAACACGCAAACAAATGAACATAAAACAAACAAATACACAAATGCACAAACACAATTACACATACACAAATAAACATAAACCCAAACACACAAAGAATACAAAGCATACAAACAAACATGAACATGTAAACCAAACGAAACACACATAAAACACAAACAAATACAAACACAAACATATATAAAAACACAAATAGAAACAAACGCACAAACAAAAGCAAACACACCATCAAATACAAACACACCATCAAATACAAATATACTAATGAACAAAAATACATAAACAAACTGTTAATGTATCAAAATACAGATGACAAGTGCTGACAACTATGAACCAAACAGTGTAAGTTACAAAATAAATGTCAGTCTATTTGCAACCACTTACAGTGCTTAATCAGGTTATGGGGGCCAGACCCTTATTTTCCTTTAAAATATAGTGTTTCGTGAAATGACTGGTAATTATATTGTGAACGTGCCGAAACTAAAGGGGTGCGAAAATTATGATGATTGGTCGTTTGTGGCTGAAAATGTTTGATTTTGGAAGGCATTAACATCACGAAGACCGAAGAAGCTATTATTGATGCCGTAGATGTTCAAAAACAAAGGCATATTATTGATTTCTCTCTTTATGGGCATATCAAAAATGAAAAGATAGTTCTTATTGAATGGAAGAAGTTAAAATCGCATTTCGATGACTGTCTACACGCGAAAGATAACCTTATTTAGAAATGTAACTTCAATTCATCTGGAAAACAGTGAAATAATGACCAACATATGTTTCGCAACTAGTAACATACATAGGTTTTTGAATGGTATTCTATATAAGGTGTTTGTTTTCCAATGTAAGTTTGGATTTACCCCCGATTAGCCAATTTAGTTTTCGCAGCTGTAGTCTAAGTTACTTTCTTTTAGTGAATATATGTTTTTGCCAAGTTAGTGATCTGTCAAGATGCAGACCAAGGTATTTAATACTCTCAGATTGTGGGACTTCAGTGTTGTATATACGAGGCAGTTACTTGATTACTCTATGATGGTAACAGGACTGTAACATCTGCAATTGTTCCCGTTAGTATTTCTGGAGATGTTGATCGGTGTCCGAGGTGAAGAACAAGTACAGAATTGCACCTAACATGCTCCCTTGGGGTTACTCCTGCTTGAACAGTACTGCATTTTACCATGAAGTAATGGTTTGTTAAATAGGATATTAAAATTCGGTAGATGTCTGTGGACTTGGTCAATGGTTCCATGGTAATATCGGAAACCAAATTGATGATCAGTTATGAGGCCTTTGTTTTTGGTAATTGGTTTTGGTTATCCTTTGGATTAATAGAGTCTCAAGGATTTCTGATTGTATCCGAAGTAGATTGATAGTCTGTAAGATTTGGGATCATTGTCTTGCAACTTTTCACTGGTATGGGAAGAACTTTATCTTGAGATAAAGTTCTTCTTGGTTATTCCATATTCGCGGAAGTTCACATAATATCATTCCTGTGATAAGATCGTAACTTTGCATTAAAATCACCTCCAGCTACGAAACGATTATCCAGAGATTTTAAGAAAGTGACGAAATTGTCTTCTTTAATAGTCTGTTTGGGTGTATGTGTAGAGCGGTTGCAGTACGCATTCCATGAGTGTCATTGACTACTACACTTATTGCTTGGAATTGCTCCTGGCAGTAAGATAGTAGTGTCTAACTAACTTTGGTTTTTATGAGAACAGCAGATCCTTCATGACTTTTGCCTTCAGGATGGTTTGTATGTTAGATGCTATAATTTTTATGACATGATGGCTTTTATCTGTAAAGTGTGTTTCCGATATAAGCGTTATGTCAATGTAGTAATCGTTTAAAAAATATTTTAATTCTTCTGGGTGCTGTGCACATCTAATTCGGTCAGAGCTTACCTTCCTGGAATAATTAACTGGCAAGTGGTATTCTGCGTATTTCACACATCATGGCTGACGTTGGCAGTATCTGATGTGTGTCCATATTGTTGGCAATTATACCATTGTGGAATTTCACATTTAGGTCGAGGCACTTCAAAGGTAACGAAAGGAACAAGGCAGAAGAAAGGAGAAGGCTTTTAATATTATAATATTTTTATTCACAATTAAATGAAACTACATGATGCAGTATTATTTCTACTTTCTTTAATTTCTTTAACCATGACCTAGGTTTCGTTGTATTACAACATCTTCAGGTGGGATATTAGCAAAGATCTTTGCTTGCAAATCTAGCAAAGATCTTTGCTAATATCCCACCTGAAGATGTTGTAATACAACGAAAACTAGGTTGTGGTTAAAGAAATTAAAGAAAGTAGAAATAATACTACATCACGTAGTTTCATTTAATTGTGAATAATGAATTTCTACAAAATTAACGCCAAATATATTCAATATTATTATTATCAAGAGCAAATTTCAGATCTATAAAGAACATGAGGTGTGATTTTTTGGATGTCCTTTCTATGTTTCAGATGTTTTGTAACTTCATGTTCTGATTCCACAATAGCATTTTGTAGGTCAGCTATGTTGATAGAATGGTGAGTATTGTTGAGAACTACTCGGAAGCTCTCTTCTTTTGCTTTGAATGTATAAAATTCAGTTCCTTTTCTTAAAGTTCATTAATAATTTTCCTCTAGGACTAAGAAGCTATTAAATGTTGGTACGGGAGCACTTAGCCAGTAGTTAATTAAATGTTGGTACGGGAGCACTTAGCTAGTAGTTAATTAAATGTTGGTATGGGAGCACTTAGCACAGTAGTTAATTCTTGATTGTTTTTGGTTTCGCCTAGAGGCATCTGGACTTGAAAGTTGCCTTTTACGTTTAGTTGCTTCTGATCATGGGGATTGCTTCTGACTGTTTCCGATTGTTAGAGCTTTGGGTGTCTGTAGGTATTGTTGGGTTTAGGGTTGTTTTGTTGGAGTTGGAGGTTGTTGTGCCACTAAATGAGTTGGCTCTGGGTCTTATAATAAGGAGTCCCTAATGGAAGACTTGTTGGTTTAGGGTTGTTTGTGTAGTAGGTGGTTAAAAAATTTATTCATGATGTTCCAATGAATAGAGTTAAAATAACAGGTCGCTCTCCAGGTGACGTCCATTCCAAGAGAGGAGACTATATTCAACAAAGTGTTGCCTGTTCCATTTAGGTTGGTCACTAATGGCTAGACTAACCCGCCAGTCACACATCTCTTGGGATGTACCACATCGTAAGATTGTTTTTTTTTTTTTTTTGTAGAGGTTACTGTCCTCGCAGCCCAAGTTGCGAAACTCAGGCCTCCGTTCCCGTGAGACATGACCACAGGTTTACAGTCTGGAGTAGCTCTTTCGGGCTACATATTGGTTATTCTGTTTGGGTTGCCTGCCTTAGCTAAATGTTGGATTTGAGGCGCCATCGACTTGCTTTCGCCCATCACATTTAGCTACTGTAGTCATGAGGCGGATGTTACTGTGTGAAGCTCATAAAGACCGCATATTGCCCAGGGAGAATAGCTACTAGACTAGTGAACCTGCTACTAGATTGCAGCTGTATTCTAGGAACAATGTGAACTTTTGTGAATGGACTGTGGTAGTGTGCATCTACAACCAGTCTCGCATACCTGGTTGTACACTATTAGCATGAAATCAGCTTTTTATAGATGCACATCTTCTAGTTAAATATGCATTACCAAGCTCTAACACCACTGTTCCCCCTTGATGTTAATTTAGACAAAAAATTTTGGGCTGAAGCAGTACAATCTAAGAAATAGATTGTTGGTTTCTGCATTAAATCATAAAACGCCTTTTGAGCTCTGCAAAGGCAGGAAGTCAGATGTCAGTCACATACGTACGTTCAGCAGCCCGGTCATGATCTATGTACTGAAAAAAAAAGGTAAATAAAAAGGCAGTACTGGTCAACAACAATTTATAGAATATTTAGGAAATTAATGTGAAAAATTTTAAAGAAATGCACTATACCAATGGAAGTTAACTTAAGATTAGAAAAAATTAGTAATATTTGTACTCAATATTATCAGCAGCTAATAGTTTGTTATATTTGTTGATTTCAATGAGATCAGACTTATCCTATACAGTTTGTTAATTGAGTTAATTTATTAATAATTATAATGAAAGTCACAGGATACATGCAAAACCTGTTTTGAAATATTTGCAAGGTTCAAAAAGTTTTAGTTTGAGATATTTAAGGATAATTTGGATTCAACTTGTTATGTAGATGCTGACTGGGTTTCAGATTCCATTGATAGGGAATCCTATATTGGATATATATTTAAAATGTGAGACAGTATAATATCACATGCATGTAAAAAGTAGCAATATAGTAACAAAGTAACTATGCCTCGTAAAGTACCGAAGCTGAGTACCTAACTATATGTGAGGCTAGTAAAGAAGCTATTTATTTAAGAAATATTTTATGTGAATTACAATGTAGAAACAGTTTGCCTGTGTTACTTTATAATTATGACCGAAGGACTAAGAAACTGGGTTAAAATAATCTATTTCGTAAAAGAAGTTAAACATAATTTTGTCAGCGATGTTAAATATTATTTTGTCTTCATGTAAACATGCTGAATGTTTAGTTGTAAATAAAGGTTTGATAGAAATTAAATATTTACGGACAGCAGATTTTGACCAAAAATTAGAGTATGTATACATTTGAAATAAGTAAATGAGTTAGGGATTACAAATGTAGTAGACACGTAATTTTAGTTTGTTAAATTTTTTCTGATATGTATGTTTGTGTTATTATATTATTTTGATAAAAGTATGTGTTGAAAGTATCAAATACAGATGACAAGTAGCATAATTTACTGGCAATTATGAACAAACTTGTGTAAGTTACAAAATACAAGTCAATGTATTTTCAACCACGCATAGTGTTTTATTATAAACACTTACAAATACAAGCATACAAACACAAAAACAACATACAAATAAACAAACACAGAAACAAATGGAAAAGCAAGCACATAAACACAAGCAAAAAAAATATACAAATAAGAAAACACAAACATACAAAAAAGCTTAAATAGATAAAGAAACTTACAGACAAATACTTGAACAAATGAATTTTCAATCAAAGACACAAATACATCAACATAAACACAAACACACAACGATACATGAACAAACATAATCATAAATACACGACAAACAAACACCACCAAATACAAATATATAGTAGCGAAAGTGAAATAAAATAATTTGTCAACTTATGCTACCTTGTTATATGTTATCTTCGTATATCTGGTATTATGAACTAAGGTTTATATTTATTGTCCCGCATCAATTATTTGACATGTAGTTTGTGCTGTATGCTTGGCCTTACTACTCTGTAACAAAACACAAGATTTTATCACTGAGAAGTAAATATTCATATAGAAAAACAAATACAGTGCATGTGAAAGCACTTTTATGCTTAGGTCATAGTTTTCAAACAACAGTCCCAGAGGCCAGATATGCATATTAAAGACAGCAGATATTCCTGCAGATATCCATGTAAACATTTGAAATTTGTAAAAGAGGGTTACAAATATGGTTAACGTGCAATTTTAGTTTTAGTACATTTTTTATTTTTTTATCTAAAAATAAAATATAAACGTAAATAAAGCTAATTTATTGGCTTATAATTTTTTATTTTGTTGTTAGGGTCTGTGTAAATCTAGTGGATGATCCACAGTGAATAGTCCACGCTGTTTCAAATATTATGAATGCTCTCATGAACTGATGTATATGAATTCATAGTATATAGATACAGAGCCGATTGTTCACTAAATATGCATAGAACCTTAGTCTGTATAGAATTCTTCAATTGGTCCAGTCACAAAGTGTATTGAAATTTTGTAACAATTTTATTGATTGTTATAGATTTTGAGTGCCCTCAACATTTCATCATCTTGAATGGATTTAATGTTACTATTTTATTGCCTGTATTTTTTAATTAAATTGTATATAATAAAGCGTTATACGCCTACATTACACATTATTTTGAATTCCTTCATTCATTCTGTCATCTAAAGTGATGTTTCAAATGATCCTTTGTTGAAAAACCTGTGAAATATTTAAGACTCAAATTTCTTGCCAATGACATAAAATTATTGTCATTTTCATATTCCAGAAACATTTATTGTATAATGATACAAAAACTCGAAAGTAAACGCACAGCTTAAAAAAGGTTGATAGACTTTAGATTAAATGTTCTTAATAGACTTTAGATTAAATTTTTTTAATAGAATTTAGGTTAAATGTTCTTAATAGACTTTAGGTTAAATGTTCTTAATAGACTTCAGGTTAAATGTACTATGTTCATGATGCAGCATATATTTTCTAATAACAAAGAAATTGCGAAAATTTAAGAATAACTCAAGTCAGTGTATTCCACTACTATTAACTTAAAGCCTTCAATTTGTCCTAGGTCACCTGAACTTCTTTTTGGTGCTCGCCAATATGGAGTTGGCATAGATATGTGGGCGATCGGTTGTATACTAGCCGAGTTACTATTGAGAGTTCCATTTCTTCCGGGAGAATCAGACCTCGACCAGCTTACTAGGATATTTCAAGTTCTTGGAACCCCTAATGAAGACAACTGGCCAGTGAGAATAGTTCCCTCGTTAATTAAATTTAAGACATAACTACCAATTTACCTATACATTTTCACACTGTCTTTCCACAACTTGTGGTAAGCAGTGGCAGTCAGAGCACTTGTATATTCTGAAAATTTATTGTCTTTTTTTGAAATACCTACAATACATGACAAATAAGGCAGTCTCACTGTGATTTGTAAAATTGCTTTATAATTTAAATGTTGTTTTTTTTTGTAACAAAAATGTGATACTGTAACTTGCATTGTTACGGTCCGTGATGGATTTACTAAGGTCACTCAATTCAAATTTAGGTTTATATTTGGTCATGTTTCAAAATGTCATTTTTTAATTCAATACCTTTCTATTTCTTATTACATAATTCTTTTGCATATCACTTTTGAGCATAAAAGTTGAGCTATCTCATTATATCTTCAAAATAAGTTCTTTCTACCTTCGTAAAAGCTTGGATAAAATCATTTCCATACAGAATATTCTTTTAATTAACTACCTAAATGTGAATTATTTGCTTTCATGGACACAGGGGATGACAGGCCTTCCAGACTACGTGCAGTTTAAACATTTCCCAGCACAATCTCTAAAGCATATTTTCTCAGCAGCTTCAGATGACCTTCTAAAGCTACTGGATAAGTTACTGGCTTTACACCCCAGTAAACGCTGTGGTTGTACGGAGGCACTTCAAATGGAATACTTCAGGTCAGTCTGGTAATATTTTTACACTAGTCAACATTTTAAGTTGTATTATTTACAGAAATCATTTCCAATACACTATTATTTACAAAACACATAGTTTTTAATGTATTTCAATGTACTTACATCAAATGATCTGTATTGTATCATATTTTATATAAATTGCCAATAAAATGTTTTTGTGCAGCAATAAGCCAGCGCCCACCGCGGGACCAAAGTTGCCACTGCCTTCAAATTATAATAAGACTGAAATTGAAAAGCCATCTCTGAAACGAAAACTTCTGGAGAATATTGATGGCGGAACACTTGCAAAAAGACTGCAATTTTAAATTAATATTTTGTGACATTAAAAAGAATGTAAAATTAACATTACGTGCAGGTTATTTAAAAAAAAATACTTTGAAAAGCTGTTGTTTTAAACCAACTAACTCTATTCTGCTCTAAGTACGTGTTCATAATTATATGTTTTTTTATCAATAGCTCATAATGATTGAATTAAAATAAAGATATAATATTATGTTATTTTATTTTTAATTGAAATGTAAAAAATTAAATATAGTACATGTCAAATATAAATTTACTCAGTTCCTTTTTAATTTTATGATATTGTGCAAGTTGGCTGTGCATATAGATTGTATAAATGGAACCATAAAAATTTTACATAAGCAAGAAACCATATAAATTGAATGTAAAATTGGCTATGAATTAATAAATCTAATTCAGCAAACCAGAAATTTATTCACGATAAAAAAAGCTCCGACAAAGAAGAAACAGAAAATTTAAAATTTTAGTGATTTGGCAATAAACTGTAAAGCACAAAATTACTTAAACTCGCAAATAGACATAAATTTGCCGAATGGGCACCTGGCATTTTCTGCTATATTTGTTTAGCTTTTAATAAAACTGTTATGAGTGTCGTATTCCCAAGGCGACCTCTATGGAAGGAATGGGCTATTTTTAGATCAGTTTTATTGTTACAGAATTGTTTATATTAGAATAGCAGTTTTGGAGAATATGTCTAATAAATAGACATACCCTTGCTTCATCTTTTTATTAGTGTAATAATAATATAATAGGCAAAGGGAAGTGACCGCCATTCGTCTATTGGTTAACATGCATCAATAAGAAGACACAAAATTGAAAATAAAATAAATTTATTTTTATGCATTTTAAGATTTAAGTAATTTTGTTAGATTTTTTGTGGGGTGGGTTCGATGGTATTTCATTTCACCTCCTCCCTGGTATAAATAAAACAGGAAAAAAGGCAAACTTCAAAACAAACAACTTATAAAATAGTTTTTTTTTAAAACAATTCTACTAGTGCTTACTACTTCACTAATATACGAGGGGGCATTTTTAAATTCGCAGAATGGGGGGTAAAAAGTGAGAATAAAAAACCAAATTTTTATTTTATTTTTTAGTTCATTCACTTGCTACCCTAATACATTTTTCTGATCTTTCAATTAGCTTATGTATACCTTCATAAAAAAATGTTTTATTTTTCTACGAAAAGTACACTAAAATTGCATCATTCACTTCTTAATTGTTTGGAAATTTCTCTCCACAAAGTTCTTTTTTTAACTTTGGGAATAGACAATAATTGCTAGGAGCCAGGTCAGGACTGTAGGATGGGTAATCTAAAATATCGAAGCCCACCTTATGCAGGGCTGCTAACGCAACATGATTTGTGAATAAGCGTTCTGTTGTGTAGAAGGAGGACATCTTTGGTTAATTTTCCCCTTCTTTTCTTTTTGGTGGATTTTTTCAACTGCTCTAGAATTGAAGCATAGTATTCTCCGATTATAGAGACTTCTTTATGTTTATAATCTATCAACAGGATCCCTCCTGAGTTCCAAAACACAATCGCCATGATTTTTTCCAGCTGATTGCCAACACTTTAAACTTCTTGCGTAGAGGCGTGCTTTTGTTGTCACTGCATAGAGTCAGTCATCCACTGTTTGAACTCAGGTACATAATGATGAACCTAAGTTCCGTCCCCAATAACAATTCGACTTAATAATTCATCTTTGTCTTCAGTACAGAGGTCCAAAAATGCAGAAGATCGTGAAGAATTTAAAAAAATGGTTGTATCCGACACTCCAACCATTTCTGTGATCTGTTTCTTTTTTAGCTTCTAGCATCTTCCAATATTCATTTTTCAAACTTTTTAATGATTTCCAGAGTATTCACTTCAATCGGCCGTATGGGCCGCGGGTTGTCTTCAAGTGAATTCTTACCTTGTTTGATGATACTGTGCCACTTATAAGTCATGGTTTTACCCGGGCAAAAGTCCCCGTAAATGGATCTGCCTCTTCCAGTATGGTTTGAACCGACTTTCCTTGCATGGTAAGAAACTTTATAACAGTGCGGTATTCGATTTTTTCCATATTTCACACTTTCTTCCCAATTGAGTCACTCGGTCGACCTGGTAGACTAATGGTCCAATTAAAATGAAACTTGCTATTAATACTAACAATGATTCACTGAACTCGTTACGGCTGATTAAAGTATCCTCATTGATGACCTAATTACCAATTTTTCAAACTTAAAAACACACCCTCGTATAAATGGGTTTCAAATCTAAATGAGTGTAGTAAATACTTGAGTTGTGGTTAATATTTATATCAAAATTTGATACAAACAGATTACAACACTACGTATTGTTGTGATACAAACAGATTACAACACTACACACTAGTAATATGAGGCCAAATAGTATTTCATGTGATTTATACGTAATTATTTCTCCAAATTCTAAATGTTCATGTTTGTATTATTCTATTTCTCTTGTTATTGAATTCATATTCTGACAGTGTGAGAGAACTTTTTCTTGAATTGGTATTGCAAGTAATCATCATAAATAAGGTTGCCAGATTTGTTTTCATCTCTGAAGGACAGATGTGATAAGTGCAGGATTTTATAATTTAATAAGAGACAAGAAGCAATTGTTTTTTTTTTTTCAAATTTATATGTTATTTTTTTGTTTAATCAATATAATTTGTGTTATAATTACTGTTTAAATTTTAATGATGAATATATTGGGGAGGCTCAGACAGAGAAACGCTACCAGTCTTCTTCATCTGTGTTCGGTTTTGCTTTCTATTAATTTCAGAAATGCAGAACAGTTGTTTTTATGGCAGGACATTCAAAATACGAGAAATCCTTTGATATACCGGATACTTGAAAACGCTCATTGCAGAAGACAAGATTAAACTTGTCACTTTCCATTTCATCATATGGTTCTTATTACTACATCGTGTACTTAACTGAAATCATTGTGTTCACACTGTTTTAGTTAATATTTTATTTACTTTCTAGAAAACTGTGATTTGTCATATCTAACCTTTAATTGTCTTGAGAATGTATATAGGTATATGATAAAAGTAAAAATTTGTAGTGTTTTTGTGAAAATTGTGATAAATTTAAAAAAATATATCAAAACTGAATGTAAGCTCAAAAATACAGTATTAGTTAATAAATTTAACCCTTTGACCGGCAACGATGGACATATACGTCACATGAAAAAATTGCCATGATGCCATCTACGGATATTTACATCATTAAATCGGTATATTTACAACTTGAAAATAGGGTCACATTATTATGAAGTATGAATAAATTAAACTGATCTGTTGCAAATATAGTAAAATAAAACTAATATTCTTCCGAATATTTGTCAAAAACAACAGTTTTACAATGTGTAAAATAGACTTTATTGATTGACACCATATGCGGTTGAGCAGTTTTAACAGCATTAGATGTGGTTAGCTCGTAAACTAGTTGGTTGAAACTTCAACGGATTAGTTTATCTTACTGACCTAACATTTCATTGTTGATCTGAACTAAAATACGGTAGATAACAGGCAATAAGCAGCAATAATAACTTTGTCAAATATAAATTACAGGATAGGATGCTAGATGGACGAAGCCTCGTGTTTTTGTTTTTCACATAACATTATAAACGAAATGCAGAAATGAAATACGTAGAAAATTATATTATCAATAGCTTGCCGCTCCCACCTACCGCTCTTTCACGACAAAAAAATGTAAGCGCCACTTATAAAATAAAGCTCAACCGGAAATAAGCAGATAGATATAATCACCTGTGTTGTTATATGGGCACCTCTTTTGTTTCATTACCATAGTTTTTATTACCTTATTTAAAGACATATATTAAACCAACCTAATCGATATACGTGTTTATCAATGGTTTTCTTTATTTAATGGGAGTTTTTATGAAATTCAGTAATCATAGTTTATTATTTAAAATTTAATCTCCTAATAAGTTATTAATGAACATTATTTTAAAGTCATCGGTTCATGGTATGTGTGAAAAATTTTAAATAATTTGGGCATGTCGAAGTGTGTGAAAATTTAATTGAAAGATTCTGTTATTTTTTTTAATCTTTTTTAACCTAATTTTTTTATTTTATGAAATTATTGTATTATCAGTTCTTGATACGTGTGCAAAATTTTAAATAATTCATACATCTGGAAGTGGATGAAAATTTAATTTAAAAATTTCGTTACATTTTTTTGTTTTAAGACTAAAAAAATGTTTTTTCATTTGTCATCAAAACTACATACAACTGCCATGTTTCATGATGATGCAACAATTACAAGTGCATGAAATTTAGTTTTCGAAAATTCCATTACATATAACACACATAAACATAGTTACATACAAGTCGATCTAATAAAAGCGTGTTAAATGTATGTAACATACTGAACTACTAACATTACGTAACTCTTATTGTTCATAATCATTAATTAAGATTAAATTTTAAATAATAAACTATTATTACTCAATTTAATATAAACTCCCATGGAATAAAGAAAACCATTGATAAACATGTATATACTTTGGTTGGTTTAATATAAGTCTCTAATTTTGGTAATATACTGAAACATAATGAAAATTTGTAAATTTGCATAGGTATTGCGGAGAAATAAAAAAAAGGGAAAATATCGTCAACAGAGTAAGTGGCAGCTGAAGGGTTGTCAGAAGCTCCAAGATTGTGAAAAATCTCGTTAAATTAAAGTGCACAGCGCTTTTCTCATTATACATATTTTATAACATTTTTTCTGTTTTTTGTTTTGACTCCTATTTGGCAATCTATCTAGGGACTTCTATTAAATGGAGTATTCCATCAGAGAGTTCTCTTCAGCATGAAGGAAATCTGGTACTCAATGTGGGAATGTCTTCCTTTCAATGTCACATGACAGTCCTCCCTTCTCATTCAATGATTGTATACGCTAATTTGTGTGGTTTGAAAGTTTGCTCTGGTATTTCACGCTGAAGTGATCCAGTAGTATATATATTTATTGCTTTCATTAGTTGTACCTCACAGCTGAATACCATATGTCCTGATGGATTTTAAGATGACTTTATATACTATTATTTTGCTTTTATTCTTTAATTGACAGTATCGTCGCATTAACCAGTGAAGGTTATGCAATTTGGTATTGAGTTATTTTCGTTTGGCCCAAATATGTTTCTGCCAGGTAAATTGTCTGTCAAGGTGCATAATGAGATATTTTTTACCCATGACAGAACAGAGGAGGTATATGCGTTTAGGGTGAGAGGTTGTTTCTTTGACACACAACATACAAAATGTTTGTGTGTGCAATCCAATGTTCCCATTTATCTCCAAAATGGTTTGACCGATTTAGATAAGGTTTTCTGTAAAATGTTTGTGAGTATGGGAGTTTATATTAGACAATTGTAAAATTGATTATTTTATTCTGCTTTATAACAAATTCAAATCTACGTTCGTCCTTTGAGTGCTAGGATACAAACTTGTCTCGTAGTTCCCGTTCTTTTTTTCAACATTTAAGAGACCGGTTTTTATATTATATAATAAATCATTGCTGTGCAACCAAAAGGATTCAAACTTTTTTTTATAAACGTTAGTAAATTAGCACAATCTTTCATAATTACATGTTTTTCCAAACTAGATGTTGTATCCTGAATTTTTTTTAATTCATTAAAATCAAATACATTTGAAATTATTCCTTGCCCATAGCACTTATCGAATTAGTAAAGTGGATTATTCCCATCAATCTTCTCACTGCATTCACGGTTTGTTTTAGTGTAAAATCTACTGGTGCGCGGGTTAAGTGGATTGGCATCCACACTGCGGTCTAGTTCCCACGCTGATGACGGGCAGCCGCCAAAGTACCTGGGAACATCACACCGATCTCACGCCAAATACACAATCGAAATTGCTATAGAAATGTCAGAAACCGAACTTCAAGTGCCATGGGAAGCAACCTATCGAGCTTAAGAATTTATCTATAAAAATCCTCTTCGCAGATCATTGTAGACTCGATGCAACCGAAGTTGCTACAGAGATGATAGGACTTATGAGAACTTTAAGTATTCATATCATGGGAATGCGTTGCATAGAGTTCAAGGCCTCATCTATAAAAGCTGTTTTTTTAAAACAAGTAGCAGACATAGACGCATTGACATATTGCCTAGTATTATTCATTGTAAATGTTAAATAATTAAATAAAGTTTATTTTTAAAAAGTTCATCGTCCCGTTCCCGTCGAATTTTCTAACTGGCGTCCGAACGGGGACAGCGTTCCTTTGAGATACGCTGAAGCCACGACGCTACAAGCAAAATCAAGGAAGAGGATCACAATCCCAGAATGTCGTTCAACAAAAATATTGGAAATTCTTCAAGGACCTTAGATGAAGACACTGCTGCTACTTATTCTCGTCTAAGTACCCTTTCCATTCTATTCTATCACATTAAATATGTACTTAGTTATTTATTGCAAATAAGTAGGTTATTTTACCTATTTTGAGTTAATTATTTGTTACTTTTTAGTATCTACCTTTTTTGAAGTCAGTTTTTTAAAAGATGTTATATTTTAGAATTTTTAGTAATCGAAATTATTTCGATTACTACTTTACTAATTATTTACTAATTATCCAACTTTTCTACAATATTGGATAATCATTAAAAGTCACGGGCAAAAGCTAGTATACACTAGTAGATAATTTCCTGTTTGTCTAAAATTGATTATCAACAATACATAGAAATGAAGCGATAGTAGTAGCCGCCAATGGTTAGCTGTTAGCCTTTGAGGAAATCGGTTCTCCGTATCCGAAATCCAATATCAGATTTTATAAATTAAAAACTATCATTTGAGGATTTCCGTTCTCCATATCTGAAATCCAATATCAGATTTTGCAAATTAATAATTAAGTAAGTAACAACTAACCAGTAGCATATATATTGAATCACGATCGATTTATTACCATCTGTTAAGAAGTTACATTATTCATCTTCAGAACTCCATACCCTGACCTGGTCGATGGTGCAAATATTTTGCAAAGAAAAAACTACCAGTAGTAAATATCTTGGATTACGTTTGATTTACTACCATCCAATAAGGAGTTCTATTGTTCATCTCCAGAACGCATGATTAAACTCTGACATGACCGATAGTGTAGTTATTTTGCGAAGTAACAACTACCAGTAGCAAATATTTTGAATCACTTTCAATTTACTGTCATCCATTGTTAATCTCCAAAATTTATTACATATTATAGTTATTTTATAAAGTAACAATTACTAGTAGCAAATATCTTTAATCACTTTGGTTGATTTACTACCTGGTAACTGGACCCTGACCTGTAACCGTAGCAAATATCTTGAATAATATTTGATTTACTGCCATTCGTTAAGGAGTTCTATCGTTCATTTCCGGACGTCATCATATTTATATGGGACAACACCTGTCCACTCAGTAAAGAAAAATCAGTCCACTCAGTAAAGAAATATCGCTGAATATACATAAAAAAAAAGATTCCGACAAATTGAGAACATCCTCCTTTTTTGAAGTTGGTTTATACACATTGTGCATCAATCGAATATACAGACATCCCCACATTCAGGAATGTCTGCACATATTTCATGACCCCACTCTTGCAAGCTGAAGCATGGTATCCAGTCTTTGTGGTCCTCTAAGCACACTACACAAGTAGTTTTTCCTATGTATATATTTATTATGTATAGATATTTGATGTAATGGTTTCTTTTTCTTAGCTTAGCTCCACTTTTTACCTTGGCCTTCACACCTTTGCTTAATTTTCCCTGCTCTTCTATTGCTGTTTTGGACTTAGTTCTCATTCTTATTTTTTCCTAAGGTTGTTTTCCTTTTCTCTTTCTTCAGCAGCAATTTTGTAAACTTAGTTGGTCCCATTTTCTTTTTTTGTCTCTTCCATTTCCATATACCTCCGTTCTTCTATCCTCTAAAAGTACGTAAAATAATTAATATAATAAGTATAAATGCTTGGTAGGGTAA
This sequence comes from Druceiella hillmani, assembly GCA_039881145.1. Classification (NCBI taxonomy): domain Eukaryota; kingdom Metazoa; phylum Arthropoda; class Insecta; order Lepidoptera; family Hepialidae; genus Druceiella; species Druceiella hillmani. The sequence goes on along the minus strand of JAYKKI010000091.1, from coordinate 3,900,279 downwards.
CTCAGTCAATAGATGAACGATGAGCAATAAGTGAACAATTTAGAAATATTCAACGATTTTTTTTTTTTTTCAAATTTATTTTGACTATCTGCAATCGGCTGAATAACCATAATCAGATGTTTTCCAATACTTGATGTTTGGATGGCTGATTCTCCATCGAGATTCAAAGCCATTTTTAAATTTACACATTACACTTTAGTGCCTTTTGTCAAGATTTAATATCTGCCATCTTTTAAGACGTGCAATTTGTTCATCTGTCTTCTATCTTGGGCCAGATTATTTGCGTGGCACCGAAGTCTTTCTTTGTATTTTATGCAACGGTTATTTATTTCCTCCTTGATGGTTGGTATACCTAGATATTCATGAATCTCAGTATTACGAGCATACCATGGTGCACGAGACAGCATTTTTAAGATATTTTTTTGAAACCGTTGTAAAATCTCTAGATTTGAGTTGCTAGCCGAGCCCCACAATTCCAGGCCATAAGTCCAGATGGATTTTATAATGCATTTGTAAATAAGCAGTTTATTAGTTAGTGAGAGCATAGATTGTCGACCTATCAGCCAGTACAGTTTTTGACTGTGTATATTTACTTCTTGTCTCTTTACTTTTATGTGGTTTGCCCATGTTAGTCTCCTATCTAAATTGAAGGCCAGATATTAAGCACTGGCTCTGCATGGTAACTCTTGATTATCCATAGTAACCGGCTTACAATGTCCTTTACGCAAAGTAAATGTCATTTGAGTTGATTTATTGGCATTGCATTTGATTCTCCATCTCTTTAACCATTGATTGACACTATCAAGCTGTATTTGTAATTTAGCTGATGCTTTGTTGGGATCTTTATCACAGGAGAGACAAGCTGTGTCATCTGCATATGTTGCAGTCATTACTTCCTGGGTCATTGGTAAATCAGATGTATATATTAATAAAATGATTGAAATGTATTTAAATTACCTTTTCTCAAGTAGCTATTAAATACAATACTTTAATAATAAAAATTTACTTAGTTAATTAAAATATACAGATGACAAATATGGTGCGCCGTACTAGGCATTAGTAGTGTCAAAAATAATAAACTGGCACTTCATGGTCGGATATATTTTGTATGAAAAAAATATTATTTGATATTTAAAAAACATATGTAAAATACCATTTATTTTAATGTAATAACATTTTATATGATAAGACAAAGGTAACTATTGAAAAGAATAAGTAATTTCTATATAAACCACTGTTTTTCTATTGGTAATTCTCTCTAATCTTTTGCCGATGAACTAATTAAACCTATATAGGAGGGAAGTGAATATTCAATGAAATTTTATTTATTTTAATAATTTATATTATCAAAAAGAAAACTGTTCATTTATTAGTTGTTAGCCAAGAAAAAAACAACTTGTATATTGTTCACTATTAAGGGACATCGTTGTGTCCAGTACAATGAGACAGGGAATCCTCAAAGTTACGTGTTTCATACTAAAACTGTTTAGAAATTTATCTAATAAAAATTTTCAAAGTCCGAATTATAATGGAACATTATCTATATTGACAATTAAGAAATGACGCAGTGCTTTCCCACCAAAAACTGCAATTGACCACTTCCACTGTGGCTGTTCGCATCACTGATAAACCGTGTCTCATTACCCTGCATCGCTATGTTCCCCCATGCCCCTTTCACCAATTTTTTAATCGAACACGTGACTTATCAAGATGGTACCCCGTCCTATGTTAGGTGCTGCCCAGCGTTACAGGACTTCCCGCTAATATAAAGATGTAATTTTTTTGGAATGAGCCTCCAAAACCCCAGTACAAAAATAATATTGTATTACCAAGAGGAACAAAAATTACCACTTATTAACTTCGTAGGTAACAATGCAACTTTTAAAATTTTACTTGATGCCGGATCTACTAAATCATTTATTTATATAATATAAATATATTTATAATTGCCCTAGATATGTAGAAAAATTTGTAATTAAAACATCTTATGGGATGAGCGTTCCTAATGAATATATTATTACGCCTCCGTGGAGAATAATATTCGGTGACAATGAAACAAATATAAAATTGTACGAATTTAATTTTTCTGATAATTATGATGTCCTATTAGGAATAGACATAACGAGGCAATTAATAACTATGTTTGCACCATGTGAGCCAGGTCCATCATGCAGGCGCGGACAGCAATAAATTCAGCCAATCACAAGCGACAAGCGTGGCACTGTTTTCCGTATTAAATTTCATTTATACCCAGGACTTCATTTTTGGCGCTCGACAAGGCAGCATCATCGTGGGCGCGCCTCCACCACATCATAATTTGAACTTTATATTTATACTTTACATTTCAAAATTATACATTACATACAACATTCTATATTGAGTTTCTTTATGTTCAAACAAACCTTATTTGGCGTGAAAAAGTGGCAATTGTAGACATGAACCCGCGGTTCCGGATTGGAGAAGTCGATTTCATCAATTGCACATCCAATAAAAAAATTTTTTTTTTTTTTCTCTATTATAATCTGCAATCAGCATTTGCTTTTAGCGGATGTTTTGTGGGCGATAGGTCAGGTAGAGTGTGCCCTCCAATGAGAGCATCTACTCGTAATCAGGAGATTAGGACATCCTTTCTTTTGAGGCGCTTCTGATAACTACGAGTAAGTAGTTCAGTTGCGAGTTTGTTTGGGTGGCGTTCCAGCCTCTCTCTGTATCTTTCTGTCATTTGTGTAAACTCCGATTTCACAGTGTTCATACCCAACTGTTCATGTATTTCCATGTTAGTGATGTACCATGGGACATTCGAGATTGAGCGCAGTATCATATTTTGCATTCGTTGCAGTATGGCAATGTTTGAGTTACTGGCACTTCCCCATAACTGAACGCCATGTAGCCAAACTGGTTTTAAGATGGCTTTGTAGATGAGTAGCTTGTTGTTCAGAGATAATTTATTATTCCTTCCTAGGAGCCATAAAAGGTTGTTGTATCTTATCTTAAGCTCATCTCTCTTTGTTTTTATGTGTTGGCGCCAGGTTAAACGTCGGTCAAGGTGTAGGCCAAGGTATTTTACGCTGTCTCGTTGGGGAAGTGTGTTGTTCTCCAGTTTCACAGCTGGACAGTTGCCCTTCCGCAAAGTGAAGGTGACATGGACGGACTTAGCAGCGCTTGCCTTGATGCGCCATTTGTGGAGCCAATTTGTTATTTTGTCAAGGCCAGTTTGCAACATTTCTGAGGCTTCATTAGCATTCTTACTGCTTGCCAGAATCGCCGTGTCATCAGCAAATGTCGCAGTTATTGTGCCCTCTGTGCTCGATAGGTCACACGTATACAAGGTATACAATAAAGGTCCCAAGACTGATCCTTGGGGAATGCCCGCTTTGACTTCATAGAACTCGGAAGTGGCTTCAGCCTCTTTCACTTGGTACCAGCATTCTGTCAGGTAGCAGTTTACTAGTGGATAGAGGCTGTGTGACAAGTATCTTTTTATTTTAAATAATAAAAAATGCACCATTTTCTTTCATTATTCTACTTAATTTCTATCACCGTGCAGTCCACATGAACAGAATATTCATATATGAATCGGAAGTTTATAAAGTAGACATAATAAAAAAAGGACAATGGGGGTTTATATTTGAAATGTCGCTCGAGCAAAAATAATATTGCGCCTGCGACCGCCCTATGATAGAGTGGCAAATAGATACTTTACCTATGTGGAATAGACAGATTTTTCTAAATTGGGTTTTGTACCAGAACTAGAAGAACAAACTTTGATAAATGCAATAAACACCCTAACTAAAATGTTCAATCTAATAGGTATACCTGAAAAAATAACGGTAGATAACAAAAGTATAATAATTAATTAGTTAGTTGTTAGTACGAGAATATCTAAATCACATAAATATTAAAGTTCATAGTGCTACACCAGCACATCATCGAAGTATAGGAGATGTAGAAAGACTAAATTCTAGCCTAATAAAGCATATGAGGTGTATAGACCAAAGCTTAGATCATAATTCACTCATAAAATTATTAATTTAGCCATATTAGCATACAACAATCGCATTCATAATGTAATTAAATACACTTCAAACAAACTACACTTCGGTAGAATAAATGATATACAGTGAAGTGACAACATGTATAATACTTATCTTTAGTCTTTGAATGATTGTTTAAAAATTGTCTAATATCAGGTCATAAAAAATATAGATAAAAATAAATATCAGAAAAATTAAAAATAGGGGATGAAATATACGTTAAGGCACATAAACGAAGTAAACATATAAACCCGTGGACAGACCTATATAAGGTAGTAGAACACAATGTCATCAAATACCAAAGTAACCGTGGTAAGAGAAATATCCATTTAAATGAAATAAAAATTCCAAATCATGTGTCGCCGTGAAATGAAACAAGTCCATCCAATGAACGAATCATTGTCATAAATTTATATATTATAATAAATAATACAACTATTCTATACAGTATACAACTAACTAAACAAAAGGTGTTAGTAAAAATAAAAAACGAATGTGTAATAAGATAATAAAAATAATAACATGAAATTTATCAATGGTTTAAATTGTATTTTTAAAAGATATAATTGGTAATAAAAATAAAAACAATCCCCACTTCCAAAGTAATTGTTGTAATAAGCATTTATCAAATCTATGGCATGATTATACTAACCTTTGCATCATGTATCCTATTATTTGAGAGTAAATGAAATATTTTTGAGTTCAATATTTTCAGTTGAGTGAAGCATACACATTCACACTACATGACACCTTACATCCCTCGATTATAAACGATTTATCAGAATCTTTGATATCCTCATTTCTAAAATTTAACCCATATTATGAGATTTAATTTTAAATTTATATATGTAATAACAATTATAATAATTTTTTTCCCTTTCCAAATTTATGTGAATAAACACAAGTTATTAACCGAAAATTGTAAAGCAGCAAAACGAATGAGGAAAAAAAATTCGAAAAAGCCAAGCATATTCAGTGTCATCTTATTATAAGCGCCATATCATTTATCCGCGATGTGCAGGAATAAGTGTCGGACAAAGAAAGACGTTATTCCTTGATTGAAAAATAGTTCATGGTGGTTAAACGTTAGGCGACTATCAGTATTATAAAAGTAAAAAAATATTTCCAATAGATTGTTAAGAAATACTTTTGTGATAAATTATTTCATAAAAATGATAAATTAACATTTTATTATTAACATCTATCTGAATATTTGCTTTTTTTTTTCAATTCTTTCAAATAAAAATATAAAAAAATTTAAATGTTTCACATCTGCCAGGCATCCCATGAGATTTCATTTCTTTTTATTATTGTATATAAAGAAAAACAATAACACTGAAATATTTTGGCACCAGTCGTCTTCAATCACAAATATAAGCTGTAATAACTTTGATATAATCCAATCGTAAGTACTTTAATAATAATATGTAAGTACTGTATTGATCCAATTGTAGTACTGTATTAATCAAATTGTAGATGTCCTTCACAAAAATGTGATTTTTTTTGCAATTATTATACTTGCAACGGATGTTTTTTTAGAGGTATACGACTTTAAAATTAAATGAAAGAGATAAAAATCATGATAATGGCCATGGTATTGGCTTTATTGAAAAGGTGATTTAGACCATTTGTGTTTAAATATGATTTCAGACATATGGGCACCGCAGCTGGCTCGAATGAAAGCAAACTGGAAGTCCAATTCTATAAAAAAAATTATGTGAATTATGGAAGTAAAAGAATTTTATTTTCTTTTCTTAGATAATTTAAATTAATGACAGCGCTATAATAGGCTAGTTTCCACTAAGGATAAATCGGTTAGTTTGTAATTTTTCATGATTAATCATGATATAGAGATAACAAAAACAAAATTATTTATTATTAAAAATAAAGATGTTTAGAATAGAAACTCGGCAAAATTACAAATTCAGTCACATGACAGTGAACACCATTCAGCAAACGTTATGTAAAATACTTTTCCCAGAGCCTGATTTGGTCTGCCATTGTTTTTGCTCATTTATAAAAATTGTTTTTCAACTTAGGCTTGGATATTTAGTATTTTCACTCTTTAATCTTTCCTGAAGCGTTGACAATGGTACGGCATAATCTTAGGCTGCTTGCGTTATTGAATTTCTATCTTTGACCTGACGAAATGCCAATTATAAATCATTTGTACTCCATTTAATTTCCATGAATTTAACATAATCGAAAATTGGATAAAAGAACTTATGGAAACACAAATTCCAACTTGTGCCAAGACAATTCACATTAAATTTATATTAATTTTAAGTATGATAGATGGGAAGGTTTGTAATGTTATATCAAGAAATAAGTCTACTCAAAGATGTTTCATTTGTAAGGCTACAGCGAAAAAAATATGAATTCAATGATAGAAGAAACATTGTACAAATTTGGAATTTCAAGTTTACAAGTATATATATGAACCATGGGATGTCTATTAAACATACCATATGGATATTAAACAATGGCAAATAAGACGTAGCCAGAATAAAGAAGTAGTAAAGAACCGAAAAGGGGAAATAAAAAAAAGTTCAAGGAAATTGGCTTAATGACAGGTAAAGTAAAACTATGATTTTGGGATCAGCAATGATGGTAACATCTCTCAAAGGCTTTTCAAAAATTTTGGTGCAACTTTTCAAATTACAGGATTAGATAAAAATCTAATTTATTGTTTTAGAAACTTTTTGAAACCACTGGCTTCTGAGCGTGAGATTGATTTTAATAAGTTAGATGTACCATATATTGCACCGAAACAAAAACATTATCTTTCTATCAGTGATACAATATGCCAGTAACAGTGCACAAAATGTTGACTCATGGTGTAGCAATAGTATTGCATAATTCCTATAGGAAGAAGTCTGAAGAAGCTTCAGAGGCTGAAATCAAAGAAATCAGAAAAGGAAGACTGAACCACATGTGTAAAATATTGTGAGTAGGAACAAATTTTGTCTAAAAGTAATATTTATAACTATCTTCTTATCTATCTTAAGTATTTATAACTATCTTCTCATCCTTATTTCATTTTATTAAGAAAATTACCAATAAAAGCAATAAACAAATACAAGATTTTTTATTTTTATTAAAAGATTAAATAAATTTTATTATTAATAATTATTAAATTATTTAATTTACTTTTTGTTACTTCAAATAACCAATCGTTGAGTCGTCATAAATAATTTTGTCCTCTAAACTAGTGAAAGGAAACATAGTATGCTGCGGAGTAATGATTGTCACATCACCTTAATGTGTCTGTGTGTACGCCCTATCCTCTATATCTATTTCTATGTGTTGTGCTTTCATTGTACTTTAAATTGTACTATTGCAGATTTTAAATTTGTTGGCTATTGTTTTTATAGCCAGTTGCCACCTGGCACCAAGGCCATATATATATATATATATATATATATATATATATATATATTTACTATCAACCTTGCATATAAAATATATGGACACCTAACGCAAGACAATATATTTTCTTTCTAAAAAAAAAAATTAAAATTTTGTAAAAGTTTATAGGAATATTTTGTACCATTAAATGTTTAATGCCTAAATGTGTATGGAACCCTCTTAATGCGAGTTCCACTCATGCTTGGCAGGTTTTTTTTAACTGGGACAGTATTGGGAAATCTGAAATCATAGCAGATACAGGAAAATTATTGTAGGTTCCATTAGGTCTTTTATGGAATTAATTTGGACATAATCAAATTTTTAGTCAAGCGTGAGTTTTCCATGAAAAAGAACAAAATTACAAACAAAAATTCTATTTTATTTAATTCTATTTAATTTAATATTTTCATTGTATGGGAGGAAAAAAGGAAAAAAGGCCTCCATTTTGCAGTATGCAGGGATGGGCACATTTCTAAATACTTTTAGTAACTTTTGATAAAAACATATCTTGAATGTTGTGCAAACAATAATAAATGGCATCATTTAACTCCTATATGGTGTAATATAGGAACTTGCAAACTTGACCTGTAAAGATTTTTTCATATGACCCATATGAAAAAATCCTTATGGGTCATATGAAAAAATCAACATATTTTGTTCAAAAGAGTTCACGAAGATCGTTATCTGTCTACAATATTTGAATTACTTGTAGTATCAACACATGACATTATTTTCTAAGTAATCCTAAATGTAAAGTGTCCATACTTTGTACCTGAAATTTGACGTAAAATTCAAATAAAGAACTAACCTTTACACAATACATATACAGACACATATATATATATATATATATATATATGTATATATATATATTTGTGTATATATATATACATACATACATACATATATATATATATATATATATATATATATATTATGTAACATAATTAGTACCACTCATTTTGTATTAGTATCCCATATTAAATGCATTAAATTTAATTTATTACATGTTCCCAATCGACTCAAAGGAGTCGATTGCGTAAAAATAAAATTGTGTAAAAATCTTTATACTGGACATTATAAGTATAATTTAATATTTCATAATTTATTAAATATTATTAAATAGATAACAAACTAATATAAATATACATTTCATTTGATTTTTAATTTAAGTTACGGTAAAATCGTAAATAACTTGCCTTAGAAATAAATTGTTTTATTCCAATATTTCTTCATTTAAATGTAAAGCATATGTTTGGGGGATGCACAGACAATAGGCATCAAATAATTAATTAACACAATTATAGGCGCAGCATTCTCTTTTTCTCTCGATTTCAAAGTCAATTCAACATAGTGTAAAATAGTTTGTTGGTGTATAAGGTCTATATATGTAAATATTTCACTGTAAATTTCATTCAATTTTAAAAACAAAAATTCGAATTTCACTTACAATACTTGATATTCTAATATTATTGAATTTCAATAATTTTCTTGGAAGTAAATTGTTTCATTCCTTGGCTTAAATACTAATGCTTGTGGGTTATTTTAATGGGGAATGCGGAAACAATAAATATTGATAAATTAATTAACGCAGCCATCGGCGCTGTATTCTCTTTTTGCATGAATAGGCATGACAACAGTATCAAATAATCAAAAATTTAATGATTTTATGGGAAAATTCATATTAAAAGAATTTAGAAGACGGATTTAGTTTAATTTAAAATTTTGAGATTAATAAGATTTTCAATAAATTAAAAGATTAAAATACTGCAATCGGCCATTTTGACTGAAACACGAATTACAGCGCATGACGTAACGTTTAGGTAAACAAACAAACTTCACTGTGTTTTGTTGTGACCGTACTACCGCTTACGCATTTGGATTGATTTTTTAATAGTTTATGTGTATTAAATCGACTTCACTTGACTCTAACACAATGGAATCAGGCTTTGTCAAGGCAAACAGCTCAAATTTGCCCAGGATTGATGTATTGATGTTGGGAGATTTCCTCGCAACTAATAAAGAATTTTGCTCGTCTGAATTTAGAAACGTCAAAACTTCCTTGTAAGTACATTTTGTTTATGTTTATAGATATTTGGCACTAGATACAACCAACTTAGCTAAAATTAAAATAGTTTTGAACTCATTGGAGTTTTTTTATTTTACTTTCATATGTTGTTTCTATAATAAGTATACTTTCATTGTTTACTTTTGAGGTTAGCTCTTTAATAGCATGTAAGTGATGTATAAGTTACTATATAGTTAAGAGTTAATAGGTACCCGATAAAACTACTAAATCTTTATAGCTACAGAGCACCTACTAGTATTTTTTCCTCTTATTAAACACCTAATACATGATAATCACCAGTCAGTGTGTATGTATTTATTCTAATTAATTTCAATTCTTTCAGGTCTTCAAGACCATCATATGGGGATGATGCAATCAGCTATGTACAGCTAAAACGGGAAGGTAACATTTGTACAGTAAAATGCAAGATTTGCCCAGAGCATAAAGTTCATGCAACACTATATGCTGTAACATTGATGGTCGACGAAGATGAAGAAAAAATAATATCAGTCCAATGCTATGATTGTGTTGCTGCCCAGGGTGGATGTAAGCATGCTATAGCGCTGCTTATGTGGGTCCATAGACGTAGTGAAGAACCTTCTCGCACTGAAGTTCAATGCTACTGGCAGAAATCAAAGTTGTCAAGAGTTGGCACTACCTTGAAATTTATATCTGCAAAAGATTTATCTGAAGATAGCCCTATATTGCCTTCTAACTCTGCAGTTCTTGAAAAGTTTTTACAAGAAGGAAAAATGAGAAAATTAGACAACTGCGAGCTACTAAAGTTTCAACAAGATTATTATTGTAATAAACTACATAGTGTCTCAATGCACCGACTGGTGCTTACATATAAAGAAGAGTGCTCTGATTTATTTTTAAGTAAAGTAAATTTGACAGCAGAAGTTATAAATAAGGTTGAAAGAAAAACCAGGGACCAGTTTAAAAATAAGCTTTGGTATGAACTTAGGTACGGCAGGGTAACAGCTTCTAGAGCTTATGAAGTGAGTCAGTGCCAGACCAATGATGGGACTCTGATTTCTGCTATCATAGGGGGGAAGATCCCAGACACACCGGCAATGAAACGGGGAAGATATTTAGAAAATAAAGTAAGAGAAATAGTTTCCAAGAAACTAGGAAAAAAAATCAATAATAGTGGACTGTTCATATCCCAAAAATATCCGATGATAGCAGGTTCTCCTGATGGAATATGTGGAGATAGTATTGTGGAGATAAAATGTCCTATAAGTAGCAAAACTTATCTGAATTATATAAAAAATGGAAAACCCAGCAAGAAATGCTATGCCCAGGTACAAATGCAAATGTATCTAAGTGATCTAAAAAGCTGTTACTTCTGTGTTGCAGACCCAAAGTTTTGTACTAATCAAAATGTTGAGATTTTATGTATATCTTTTGATGAAAAGTATACATCAAGCTTTCTTGAAAGTGTTATTACATTTTGGAAATTCCAGGTATATCCATTATTATATAAAAGTATAGAATAGAAAATAAAAATGCAAAAATTTCATCTGTGTTTTATTTAATAAGAGAATCTTGTATATTAATCAAACCAGAAGCTATAGTTATCACATCATCAATAACGTTAACCAAACTTAAGTTAAGACAGGCATGCGGTTTTAACATGTTGAATTCACGTAACCGTCTTATTACCCGCTCAACATGAATTCGTAAGCTAGCTATTTGTTTTGTTTCTCTCGCTTGAGCTTTAGATAACTTAGTTCCAAATTCAACACTTGGAGGTCGTACTAAATGCACACCTATTTTTCTTAAATACACTTCCACATGCTTAAATCCTCTATCTGCCATTACCCACATATTAGGTTGCAAACATTTTGAAAAGTCAGATGTTTCAACAACGCATGTATCTGTTATTCGGCCTCCATAACCATTTGAAATATAGTTTATCAAACCATTAGGTACACAAGATATAAGGTATTTAATTGTGTTGGCTTTCTTGTAATCAGACCAGGAAAGAGCTCGATTTAAGGCTTTTGAAGGCTTTTGTATTTCAATCTCTAAACAGTCTATTATACAAGTCACCTTATTGTATTTATGCCTAAAAGCCATGGGCAAATTATTTTTTATCAATTCCTTATCTAACGATACAATAAAAGGATGCATTACACTTGCTATAATAGGTATATTTTTAAAAAAGATTTTGCTTGGATAATTTCTATCCATGCCAAAGTCATCAGCAAGTTCACGGAATGAATTATTCAATCTAATCTTTTTTAGACATAATAAAATATGGTTTAACGGTATATTTGTCTCTTCTTGAATCAAGTTAACTAAGTAATAACAACTTAAAGGAATACCAATATAAGAACGGGGACTTTTTTTTATTTTTTTCAAGGTACACTCTAAAGCGTTTAATGTTTCTCTCTGTATGTCATCCTCTATCATCTCACTACAGTCAGATGTAGACTCCATTTGAAGAGATTTTATGGATATTGATGATTCTGTGTGAGTTACAGAGAGAGAATAAGAAGTATCACTATCTGATTGTTCTATTTCTTCAACTATCTTTCTCAAAACATTTACATTTGATCTTGATGGGTTACTATTACCACTTTGCTTGATTTTAAATGGTGATGTAGAGACGGCTTCAATGGTGATGTCATCTGATTTACCAAACTGACTTGTGCTTGATTACCTTTACTTCTGAATGTTTTACTTATGCATACTTGAATTGATTTATCTAATACTCTTGGAGTCAATTGGTGAACTTCTTCAACATTCAGCTGAACTGTAAAACAAATGTTTTGTTATTTATGTGCAATGTTATGATTATGAATGCAAATAAGAGTTTACTAAGTCACAGAAAAAGTAAATTAGATAGTTATGAGTGTACTAACAATGTATAAAATAATAATGAGAATAAAATTAGCATTTGCAACACTATAATCTAATAAATAAGTTAACAAAATATGTACCTGAACTACCAGATGCAATTTCTTTAGAATTTGATTGTTCTGTAATTATACTTTTTTCTTCAAAATGCTTTTCACACTCTTGAAGAGTCATCATCCTTCGTTTCTTAGCTATATGGGGTCGGTCTATTGTGTCAGATGTTCGTGTTTTCCTGTCTGGTTGGCATATAAATTTTTTGGGCATACATCCTGGTTTCATACGTACTTGTGACACCGACCCCATTATATGATACTCCATATAATTTTCCATGTCATTTGACAACTAGAAAAACAAAAGTATGCAATTAAAATTGATAATAAGAATGAAAACCAAGATCAAAACAAACATAACCTCCATAAATTAGTTATTTCATAGCCTCAATATTTTAACTGTATCACGTCAAACAAACATTTTAAATCTATCAATATATAATACATACTCACATCAAAGTGGTCTTCACAGAAATAAAGTGGCGAATTGGTGGATATGTCGTTCGGGTTTCGCCGTGCGAGCTTTAACCACTTATCTCTTATTATTTTCTTGTTTGGAACATGTACAAACACCTTGTTGGGTGTAGCTATCGATGTGTTTTTACATTGAGGTACTGCACACCATTTATACACTTTGGAATTCATTTTTATCAAGAATTTTGTTTACTTTTTCACTATGCGCATAGACACTGACATGTTGTTTACCTAAACGTGACGTCAGAGCGGACGCCATGACACCTGCGTGTTTTTTCGCGCGCCATCGAAAAAATATTAGAAAAATGGCTTTATACTTCGTTAAACTCTAGTTAATTACCGAAATATGGTTTTTTTCATAAATAGTAAACGTATACCCCCATTACGGAAGAGGATTTCAAAATCTTTCGTCATGCCTATTCATGTTGAAATCAACATTGCATATTTCTAAATTAAGTAGAAGAGTGAATATGCAAATCAGAAATGGTTACTTTCCTAAACAATCTTGCTAAAATATTCATTAATCATTGTTTGGCAGAATTTTACTTGGACAAAGATTATCACAGTTGTAGCCATTGAAGGAACAAAGAAATTTGCTCTATGATGCGGACCTTAATTTTTTTATTTCCAAAACGAGAACAGGAAGTTAACATGGGATCAGTGTACTTCTTTTGTGCGACATCATATAACTCAAAATAATTTTTATCTACGAAAATCTTGCTCGTAACAGAAAATGATATATTTTTGTAAGCAATGTGTAATATGCACAGTAATTGGTTATACTCATAGATTTTGCAAGATATTAATATAATTTTAACTATATTTATTTAGATTACTCTTTCTCTTACATATTTTTATATTTATTTATATTATTTAATTACAGAATATATATTTACTTAGATTACAAACATATAGCTTCCATTTATACATTTACAAGCAACTATGTATATGAAGAGGTGAGTATTTTTTTAAAGAATATGCACCCATTTTATTCTTATGGACTATTTGATGATAATAGAAGACATAATGAGCCACGTTATTTTCTGTTTATGTTTTCTGTGGTTGTACCTCTGAACGAACTATAAAAAAATATTTTTTTTAACGAAAATAAATTCTATAATATATAATTTAGAACAATATAACATCGAGTAAACAGTTTTTGCTTCATTATTATAACTGGAATAGTTTTTAATAAAATTATTTTCAAAAATATATGCTCTAACAAATACATCTCAAGATGCGTGAAGATCAGAAGTTGATAATGTGTAAATGGTAATCTTAATGCTTACTAACATCATGTAAAAACGAGATATCTCCAAAATATCTCACTGGGGCCATAGACCCTACCTTATCCTGCTAGACCTTTCACGAAAAAAACCTCTGTTCTTAAAGATAATAACTATATATGCATTGAAATACGGACAGGTACAGGACTTGTATTTGACAAAATCTAGTAGGTACCTTAGTAAAAATAAGTTATCTTGTCAGTGAACATGAAAATAAATTTCTGAAAAACTAAGCACTATTATTTTAATGCAGCACTACTTACACTAAATAACACATTTCACTATATTTAGGCTTTATATACAATTTTGATTAATTATAATACTTATGCTATTGGGATTTCACAAGAAAAATGACATTACTGTAACCAATGTATATTTATATGCCACCAGATGGCACTGGTGGCATTTTGCATCCCTATAAACAACTACAGAACTCTTTTTATACATGTTCCAACATGCACTTGGCCAATTTTATTTTGAAGTGAAAACTTCTTTAAAATCGTTGTGATTTGAAAGTCGATGAAACGAAAAAGCGACAGTAAAAAGAGACAGACATATAAATTCATAAGATTTAACGTGTGAGAAAACGAAAAAGCGACTAAAAAGAGACAGACACATAAATTCATAAGATTTAACGTGGGAGAAAATGAGATAGGAAGCATTATACAGTGTTTCTTATGTTCGTGGTTCTCTTTGTGCTCTGCTTCGTACCCCCTCCACTCGTGTTTACCAAGGCATAGCGAGAGTTTGCTTGGGTCTTAGCGTTGTACGTGTGTTAATACGTATTTATGCGCGCAATTGAAAATGATATTGTGAATAATGATTGTGAGTACTTGTCTGTAAATTTTTATAAACTCATTTTCTGAATTAAAAAAAAACATAGATGTGCAAAAAAATTAAATAAGAGATTAATTTAATTTAATTATAAAATTAGATGAAATTTATCAATTTTATTTACGTATTATTAATTATAAAAACTTTTCTAATTATTTTAGTTTTTATTAAAATTAAAAATTGATATTAAACTTAAAAATTAAAATTTAAAATTTTTGAAGGTTTCATTTCTACCACTTGTGAATTTTTTTTATTTGTCAATATTTTTTAAATACTTTGACATGAGTGTTTGTTCCTTTGTGCATGATTCTCTGTGATGAGAAAAAATTAATTTTAATGGAATATTGTGTGACAGATTTTTAACCAGCTGTATCTTTTATCAATTATTTATTCAATTTAAATGGAATATTTTGACTCCTTTTTAATCACTAACACACTCATCATAACCCCTTCAATGTCTGCTAAATTCACAATGTTCCCTTAGATGTGACAATTAAGGAGCCCTCCATAAAATACATACGTAACTTGAATGGAGGAATGAATGGAGGAGTGGATTTGGCCGAGTATTACAATATGTAATAAGCAGAGAGGGGAGCAACGTGATATCACATAGCTTCATCGATTTTGTTTTACAATTAAATTGTCACTTTTACTTATATGCAAAAGGGTACAGACGAATAGATAAATGAGGATAAAGAGTACATGAATTTTCAGTATATAACCATAACTACACGGAATCTGATATCAAAAATGTAAAAAGTCCTTGCATATAAAAAAAAATTATGTTAACTCACGATAATGATGATGATTTTATAATAAATACGAGTAGTTGACTAATCGCCAAACAATAAGAACACATTTTAATTTGGTAGACCAAACTTATTTTCTTTTAAATAAATACACTATATATATTATAAATACTTAAAATGTGAACAAAATATATCTAGTAGACATATGCTAAAAAATTTTAAAAAATCATTTTTTATAATTTTTTAATACTTTTAAAAAAAAATAACGTTTGCAGATATGAAACCTAGAAAAAAGTATTACAATATTAGACACAAACATTTTTAAAAGAATTCTTGGCTTTAGTAAACCAAAAGGCTGCTCCACAATTCTCATACCATGTATCACTTGTATCCAGGTATTTTGCATCTGCTGCGAACACAATTATCAGGTCAGTGACCAACATTGTTTATCTTTATATCCTTAGGTGAAACATGCTGAACCGTTCCCTGCTTTTTCTTGCTTTGAATGTGCCTCTCAATGTTTTTACTGCTGCTGGGCCTTCCTCGCTTATTACGAGTTCAGAAGCATCACCAACTTTGTCTAATATCTCTGTTAGTTCTAGTCTATAGTGACACATTATCATATTACAACCTGTTCTGAAATGTACCAAGTATGCAAGAAAGCTTTCTTAAACATTCATGGTATCAAACCTGGTAGAGTTAGATGGTTGTGCTCCTTACTGTCCCAAGGGTTGACTCCCAAAGACACGAGAGGAAAAACTGTGAATGGAAATGCTGAGCCTTCATCAGTGAGAAATGCTGTTATGGAGCATATTCAGAGCTTTCCCATAAAATTATCACATTATGCAGAGAGAAGAAAGAAAGAGTAGAGATTTGTTACTTAGACGCAAAACTCTCAATCAAAATAATGCATAACATGTTTCAAGCGAAATACCCTGAATTTAATGTCAAATATTCAAATTACAAGAAATATTCCATGGACAATTTTCCCTGAAGTTTGGACAACCGCAGGTTGATACCTGTTGTACTGTGTTGTGCAGGTTGATACCTGTGTGTGTGAAGAATTTAATGTTAAAATAAAAAGTAAATTTTGTAATGATTCAGCAAAGCATGTAGCAGTAGCAGAAAAAGTTGTGCACTTGAGGAGAGCCGAGAAATTTTACGAGAAGATAAAAGAGATTACAGAATTAATAAAGAGTGATGCGTCTGGGAAAATAGGTCCCAGAAAATAGGTGTAGACCTGCCGCGAATACATGTTCAAGAAAATTTTTAATTGAGTTAATTAACGATCAATGTATTTTGTATTCACAATTTGAAGGATAATAATGCCATGGAGCATTTGCACCTATTTTCACATGGATGCGGTGGGTGAAACAGAAATCATACAATGATTTTTATGTTGTCCAGTCTAATATCTACAAAAATGTTCAAGGACATCGCACAATACTTTCCTACAAGAGGACATTCACATTCATTTTCTATGAAAAATCTATCCCTAGCAGTATTACAGCTATAACAAGAAAACAAGATAACTGAAAAAACTGAAAAATTACCTACCTCAAGAGAAAAAAGTACAACTTTATATGAAAATATCTTCGAGTGACCAGTATGTGGCCATGAAATTACTGAAGAGTAACTTTAAATCTGACAAATATCTTAATAATAGAAATTATAATTAAAATACATAATATAACATAAATAAATATTTTGCTTTTTTTATATATTTCAGAAACTCATAAGTCAACCTTTAAGAGGATTTTTTAGCACTGAAAAATAATCAAAGTATTATTTTTTCCAAAAAAATATTGTAATACGACATAAACCAAATTTTTGTTAAGAAAGTTAACCCACTTTTGAACACTTTTATGTCAAGAACCAGTTTTTTGTCTCTCCAGAAAAATTATGCAAACTTGACTTTCAAATAAAACTTTTGTTTTCACAGATAAATGTAATTACATCTTTGTTTCAATATTCCCATCAAGTATCAAGTAAAAAGTATCAAAAGACATTATAAAACAACATTTTCTGTAAATATTTCAAGAAACATGGAAAAGTTGAGGTTTTATTTTGCTGTGATACCAGATGAGTACCAACCTGCAAATCTACATCAAGTAATTGCATATACTTTCAACTATGATAACGTAAGGAAATTGTTAAATAAAAAACACCAAATAAGGAAATTATGGATAACTTTGATTGATGATAAGTCAAAAATTTATTTCAGGAAAAAGAAATAATGCTGAATCTACACTTAGTGGCTCAAATCAAACATTGGAAAAATTGTTTGAGAAATTATTTGAAGACAAAGAAAAAAAATCGGAATCTCAAAATTGAGGAAAAATTGCATAAGATTTCATGATTGAAAAATTCACTGGTAGAAACTCAAATGCCTACCAGTGGATTAAAGATTTTAATAAAGAATGTGAACGTTTCCAAATTAAAAAAGAAAATTTGTAATTTAAAGAAGTAGAATTAGAATTGAATGGGAGAAAAATGTTTGTGAGACGTTTGTAAACAAAGGATGGCCGCCATTAGATAGGCTCTTGCCTTTAAGTATAAAATAGGTTATTACTTGAAAATGCTTTGAAAAAAGAAAAATTATTACTGGAAGTGAAAAAATCTATTGATACTGGGATAGTTATTGACCGTATAGCATCTGGCTTATCTAATTATGTTGTTGATAAAATTGACAGAGAAACTTTACAAGCAACAGAAGATCTCTACAATGAAATAGGAAGATTGGACATCTCGTTGGGAAGAATAAATAAGTTAGAAGAGTTATACAAATTCTGACACTAAACCCAAAACAAATTTGAGAAAATACATGCCGAATTTGTATCAATGATAAAAAATAGAAATGTTACCATCCTGAAGAGAATTGCTGCTTTGGAGGGAAAAATAAAAAAGCAGTTGTAAAAATTGTAAATAACCCATCATTAAAAAGTGAATTGAATGAGAAGAATAAAAAAAACCAGACGTGCCATCATTAATAGAAGTAAAGTTACTGTTAAATGACACTTTAAAAGTTTCTGGAATTTATGATTCAGATTCAAATGTGCCATTAATTAATGCCAAATTTTTAATTTGGATGTATCATCCAAAAGAAAAAAAAACAAAAAACGTTACCCACAAATGGTAAACTTGAAGACTATTAATGATGAGAAGAAAACAAAAGGTATAGTAACATTAAAAATATAAAATATTGAAAGAATTGTGGATATTTTTGTACGATTTTCTAATTGGTTTGGGTTGCATCAAAAATTTCAAATTAATGCAAAATGAAGCATTAAAGATCATACAATGTAGCAATCAAAAAGGAAAAAATATAACCTCAAATAAAGAGGACATGAAAAACAATAACTACTCAGAAAATGATACTTCGAATATAACAAATATCAAAATTCCTGATGTACTAGTTGACAAAAATGAAGGATTTTTTTGATACTCTGAGGTATCAAAATAAGAAACCAAATCCATAAATAAATGTGAAATAAATTTCAATGAATATGTAACCTCTGATGAATTTGCAATGTTCGTAAATTAATAAGTTAATATAAAAATACAAACCAGTCCTTACCAAGAATAAATATGACGTCGGCACTGTACGAGATTACGAAGCTCACATTGACGTGCTGGTGGATAAATACTGTTACAAACGTCCATATAGATGCTCAGATGAATATAGAAGAGAAATGGAAAATCAAAACTACTACTTATATATATACTTATAGCCCATTTGCTGCTTCAGTAACTCTAGCATATAAAAATGAAGATTAAAGAAGAACAAGGTTATGTATAGATTTCAGAGAATTGAACAAAATTGTAATCCCTCAATCACAACCATTTCCATTGATTGAAGATTTAATGATAAAAGCTGTAAACTGTAAATATTTTTCTACTTTTGATATAAAGTCAAAATTTTGGTAAATTCCTTTGAAAATTCAAGATAGATAAAAATTGCATTTGTTACACAAGAAGGGCATTTCCAGTGGACATGACTCTCGTTTTGATTAAGAACTGCTCCATCCATTTGCCAATGGATATTAAGCCACATCATAAGAAAATAAAAACTCTAGTTTTACAGTAAATTTGATATACGACATCTTAATTTTTTCAAAAAATGTCTAGGGACATATACGCCACCAATTAAGATTACTGGAAGCAATACTTACAGAGGGCTTTAGACTAAAATTTTCCAAATGTATTTTTGCAAATATTTAGGCAACATAATAGAAAACAATTCATTGAGACCTCTGAAAGATTATTTAACCGCTGTCAAAAACTTTCCAGTTCCAGGAACAAGAAAAAATATAGGTAAATTCCTAGGAAAAATAAATTTTCATAATAAGTTCGTGCCACACAGTACAATTATCCTGGACCCGTTACGCAATTTATTATGGAAAGAAGTGAAATTCATATGGTCTGCACAGAGTGTAATAAATCAATTGATAAGATAAAAGCATTGCTATGCTCAAAACCGATTCTGAAGATTTTGATCCTGTACTACCAAATTTTCAAAACACAAATCAGACCTATAAAATGGCGAGAACAAATTTATAATGGAAGATGAAATTTACTACAAAAAGAATAAAAGATGGAAAAAATAATACTATCAGAAAAATATTTACAGTTTACAGAAGAACTTAGCAAAACTGAAATAAAAAAATGTCCAGATAACTTACTGCCATCTTGGGACAACACATATGACAAATAAAGTAACCCCATTCTATACAGCAAAGAATATTATTGCAAACATTAAACAAATTTGTGATGAATGTGAAATTTGTATAAAAAGACAAATCAAAGAGAAAGTCGAAATATGGCTTAATGTCACATTCAGGTCCAGCAAGACACCCATTTGAAATTGTATCAATTGATACCATTGGAGGCTTCGGAGGATCACGGTCAATAAAAGAAAACCGTCATCTTCTGGTTGATCTTTTTACTAGATATGCTACAAGAAATAAAAACTCCAATGATTTTATTAAACTTAAAAAAAATGTGACATAAAGTTACAATAATGATATGATATTAACGGACCAATATCCTTTTTGAAAAAGAATAACTTAAGAATAGTTTTTACTGGCGTGGATACACCATTTTTAAATGGACTTAATGAAAGACTAAACCGAACTTTAGTCTATAAAATAAGATGCAATAAACGAAAGTGAAAAGAAAACAGCATAGACAACTATTGCACACAAACGTATTGAAAAATATAACGAAACAGAACACACAATAACAAAGTTTGCTCCAAAATACTTTGGAAGGCGTAGATCTAAATATTCTACCACCTGAATTGAAATCAAGATGCACATAAGAAGACCCGAAAAGAGATAGAAAATTAGTCTTTAAACACGCAATGAAATCTCACAATTATAATAAGAAAATTTTCGACCTACATAGGAAAGAATATAAATTTGAAGTGGGAGACAAAGTCTATGTGGAAACTGGAAATCGACTAAACAGGAAGAAAATGGATGAGTTGAGAATTGGACCACAGGAGGCGGTCACATGGGTCCTCGATTTGATGACAGCATCTCGCCATGAAAATGGCGATAAATTTTTAATGGTACAGCGACCTCTAGCGACGGCTATGTGTCACCATGCAAGGGACGCTACGAACAACTAGAAAACTCAGACAGAAACCACTCAACACTGAGACTGTTGGTAATAACTGACAAATCTTTACTGCGTAAAACATATTTCACATATTAATATTATCAGTTTTGCATATTAATTAAGTAAAAAGGTGTTGTAGCTATTGTGTTGTTATTTGTTAAGATCTTTGTTATTGTGTTTTGTTGTATATTAAGATATTTGTTTTATTTTCTAATGGCGTGTATTCTCCTACGTATGTATGTTTCTACATAGAACAAAATTATCTTTTTTTTCCCTGCCGCGTAACGAAAGCCATTATTGCTTATTACATAACATTTCAAAAATTAATAAAAATTTTGCACCCTAACGGCGCAAAGCAATTGATGTTTTGTTACGACGTTGTAGATGTTTATGATACTGATACGTGAGCACTAACTCTTGTAATGTTGTAATGAACGGATTATATTTTCAAATAATACGATTATAAAAATAATATTCCATGTAGCAAGTGCGTTCTGGTCAAAATGAATTTTTATGTTTGAACTTGTACTAAAAGATGTTTTAGTTAGTTATAGGTGCCGATTATGACATAAAAAAATGGATTTTAAAAATATTACCACACAAATTACAGTTTTGTGACGAAGTTTTTTCTTGCCAGAAAACTCCGTGAAATTACTTCAGACACTGTTGGGTGTATTCGCCGGTAGTAAATTGATTTTCTAAATTTAATTTTTTACTATATAATGTTGTGAGCAGCATTTATACTTAGTTGAAACGTTTGTCCTAAGATTTCTTCCAATTGAAAGAAAGAAAAAGGGGGATTGATTGAAATTATTATACTTAACTTAATGTTTTGTTTTTTTGCAGGGCAAAAGCATGACTGAAATTATGTGGCAGGGAGAATTTACCAGTGCAGTTGGAATGACCTCCGCAGACGTAAACATAGAGTCTACGGAAGACACTTTATTAATGAAAACTTTCCAGCCTATGAAATTATTATACAGTGATGCCATACTGAGCCAGTGTTTACTAAAACCGACCGAAGAAAACAACCAAGTATGAGCTTAGGCACAGTTGTGAGAGGAAGCTACCAGCAAAATCTTAGCGGCTTCAGTAGGAGAATGTCTAAGGTTATTTACATGAAAATACTACAATATTCTTATACACTCATTTTTAGTTTGCACAACTGAATATGTCATATAAACATCAGTTACGAATGTATAATTTTCAAATATCACATGCATTCATCAATTTTATTATATTTAAAGGAAGACATACATTTAGAGGAACTTCTTTGGAGTCTGGAGTGTTGAAGAGCGGCAAAGGCGGAAAGCTGAGGAAGCCCAAACTTGTAAGGAAGATTCATCAACAGAACAAGAGGATTCCGCAGCCCAGACGGAAGTTAAGAAGATTGTGGAAACCCATGCGGTATAGTAATTTGTAAAGTATACGAATTAATAAAATAAATATTTAGGCTTATAATAAATATTTATTTTTATAAATGTTGAAACTTATCTTATCAATAGATATCATATACTTTATTTCAACATGAATTGCAAAATTATTTTCAAAAACAAACAGCAGCCTCTCCTCTTTATGATTCTTAAATGAAAGAAATTTGTAAGAACCTATATTATAATTCACCAAAAGACTATAAGAATTTGACTACAATTGATGATTTAATGATGAGCAAGGTTTATTTTTTGTTGAAGATAATATCACTTCATGTAATAACAAATTGGGAAACCAAATTTCAATTAGTTTTTAGAAGATATATATTTATTGATAATTTAAAAGAAAACTATATTGTTATTTAAAAAAAGATAGTAATGAATGGCAAATATGTTCTACAGAAGATTATTCCGAATTGTTATAAAACATTACATTAAAGTGAAGATTGACTGGTCCTCAGAAATTTAAATATGCTTAAAGAACGCAAACCGTTTGGGAAAGAAAATCAGAAATTACGAAACTTATGTAACTTGTAATAATTTCAGTCCCTCTTGTTACAAATAATCTTTAGATGTTAATGTTATCCTACTGTTATTAATCTTCCAAATTATTAATTAACTCAGTATTCCAAATTATTAATTAAATAGTAATTTTTTTTATTTTCCAGAACATCAGCAGAAATATGGCTCATAAGGATCCAATCAGCCTCAGAGATAAAACAGAGTTGTCACATACGGGTAATTTTAAATTATTAATATAATTATTAGAATCCGAAATTATTGATGAATACAGTTGTCGCAACTACAGTTGATTATTTTGTAAAGTTGTTAATTAGTTGTCCTTAAAGTGTCTTAAATATAGTAAAAAATCAGAAATATTACAATTTGATTACATCTTGTTCATAATTGAAATATTTCATCAATATGAACCTGATTTTTAGTAAACTTATTTATAGATTATAGAGCCCTTGTTTGATAAAATTGAGAATAGAGTAAAATATTTCCGGTATCTGTTATACTTGAAACTGTGAAGTGGTCAAATCAGATCATTTTCAATTTAAATGTAGTATTTTTATGGACATAGACAGTGTTTGGCAGTGTGGCACAGCCTCCAGAAAAATGACTATCCAAAATAATTCAAGTTATATCGATAGAAAAGTTGTTGAATACTAATGTTGACCCATGATTAAAGTAAACATTTTGTGATATCGTTTTTTTTAAAACTATGTAAATTTTAAAAAATTAGATGATTATGAACAAAATCGTTTTTTTTGGCTGCGCCGGTTCCTGCTAGCCGTCCCCACAAAAAATACTGGCTATGCCAATGTCTATATCTAGTGTTATTGTATTGTGTTTCACTAAATTTTAATTAAATTCCTTAATTTTTTTTTTATTTGATTTGATGAATAACGATGAAGATGAGAGGTGTCCACGGTATGTTATTAAAAATCTTCACCACTATGTTATTTAAAATCTTCTTCATTTGTGGAAATAACGTAAAAGGTGAAATTGTTACAGCACATAAAAAAGGAACTAAGGAGCCACTAAACACATTCTTTGTAAATGTTATTCCGCAGAAAACAACAAATGTATTAAAGAAATTAAGTATATATACTACCAAAGAGTCTTAATACAAGACCCAAAAAAGAAAATGTCTATCCCTCAATGCACTAGATGTCAACAATATGGTCATACAAAGAACAACTGAATGAGACCATTCAGGTGTGTAAAGTGTGCTGGTTCTCACAAAACGACATTATGCACTCAAGACAAAAATACTCCAGCAGTTTGTTCACTCTGTTCAGGAAGTCACCCTGCTAACTATAAGGGATGTGTAGTATATAAAGAAATATTAGCACGAAAATTGCAAAAAAATATACCTAAGATGAATGATGATGAAGAATGAAAGATACATACGAACCAACAGAGGGTCTATTGCCTAAATTAATCTCAGATAGAATAGAAAGACAATCACGAAGACCCACATGTTACCAAAGACATATAGTGAGGCTATACAAAATCAACCTAGCATATCCACAAGGGCTGATAATAAAAACGTTGACAATCAAAAGTCACAGCGCACCCACAACAGCACAACTAGTGCTGCTGAAAACAGAACTTCCTACACCCAGAGGCACGATACAGCTAATAATTTGGAATTGCTCATTAAAACACAAGCAGAAAAAATAGATCAACTCTTACAGCACATGGGAACTTTGATGAATCTGCTCACAGTCCTCATCAATAAAATTCCATAGTTTACGAATTGCAACATGGAATATCAATGGGCTACTCCCAAATAAAGATAATTTAGAGTTAATGCTCAAAATGAACAAAATCGACATTATTTTATTGTCAGAAACACACCTAAATGATCAAAAAAGCGTCAGATTCAAAAATTATATGTTACAAATCATCCTGATGGCACATCTCATAGAGGAACAGCAGTGATTATAAAAAGCAATATAAAACATTATATATATTAGCAACTATAAAGAAAATTACTTGCAAGCCACAACTGTTACAATAAAAGATGTGAATGGAAATTTTAATGTAGGTGCCATATACTGCCCCCCAAGACACAAAATCACTCAAGAAATGTTCCAAAAATTCTTTAGCTCCTTAGATTCGAGGTACATCATTGGAGGAGACTGGAACAGCAAACATACATTTTGGGGATCCAGGCTGACTACCACTCGGGGCCGTGAATTAATGAAATGTGTGACCAATCTAAGACTACAAATACTTTCCAATGGAGAACCAATATACTGGCCTACAGATCACAAAAAAACCCCAGATCTAATAGATTTTTTCATTCATAAAAATTTACCCCATAAATATGTTAGTGTCAAATCATGCCTGGACACCACATCTGACTTACTCCAGTAATTTGTACCGTCAGCGTGTCTGTCATTAACAAAGTCCGACAAATAAATTTGTATAATAACAACACTGACTGGCTGGCATTCTCAGAATTTTTGAAATCCAAAATAAACATGAAAGTATGACTTAAGTCCGAGGAGGATATAGATGGGGCTACATTTCTCATCACGAACTTAATACAGGAATCTGCCTGGCGTGCTACTCCATCTAGCCACAATGTTCCTACAAAATGTAACATACCTTTAAAACTACGTAAAAAGCTAGAGGAAAAAAGAAAACTAAGACGTCAATGGCAATGCAATGCAATGGCAATGCAATGGCTGAGTAGACTAAAGGATGATAGAATGTTATGGAACAAGGCAGCAAGAGAACTAAGAGAAATGTTGGTCAAACATAAAAATAAATCACTTCAACAAAGACTGTCAAAATTATCAGCAACCAAACATGAGAACTACACTCTTTGGAAAATCACTAAGGAATTCAAAAGACCACAACCACAAGTTTCTCCATTAAGAAAATCCTCTGGTATCTGGGTTAAAACGCCTAGTAGAAACTGTTTGCTGAGTATCTTAAAGATGTGTTCAGCCCAAATGAGGCTAGTAATGATGAATTTGAGAGTGAGATTGAAAGAGTAATAAGCAGTAATCAACAGTTGTCTCCACCATTAAAGCTAACTACTCCAAAAGAAGTAGCTAAAATAATAAGGAAACTACCAAACAAGAAAGCTCCTGGGTTTGATCTCATTACAGCAGAGATTTTAAAACATCTACCACAAAAGGGAATAGTTTTCATCACTATGCTCTTCAATGCAATCAAGAGACTGTCATACTATCCAAAACTATGGAAGATATCTGTCATACGTATGTTAGCAAAACCTGGCAAGCCACTAACTGAACCTAACTCATACAGACCAATTAGTCTGTTACCTATCATCTTCAAAGTTTTTGAGAAAATACTTCTGACTAGACTAAAGCCAATTCTTAACACTGAACATGTAATCCCTGACCATCAGTTCGGATTTAGGTTGCAGCATTCAACCATAGAACAGATGCACCGGGTAGTGAATACTATAAGACAATCTTTAGAGAGAGGAGAATATTGCTCTGCCGTGTTCCTAGATATCCAGCAGGCGTTTGACAAAGTTTGGCATAAAGGGCTGTACAAACTGAAGATTCTTCTCCCTAACTCGTTGTACATGGCGTTGAAGTCATATTTACAGAACCGCAAGTTTATGGTAAAATTTGATGAAGACTTTTCTAAAATATATAATATCCGAGCATCTCTACCACAAGGATCTGTACTCGGTCCAATTCTTTACTCAATATATACATCTGATTTACCAATGACCCAGGAAGTAATGACTGCAACATATGCAGATGACACAGCTTGTCTCTCCTGTGATAAAGATCCCAACAAAGCATCAGCTAAATTACAAATACAGCTTGATAGTGTCAATCTATGGTTAAAGAGATGGAGAATCAAATGCAATGCCATTAAATCAACTCAAATGACATTTACTTTGCGTAAAGGACATTGGATAATCAAGAGTTACCATGCAGAGCCAGTGCTAAATATCTAGGCTTCCATTTAGATAGGAGACTAACATGGGCAAACCACATAAAAGTAAAGAGACAAGAAGTAAATATACACAGTCAAAAACTGTACTGGCTGATAGGTCGATAATCTATGCTCTCACTAACTAATAAACTGCTTATTTACAAATGTATTATAAAACCCATCTGGAATTGTGGGGCTCGGCTAGCAACTCAAACCTAGAGATTTTACAACGGTTTCAAAATAATATCTTAAAAATGCTGTCTAGTGCACCATGGTATGCTCGTAATACTGAGATTCATGAATATCTAGGTATACCAACCATCAAGGAGGAAATAAATAACCGTTGCATAAAATACAAAGAAAGACTTCGGTGCCACGCAAATAATCTGGCCCAAGATTTGTTAAAGACAGATGAACAAATTGCACGTCTTAAAAGATGGCAGATATTAAATTTTGACAAAAGGCACTAAAGTGTAACGTGTAAATTTAAAAATGGCTTTGAATCTCGATGGAGAATCAGCCATCCAAACATCAAGTATTGGAAAACATCTGATTATGGTTATTCAGCCGATTGCAGATAGTCAAAATAAATTTGAAAAAAAAACAAAAATTCCTTAATCTAACCACTTCCCCTTCCTTTCGATAACGTCATCTATGAGCAATAAAGTGTAAGAGATTACGCCATCCATGGGTATTAATAATAATTAGACAAATCTTTGGTCAGGAAAGGTGAGACGAGGGGAAAGGGGAGTTACTTTGACAGCGTTTCGCCATGTATGAAAAAGTGTGACTCTTTTTGTATATGGGCTAGTATGGATCGTGTCCGTTCTGTACTGTACCTATTCTGTGGGCTAGTATGGATCGTGTCTGTTCTGTACTGTATCTATTCTGTGTTGGACCCTATAAAATTTTGAAGAAAATTTTCCATTCAATCTATGAAGTTGATACTAGACACAGGAAAGCTGAATAAAACTTCTAGTCTCTAATGTCGGTCAGTAAATGAACAATTACATGCAATATTACTTGGAATTATTTCTCTCCAAGGGGGAGGTGTAAAGAAAACTGCTACACTTTTATTTAAAAAAAAGAATTTGCCGCGTTATGGTCAGAGACCATAGATGATACAGCTAACAGTTGTGATTTTTGTCGAAATATGAGATAGATGTTATTATTATTGTAAGAAACTTTGCTTTATAATATTACTAAATAGAACTAAAATGGGTATAAATGCACTATACAACCAGGAAATTTTTTTTTTAAAAATCATGAAAGTATATACATTAAAAACTATATATCTGGAAAGAAATTCTGCAGCTGATGATTATTTATCATAAAAAAAAACAATTTGAAAAATTTTGTACCTGAAGGTTTACTTTGTGATGGAATAGATTTTAACCATTTTTTCCAGTTATTTCACTTATTCTTTTATCACTAACCACTTATTACACAATCAAAAGGATAATTTGTTAAGGGTTATTAAGTACTTATGACAAAAATTCATTATCAAAATTTTAAATTTTTACTACATTTTTACTACATTTTGCTTAAATGGTGCCACATAAAACAATAAAGTCTTTTTGTATTATGGCATATATCTTTCTTGGATATTTTATGGCATTCATTTCACTTTGTAGTTGCCTAAATTTTAAATATATTTTAAAATCACGTACTATTTTTTCATTTTTGTCATTTTATTATTAATTTTATTACTAATAAAAAGTTTAATGTTGACAATATTT
Source organism: Druceiella hillmani (assembly GCA_039881145.1). Taxonomy (NCBI): domain Eukaryota; kingdom Metazoa; phylum Arthropoda; class Insecta; order Lepidoptera; family Hepialidae; genus Druceiella; species Druceiella hillmani. The sequence continues at coordinate 3,871,277 of JAYKKI010000091.1, read as the reverse complement.
ATTATTGATTATTTAAATTAAGCCCAGCTCCGGCTGGGATTTTGCTTATTCTTTCGAAATATTTTTTTGGAAATGTACATTTTTTATGGAAGTTATTTTTTAAACAATTTTTTTAATACATCAGCCATGGGCGGAAATTATTTTAGTTACGGTTGGGTTGGGTTAAGTTAGGTTAGGTTGGGTTAGGTTAGGTTGGATTATTTTGGGTTGGGTTAGGTTGGGTTGGGTTGGGTTGGGTTGCGTTGCGTTGCGTTGTGTTGGGTTGGGTTGGGTTGGGTTGGGTTGGGTTGGGTTGGGTTGGGTTGGGTTGGGTTGTGTTGGGTTAGGTTTGGTTAGGTTAGGTTGGATTAGTATGGGTTAGGTTGGATTAGTTTGGGTTAGGTTGGGTTGGGTTATGTTAGGTTGTGTTATGTTGTGTTAGGTTGGGCTGGGTTGGGTTAGGTTAGATTGGGTTGGGTTAGGTTGGGATGTGTTAGGTTATGTTAGGTTGGGTTAGTTTGGGTTAGGTTGGATTGGGTTAGGTTAGGTTAGGTTGGGTTAGTTTGGGTTAGGTTAAGTTGGCTTAGGTTAGATTAGGTTATGGCATATATTTTTTTGGATATTTTATGGTATTTATTTCACTTTGTAGTTGTCTAAATTTTAAATATATTTTAAAAAAGATATAGATTTTGTAAAGATACAGTGCTTTGTTTTCTTCTACCATTAATTATCTCTGACCTCGAAAAATTGACAGCAAGAGGCTTACCGGTGCCCCCCATGTATCAATTATTGATCGCCTTAAGGTTTTATGCTTCGGGTTCTCACTATATTAATTTTTGTGAAGTTTACTTTACCAGCTTAAACGGAGCGCCTGTAATATCACTGTTATTAATTTTTTCAGATCATTAGCGGCGAGCTTATAAGTGTGAGTCTGTCTACAGTGTCAAGGATAGTGAAGAAAATTTCATACTTCTTTTGCTTGAAAATTAAACATTTTATAAAATTCCCGGCCCACTGTGAAAGTAGTAAAGAGGCTTTTTATAGAATAGCACAATTGTTGTCACAGCCATTCTTTATCATATCTGTCGGTCATGTGGTGAAATTGATACCTTTGAAATTGATATAAGACAACAACAACAAATTAAAAGAAACTTCCAGTCGTCTAACAGGGACGGAATGTTATTTAGGAGGATGTTTATAGTAAGACATGACACGGCTAGATCGAACTCTCTCTCAAACTTAGCTGTCAATAAAGAACAATAGCAGTTAGACAACGGCAAACGGAATCTAAAACCAACCAAGACAACTGATAACAAATTGTTAAATTACATGAATAGAACGTTTCTGTAAATTTGTGTAGGTTTAACAAAATAGTTACTTTTGGACGCCTACACCTCATGGAAAGGAAGTCTTTGGAATTTTCTCAGCACGTAGTTTAAAGAGAAGTTGTTATTCAGTTTATGGATTATAATATTTTCAAAGCAAAACTTCCCGATGTGTTTAAACGAAATTCCCACGCACTGTTTTGTAGACGGCACCAATTAGCTTTCATTTAATTTTAATTAATTAACTACTTTATGCTAACAAGTAACAAATTTGTAGCTTTTCAAGTTCCATATCAGTTTAACTTTTATATCAGTTTTAAGTTCTTCACCTAATTCATTGTTCATATTCGAAATATATGCTTTGTGAATAAAGGCAAAAAGTTGCCTATATATTTTACAACGAATTTCGGATGACACCCGAGTATATTTGTAGTTGGCTGTAAGAGATTGCTCTTGTAGCAATAAGTCCGCCATATGTATCAATTAGATACATTAAAGTAGATAAATATTATTTCAAATATATTATATATCAAAAAAAAAAAACCTCAAAACTTCCCCAAGCCTACTGGTCATCGTGGGGAAAAGAGACCACAACCTTCCAATAAAAGAAGAAGACAAAGATAAACTGTATCTCAATCATAAGCACAGTTGGAAGAGGCCTTTGCCGACTGGCAAACGGATCCACATGAAATAAAGAAACAGGAAATATTAAATTAATAAGATAGGATTACTTTATGTCATATTTTCTTTAATTTTAAGTTTGGTTATATAAAGAATTGTATAATAGATCCGAATAAAAGGGCTATATTATTATTATTATAGTAAGACATTTTTAGAAATAAGTGTCTAAAATTGTCTTACTGCAAACATCTAAATAGCAATCTGTCCTGTTAAATGATTGGAATTTTTTCATAATTTCTTGTTATTGTCTTACCTTAGTTACAAAATGACCGCATCTTTTAATAGTAGGAAGATAAAGTAATTACATTAATATTATTGCATAAATATAAAAGGCACTAGATTAACAGAGTAAGTAACGAGTAAATATTGTAATATGTGTAAATTTGAGCATCTGACATCAAACATGGAATTTTGTAATTAAGTTTTTTAAACTAAAAATTTACTTCCTAGTCATACATATGAATAGATGTATCTATTCAATGTAAACAGTAATATCTTGTATTTAAATTAATTGTAAAATGTTTTACTAATACTAATAATTTCATTACCCGACTAACATAGCTTACATTGTGACTAAGTGACAAATAATGCGAGCAAAAAGAGCCTTTATAAAATTAAAGTCGGGTAAGTATACATGTGAATGACTTCTATTCAACGTAAAAAATGTTTTTGTTTACATTAATTCTAAATATTTTACTAAAACTTGGCAAAATTTCATTACCTGACTAACATGTCTTACATTGTAACTAAGTGAAAAATAATGCGAGCAAGAGCCTCTTTGAAATGAAAGTTGACTTAGCATATACGTGAATGACTATTCAGTGTAAAAAATAATGTCTTTCTTACATTAATTCTAAATACTTTACTGAAACTTGCAAAAATTGTATTACCAGACTAACCGCCTTATATTGTATCTAAATGAAAAATAATGCGAGCAAGCAGAGGTTCTTTGAAATGAAAGTCGACTAAGTATACACGTGAATGACTTCTATACGGTGTAAAAAATTGTATTTGTGTTTTCATTAATAATAAATATTTTATTAAAACTTGGCAAAATTTCATTACTGGGCTAACATGCCTTAAATTGTAACTTAATGAAAAATAATGTGAGCAAGAAAAGCCTTTATAAAGAAAGTTGGTGCAACATAAATTTAATTTTTTTTGAACATAATTGAAGTATAATACAGTAATTTAAATTAGAACATAGAAACTTCTACTAGAAGTATTATTGATGTATCTTAACAACTGCTTGAATGTTATTTTTTAAGTAAGAAAAGATATTTTCTGTATAGCTTGGAATTCATTATCAAAAACTATGTTTCATATTTTTGTAAAAAAAATAAAAATGCTTTATTAATTTGTAAATAAAACAGAAACACTTTAATCAGTTTTTTGTTGTAACAACGCAATTTCCAATTTAATTTTTTCTACTTGCAAATATTGGTAACGTTCCGCAAATTGCATTATTTTCTTTTCCCTTTCTATTAATATTTCTTCCGTCTGATTAACCTTAAATTGTGTAACTTGGTCTTATTCAATATTTAACATGCACCTTTTTATTCTGACCTCTGTTTCACTTTGATATCCTGTTTTAGCTGAAAATGTATGTCAAATATATTATAATTTACTATGAAAATTCAAAATAAATTTTAATATTTAAAATTAATATGTATGTAGTGAAAGAAAACTATAATTTAATCAAAGAATATGAAGTGACATTATGGCATGGTAATAGTAACATACAAGGTTCGAAAATATATTTACCTACACTATAAAAAAACATTTCAGTCATTAGGAAAATGACATTGGTGGGAATTGCATTCTAACCATTGGTGTAAAAATCAAATTTAAGCAACATTGGTGAGAATCGCAATTGTTTTCAAATAGGTATAAATATAGCAAGTTTCATGTTTTTGAAATCATACCTTTATTTTTTTTAAACAGATCATTCAAGTAACTTGAATTAATTTTAATACTCTTATATGTCTATAAAGTTTCATTTTACCATTGTAATTTTAGTTTCCTAAATTAAGTTCAGTGATATTCAATTATTATTTTGACAACTTACATACATAAACACTATGTGAAAATACTAACGGGTTAAAAGAGCAGAAAGAGTTATTGTCTACTGGGATCTCCTCCTGTAGTTCTGGCATATCACTAGATTCAGTTTGGTTTACATCTTTAACTGTAAAATAATACAAAAATGCGTTTTATAGCAGGAATTATTATAAGGTAAAACATATCACTACGTTAAAATACTAACATGTTAAGGGGTTAGTGGAGGTTGCTTTTTTTAATGTCCTTCTGTTTATACAGAACGGGAATATAAACGGGAACAGGAATATATAATAATTATACTCCCGGGAACCATCAGTTATAATTCCTTTTAAATCTATGACTCTAAGGTAATACAAAAGATGTATTTATAATTATGTACTATTATTATACATAATGCTTTGACATGATAAACAATATTACCTATCTCAGTTTTATTTTCAACAGGCCCGTCAACATTTTCTTTTATATCGTTTGAAACTGAAAGAAAGAATGATTATGTTAATATTTAAATCAACATCAAATTATTTTAGATTATTTTACCAGTAACATATAAGGTACCTACTTTCTATGGAGTTCGAGTCAATCACATTAGGAACTTTCAAGTTAATGTAGGGACATATCGAATCGACCACATTATCCACAGTACTTCCTTCTGGAGGACCACCGCCTGTACGTCTCATACTGGATGCTTCACGAGAGAGTTCCTTTTTCCTTTGTGTTTATATGTTTTCCCAACATCTTTTCAGCTGGTAACTGTTATCTCTTTCTCTGAGTTACATAGGGTTGAGCGTTAAAAGCAATTCATAATTCGTCCCAAGCCTTCTTTTTCAAATCAATATTTTTAGAGTTAGTGTGCTTGTCTTCGATGATCGGCCGCTCTCTAACTAAAGCAATGACCAGTTCTCTCTCCGACATTGAAAATGGAACTTTTTTTACAGTATTCATTTCCATTTTTAATGAATTCACAAAGCAAGAATAAAAATTTCGCCGTTTATTACTAACTGCAAACCTCGGAATATACAGGTTCCAACGCAACATTAGCGTGAATATAGCTACATAATACAACCAATCAGAGCGCTGTAAAATGAATAATATGCGTAAGAACATACACCTAGCGAAGTGGCGGTTGAGTATTGTTTATGAAACGGAAAGCTTCACTTAGACAATGCAGTGAGAAATCCTACACTTTGTACAGTGTCTTTGCTTCATTATGACAAGGGTTGTTCATGAATACGGGTGTTAGAGTGGTAAGGTGAGAGCCCCACTATAATCCAGAAACAGCAAAAAGAATATTCATGTTAGCTTGGCATCGGGTAATTACATGCTCAGTGTGAGTGAGGATAATTTCGAGTAGTATGTTTGTATATTGAATTTGTATATTGAGTAGTATGTTTGTATTTGAAAAGTTGAAGGAGATGGAAACAGGTGAAATTATACTTTTTCTAGTATTCTTTCTATACTTTTTCTAGCATATCATTACAGAATTCGTGGATGATCCATACCGTGAGAATTTACCCATTGGCACAAGTTAACGAGGGCATAATTTAAACCATTTTCTGAAACCGCAATTTACTTGTCAGAGCTATATAAAACTTAATCATCAGCGTACTGCAATATACAACAAAATTTATTGACAGAGGAATGAATTTTGTGTGAATATATATTAAAGAGGATAGGACTTAAGACTGAGCCCTGGGGTAGGCCACGCTAGATCGATCCTGCTAAGGGTGGGATCCCGGGAGCTCGAAGGATTATTGATCTGTCTAAGAGGAGGTTGAGAAGGAAATTAGAAATCTTTTCTGCATAACTGAGGTCTCGTTATATTTGTCTGAGAACAGGGAGATTTTAATTATCGCAAGCTGCAGACAGATCAAGAAAGGCAGGTACGAGGAATTCTTGTCGGGAGAAGGAGAAGCCATATATTAGTGGTCAGGATACTGAGGTTATCCATCGTGCTTTTAACTTTTTTGGAGTCAAATTCATGACGTGGGATAATGTGTTCAGTAAACCATTCCAATCGATTCTTAATCAGATATTCAGTGATTTTAACTAAAACCGAGTATAGGGCTCTGTAAGAAAATCCTACATTGGGGTCTTTATGAGGTTTAAGAATGGGGATAATAATTTGGGATTTCTAAGATTTCGGGACATATCCTGAATTTAACATGTTGTTAATACGAGAAAGAAGGTATTGGTGAAAAATGGGTGGATAATTTTTCAACATTAAATATGACATTTTTTGAGAATTTTTCACCATTCATACTTAATGGTGCCCTGGCATCGGCCAGGGGCAGAGTCTTGAAGGTGACGTAAGAATATTTTCAGTTCATTAATGGAAAAGTCTCCATCTAACCAGTGACAGGAGTTTACAGGGTTATATGTAATAGGGAGCTCATTCAGGTTAGGGACGGAAGGCAGGGTAGGGGGGGGAGGTTATTTAAAAACTGATCCACCCAATTTCCGAAAATTGGATTGGGTGAATCAGACTGAAAAACAGATCGAAAGCATTTGATATTTGTCCAAACGACAGAAGGAGGAATAGAAGGAGAAAGGGAGAGACAGAATTTCCTCCAATCCTTCCTTTTTTTTAAGAAAGTGCATTATGTTTGTGCTTGGATGTTACGGAACGAAAGAAAGTTATCAACGGACACATTTGTAAATCTTTTCAGCCTCTTTACGAGTTTTAATAGCTGCTGAACATTCTTCATCCCATCAAGAAGGAAAAGGTCTATAGCGTTGAGAAATATTCTTTAATGGGAAGGAGTTACTAGCAGTCCGATTTAACGAAGAGATCGTACCAGGATTCAATTGTATCCAGATCCACTGGTGGAAGTGAGTTTATCTTCGACCTAACGGAGACTGTATTTTTGAAGAGGGAGATTTTTGATGGATATAAATTTAAAAGGGGGAAAGAGATGTTTATAGGATAGTGATCGCTTCCAAAAGATTCGGGTAGAATGTTCCAAGTGACAAGTGGTGCAAGAGATGAGGAACAGAAAGAACTATCGACTGCGCTAAGATATTGAGATGGGACTGGAACTCTTGTTCTGTAGCTCAAGAGCAATGGGATGGGAAGCATGGAGAATGTATAAAGAGATGATGGTGATATCCTTGATCCTTACTGCAAAAATATTGAATTGAGAACCGCGAGAGTCAAGGTGCATATGGGAGAAAGGAAGTAAATTGTCAAGCAGCAGGGCGAATCCGCCCCGACCATTCGCTCTGCCATCACGTAGGCAAACATAGCCCCGGATCCTAAAGTAGTATCCAGGTTTCCGCCATGTTCCCGAGATGGCAGCTACGGCTTATTTTATGGCTAGAATGCATTCTTATTTTGTTTATTTTTTCCAACATGATGATTTATTGACCAAAACGATGAATTATATATAACGATGAACTGTATATTCAACAAAACGATTAAATATACAAAATGATGAATTATAATTCAGGCCAGCTTGCAGAGAAAACAAATTCAATTCACGATATAACACTTTGCTCGAAGGTTATAAAAGAAAAATCCACCATCCATCACCATATAAATTATATAAGATCGGATCAAGACCGCTTCCTTTCAAATTCGAACGTGGAATCTCGACATTTAACAACAAACTGAAAAATCTGGAGGTTATATAAACAGCAACTATGTTATTACACTTCCTCTTTTCTCCTTTCATTAACATGAAGAGTTGCACTGGTTATTTGTCTGGTGAAACAACCTACGTGGTTTCACCAGCGCAAGACTAATTCAACAAGTAATCGGCGCAGAAGCCTTCGTGTCGAAACAGTGAAATAATTAAAAAGAAAAGTAAACTGTCAGAATATCATAACCTATAACTAAATGTGGGCATTTAAGCTAATAATGATAAAAGTTAACACCTGTTAAGGTTGGTGACAGTTAACTGTTGACCAAAACTGTTAACATTGACTGTTAATGTGTTTAGGTGCATACGCCGAAAATGGCGGCGCAAGGGCATGTTGTTTACAAATTTCTAAGTATTACTCTGGCATCCGCCAAATGTTTATATTAATACAATATTTAAATAATAAATATAAAAGTTAACACTATGAGGATTGTTACTGAACTCGTTCGACTCATTTAAAATTTGTCTCCTAATAGCAAATCATAAAAATAAAATTAAAATATTTTAAGCAAAATTCAACTAATTGAATTGTAAATAAAGTGTTTAGAACTTCACATGGCTGTAACATCAGAATAATTACCTTGAAAACTAATGTAATATATCCATTATTTCTGTAACAAATTTCGTTATTTAACTTAAAATAATTCCAAGTATTATTAATGTTGAACTTTCGTAAAAATTTTTAAAATTTAATTTGAAATAAAAACGTCTTCTGAATACTAAATCTGTAAAAAAATGAATAGTAATATAGAGTAAAATATTTGCGCTAAAGGTCACACTTTTTTATTGATTTTAAAATAATATGGAAAACGTCGAAAGTAATAAACTATCGGACAAATTTGTAAACCTTTCACTACCGAGGGACAGTACTTGGACTCAGGTGTTTTCATGAACATGACAAAGCACAAGTGTAGTTCTCAAAAAGCATGTATGGCCACCGCAACTCAACAATGGTGATTGAGCCGTCTGTAACGACTCTGGTCATGTGAGCCTTGATGTCCGTGATAGTAAAGGTCAGTACAATAAAATTATATTATACGATGTACTGTATGTGCCTGACATGGTAACAAATCTATTATCAGTCAGTCAATTCGATAAAAATAGTGATCTATTAAAAAATGTATGCATGATTTAGCCTGAGAAACTGAAATCTCAATTGAATGAACTGAATTGAACCAATTACTTTATGGATTGGAACAGGCACACAAATGATTCGACTCGGTTTTGAATAGGCTCAGCTTCATAAGAGGTAAAGCTTATCAGTGGGTGTATACAAGACGAGTTGATGAAAACAATTGTTATATATCTAATGCAAACATTACAAACTTGATAGGCTATAGCGACGCAGACTTTGCCAACGACACTCAAAATGGGTGCTCTATAACTGGCTATGCATTCCTCAAGAAAGGTGTGCCACCACCTGGTCCAGTCAGCGGCAGCCAACTGTGGTCCTGTTACTATAGAAGCGGAGTTTATAGCAGCCGGTGCAGCCATCAAAGAGGCAAAGAGGTAATATATAAAATATAAATAACAAAAGCGCCATATGTGTGACATTGAGTTTCACAAAAGATATAAAAATATAGACATTAAGTACAAACCTGTAACTGAGAAATCACCTGAAAATACTGTAGAATTGAATTATGTAAATACAATTTGACTCATTTTTGGCAGTTCGAACACTTATAGGATCGTTATAGTGTTAATTTCGCTTATTGACACGATGGGGAATCGAACCAGCACCCCGCCACCACTGGCTCACCGTGTAGGGTTGTACCGCCCCCAAATACAATTGATAAATACAAAAGTAAATACAATTGATAAATATAATTGTAAATACAATTGATAAATATGCAGACGTACCTACAAAAACCTTGTCCAAAACTAAATTTATATCAATGAAAGACGGAATTGGGATATCAAAGTAGTTTCATTAGTACAGTATTAGCCAGAGTAATGTTAACTGTTTGTCAATCTAAAATGTGTAGTACATTTTAGATTGGTAAAAAGTTAACATTACTCTAGATTTGTTTGAACTTTGTTATAAATTAATATATGGCACATTCAGGGCCGCGCCGACCCCCCACAACGCCTGTGTGCGAAACCTATGAAGCGCCTCTTTTTTTCATTAATCTTAATGTTTCAATTTATTTTTATTTCTTATTTGTTAATTTTGACCGAAATAAATGTTCTCTAGTTTTATATAATTAGATAATATTTTCCTAAATAGGTAAAACCAGTTCGTTTTCACTTGCCAATTATTATGAAAAATAAAACACGAATTAAATTTTTACATATTTTATTTATAATGTTCCATCTAATCGTATAATTATATATTAATAACAAAATAACTGACTTTTTTATTATAATACTAATTTAACTATTACGTATGCTATGTTAAAAAAACAACAAGAGTCTAAAATGTGTAAGAATATAAAAAAACATATTTAAATTATATTATTTCCACTCTTCTAGCTTTCTTTGCGAAATCTTTAATAGTTTCGTGTATGTCTATATGGTCTAATATGGCCTCCTCTATGGATATTGTTGCTAAATTTGTTAATCTTTCCTGACTCATTGTTGAGCGCAGGTAATTTTTTATTAGTTTTAATTTAGAAAAGGACCTTTCCGCGCTTGCTATGGTAACTGGCAAAGTTAGCAAAATTCGTAATGCTATTGTGATGTTAGGATGATTATAGCTGTCAAATTGTTTAAATATATAAATTCGAGAATTTTCGCCACATCATTATTTAATTTTTTGAAAAAAGATTGACATGATATAACTTCTTCACACAAATCATCGGCGTTAATGTCCAATAAATAATTTGCTGTAAGTTTATCCTGCAAACGATGACAGCTAATTCTGAATTGACTTTGTTCTAGGTCATCACTTAGTTTAAATAAAAAATTAAACACGTCATTGTGATTATACAATAAATTAAATCTTTCATCTATGGAGGATAAAGCTTGATCCGATATATAAAAAAATACATTAATTTTAAAAGCTATTTTCGGATCATTCATAGTGTGGTCTTCGTGTTCATAATCAAAACTCTTTGGAGTCTTACGACGTCTTAGGGGTCTGGATCTGGAAGTTTCAAATTCAGCCTCGACATCTAATTTTTCGGCAATTTTCATGGCATCATTTACAATTTCTTCAAAATTTGCTTCGGTTCTAATTTTTATCAAAAACTTCTTTAATTCCGTTAAAGCATCTAAAGCAACTTGCATATTCATATCGATGGACTGCAACATTTTGGTCACAAAATTTACTTTTGTCAATATTATATGTCATATATTTAGTGAACAAATGAATGAAAAGGAGCATATTTTTTCTGCTAGACATTTAGCGTCATATTTTGCGTTCTGATCATATGATACACCATTTGATATTTCATATAATGCATCATAAATTTCTGGTAAATTTGTAAACAGCGGTTTGATAGCATCTATTCTGCTTGACCATCTTGTTTCAGACAATGGTTTTAAGGTCAGATTTATGACATATTTTTTTAATAAGTCCCATCTTTTGGTAGAAGACGAAAAATATTTATATAATTCTTGCACAATACTAAAAAATCCAGTTGTATGATGATTGAGATTGGCAGCGTCGTTTACTATCAAATTTAAACTATGGCTAGCGCACGGTACATAGAAAGCGCGAGGATTTAGATCCAACAATCTTTTTTGAAGACCATTATTTTTACTGTGCATATTTGATCCATTATCATAGTCCTGTCCTCTTAAGTTGTTTATGTCCAAATTAATTTTGTCTAGTTTTTCTATTATGAATGACGTTAATCTAGCGCCAGTTGTATCGATAATTGGACAGAAGGCTAGGAAATGCTCCCTTATTTCCAACTTTCTAGTTTCTGTTTTAAAATTGACAAATCTTATTATAATACTAATTTGCTCTACGTGTGAAACGTCAGGAGTACAATCCAGTATTATTGAAAAATATTTATTAATTTTACATAAATTTAAAATAAATTGTTGAATTTGGTTACCGAGTATGTAAATGATTTCATTTTGGATCTTATCTCCAAGATAAGTCGGCATATTTTTGAAATCCGAATCGTTCGTTACGCGTCGTATATGTTCAGTCATTGAAAGATCGAATTTTCCTAACATTTCAATACATTTTAAAAAATTACCATTGTTACGATTGTATAATTTGTTGCTTTGGCCACGAAAAGCCATATTTTGTGTACTTGGAAACTGGACCACATATATTAGTCTTTTGATTACATCATACCAGTGCTGCTTTTCAACCTCTAAAAGTTTTTGTTGTATACTATCAATAGTGTTTTTATTTTTAAGAGCGTGACACAAATTTGTCCATTTTTTATAATTATTGAAATGAGCAGAACTATTCTCATGTCTGCTGCAATACAAAGCTAGATGTTGCCAATCACTAACTCCCTCGCAAAATTTATTTTTATGTTTTGATTCAAATAGCTTGCAACAGAAGCAATAAACGGCATTTTTGGACACTGAATACAGCAGCCACTCTCTGTGATACTTTTCACCGTTTCCTAAATGCCTTTCATAATAATACTCGGAAAATTTTCGCCCCGAAGAGTCACGCGGAAAATTATACTGTTTAATTGTTTTAATCGGATTTTCTGTTAGATACTGAATCAAAGTAGCATTTAAAACTTCTGGCCAGAGTCCAGGGTTATCTTTGGAAAAAGTTGGTATTAGTGATGATAATTGTCTCGGCGGTGACAATGGTGTATCAGCAGTATCAGGCAGAGGCACGGATGTAACTTCGGCGGCATCATCTTAAATTAAAGACAGACAAACAAAAACATAATATTGCTCGTACATATCTAATCTACTTGTCTGAATAAACTGATTTGTCTATCTATGAATAATTATGTACAATAAATATAAATTAAATAAATAAATAAATGAATATTTCTCGACAATTAAACTCCGCCGTTTAGTGCCAAACTAAGCAGCGCTTGTAATTATGGGTACTAGACAACTGACATGCAAATGTGAATTATAGCATTTTAAATTTGAATTTGAAATACTACTAATATACTTATTTCTGCAAATAAATACATATTACATACACACAAACACAAAGTTTTTTTAAAGCATTTTGTGGGAATCGAACACATGATTTCCGGCAGCGATTAGTTGTATAATAAAGCAGTCACGGCATCTATCCGTCACATCAAAATCGGTGAGGCGTTTCGACTATTAAGAAAAAGACTGACAGGAATTAAAAAAGAAAAGTGTTTTTTTTTATCTTGACATCACAAACAGACTAAAGTTATATTTATTTGTATGGAAATTAAATAAAGCACATACCACTACATGAAGCGTTTTTTGAATCAGATTCTACAACACCTTCATCTATAAAATGTCTGGTTTCTGTCTCTAATGATTCTTTGGAAGTGGATGGTAGAGCCGTAAAATATTTACTTATTTTAGTTGTATTTTTATCACGTTCTTCTTGTTTTCTTTTCCTTATTAAATTCTGGTAACCAGATAATTTCTTTTTTTTATCTTGATTACTATCACTCATTGTGGAAAAAGGGTAACACAATCAGTAACACACAAACTATTTTATTGTTTTTAGTGCTAGAACTTCTCCTTATTATGAAAAAATAATGCGTACCTTGCCCACACTTTCGATTGAATGACTGTTCAATCAATTGTTTTGGCTCTCTCGTTCCTTAAAGTCGGGCTGTCGGGGAATCCCCGTGACCCCACCCCGCTTGCGTTGCAGGCATCGCATCGGTCGGGTTGCGTTCATAAACTCATTCAAACAAACTCATGGCGGCTCTTTTGATTTTAACGCTTAGCTCGTAATTATTGTAAACTAAAACCTAAAGTGTAAAATTAAACCACAAACGTGAATATTATCTTGGGACACTTGTATAATAAACGCAATATTATGTTTTGTTGTTAAGAGGCATTTGTTGCGTCTATTATACCTACTTACTTATCGATACTCCACTACAAAGAAATATGTTGTTGTGTAAGTGTAACAAAAATAATTTTGATAGCGGCGCCCCTATTGTCTTGGCGCCTGTGTGCGCCGCACACTTCGCACACAGGGACGGCGCGGCCCTAGGCACATTAAACGCTGTCAAAATAAGGATCAATTTTGAGAATCATATATGCTACATTAAACATATATTATTTATAATATCAGGTGATGAATAAATTATTATAGGCTGTTCATATCACTTATTGTCTCAAGATGTAAAATTTGGGTTTAGAGTCTACATATATTGGGTGAAATAATGTCTTATAAGTAACTATTTTTGGTTAAAAGTCTGGTTTTTATTGGCAGAGTTAATTAATTCCCATATTTTATACAAACTTCTTAGAATTATGTTCCATCTTAGAAAAGATTATTAGTATTGAATTGAGAATCGATAGCATTTGAATGAAGTAAATGAATATGAGCAATATTGGTCTAAGAAACTCTAAGATGTTTTTGTATTGAAAGCTATTAGCTGTTTTCTTTGTTATTGTATCATGGTTGGATCTATCATTATATTTTTAAATATAATATACTGAAATTGCCATGACATTGTAATTCTTGTGTATCTTGTATTCAGAGTACTAATTATTACTCTGAATAAAAGTATATATGCTATTGTTATACTACAATTATAATTGTAGTATAACAATAGCATATATAGACATTGTGTGAAACTATAGAATACAGAAGTGGTTATTCTCTTTGAATATTAAGGATTCATGACAAATTATCACAGGCATTTTATTCACAAAATTCATTTAAAGCTAGTTGCATCACAAATGAACACAGTGGGGTTTAAACCTAAATGTTTAATGGTTGCAATTTTTATTGAGACATACTTCTTTGGTGAGCATTTTAATGTAGGTAATATATAAAATGAGATAAATGGTACAATGATACTTTTTCCTTTTAACATGTGTTCATATATTACACTGAATTGAATGTTTTGTAAGAACATTTAAGACAATTATTGTCACGTGATTTTTATATTCATTACGGTATTGTGAATATTATGGAAAATTGGAAAATTCGAAATTCAATTTTACAAAAAAATTAAAAACAGAAATGAAGCATAAATGTTTTCCTTTTAAATATTTATCAATGTTCGTTTTTATAATGATTATAAATGGTATACCTTTATGTTTAAATTAATTATGATGTAGCTAGAGCCAAGTAGAACCGATCTCAGCATTTTTATTACTGACCAATTTTGTTTTTCTGAATGTCGAACATAGGAAACCACATGTGGTCAGTAATTTTCATGTCTGTCTTATTTGGTCTAGTGTGGTAATGTAGTTGATTGATGAAACATTGTAGATATATGATTAGATAGAAAACCTGCTTCATAAGCTCAACAAAATTTGATGGAAAATATACAGTCCTGTGTATATTTAATTTTAATGAGGAAGGTAAGTATTGAAACTCTTGTGTCCTGTTTAGTTACTCTGTATTTAAAGATGTAAGGCTAAATCATTCGGTAATGTATAGGGTGGAATGTAAAATATAAAACTAAACCTTTAGGTAAAGTAAAAGTTCATTGTAGAACCTGAAATGAATAAAAATGGAACCCTTATTTAAGCAAAACTTATATAATGTGAAATGAATAGTGTAAAATGTAAAACCCTAAGGTAAAGTAAAAGTTGTGAAGCACAGAGTATGAAATGCAAATGTAAAAACCTAAGTATAGAATTAAAAGCAAAAGTTGTAAAACACAAAATGAGAAACATGAATTTAAGAAAAGTCAGTTGCATATCCTTGTACATGGTTGTAAGTGCAAGATGTTAAATGTACAGCTCAAAATTAGAAAGTTGGCTGGATATCCTTATAGATAATTGTAAATATGAAATGTCAAACATATGTGTAAAGTTTAAACTTAAGAGAAGCTGCATATCCTTGTGCATGTTGTAAGTGCAAGTTGTTAAATACATGTGAAAAGCTTAACTTGGTAATGTCGGACATATGTGTGAAGTCTGAATTCAAGAGAAGTTAGTTGCATATTCTTATGTGTAATTGTAAATGCAGTGTTAACTGCACATGAAAAGCTTAAACTAGATAAAGTTAGCTGGATATCCTTGTGCATAAGTGCAAATGTGAAATGTCGGACGTATGTGTGAAGTCTGAACTTAAGAAAAGTTAGTTGGATGTTCTTATGTATAATTATAAATGCAAAGTGTTATCTGCATATGAAAACTTAAACTTGGTAAACGTAGCTAGGTGTCCTTGTGCACAACTGTAGATTTGAAACGTTAAATGTATTTGTAAAGGTTAGACTTACATATTCTTGTATTAATGCAATTATCTTAGAAGATCTTCAATGACAAGTAAAACTTATAAAATGTGAGAAGTCCAGTCATAGATAGATATACTTAAAGTAAGGTTCATAATGTAACTAAAATAGACATTTTTTATCTGTCAGGAAGGTTCTAATTAAGGGGGAGTGTTGAATATATTTTTGGTTATGGTAAATCCACCCCTTCCTGTATAGTGTATGGTAGAAGTTAACTCTGTTATTGCACTACCTCTTTTCTTCGTGCATTAACATCAAGAGTTGCGGTGGCTATTTGTCCGGATTTCTAATCCAGAAATACCTCAGCATTCATCCACGCAGTTTCACCAGCGCAAGAATAATTCAACAAGTAATTTTTTCAAAATTAGGCTGATGACACTTGTCGTTTTCTACAATACGTTATTAACAAATTAAATATGTTTTAACATCAATCACAGCACATTTATATTCTCACTGCTGGTTCATTTTATACAATTACAAACAGTTTTTATGAAGTTTGTATTGAAATATAACACGGTTTTCTTAAATTTCATCGAACAGTTTTTGGGGTTATGCAGCAAGAGTAAATTTAACTTACTTACCTATTCAATACAAATAATTTGATTTATCTCTAAAATATGTTGATCTACTGCATCGGACTTTGGTCTTGAATTAAATGTACTTTACTAAAATAATAACCAGATAAAACATAAATTTCTGGTATGAATTGTAATAATATTAAGTGTAAAATATAAAATTCTGAATTTAATCCTTGATTACCCAAATAAAACACATGCAATTTTAAATATATTTTTTTTAATTTAAATAATTAAAAATAAAGCAAAAGTTTTAATTTACATCATTTTGGCAGGATACTATTTGTGTTCGACAAATATTTGTACGACACAAAATATTCTAGATGTGTCATTATAATAAAAATAAGTGTCAATACTGAAGGAGATAAGAGGAACAATAGTACATAGGTAACCTGGCTGTCTGGAACAAAATATGTTAAAAAATAAAATGCAGTCTCTTTAATATAACAAGTCCTCATAGACGAAATCGATCATCCATCAAGCTGAATGAGTAGTAGTATTTAAGATTCATGGAGAAATACTAGTAGAATAGAATAATACTTGTTTCACATATTGTACAAACTCTTATTATACCTTTTATTTTCCTTTGTCTACTACCTTTTCATTTATAAAAAATAAAACTTAGAGTCTGATACATTAACAAAATTTTGCTATTTGATTAGGGTCTGTTAGCTTAAATGGCTCTACATATATCAATAAGAACTATCATTACAGTGGCTTAAATACTTATTGCTATAAAAGTAGGCATAAACAGAAAAGAAAAATCATAAAGAAGTACAATAGGGACACTAATAAGTAAGGTAAATTAAGCTGAAAATAGTCTTTGTAATTATATTAATATGGTTTTTAATTATAATTGTAAAATTCTTGAGTACAATTAAGTTTGTCTCCTTAGTTTGCTTCTGTAAATATGGACGGTACGGTACCGGTATGGGTATGGTAATATTTTTTTGTCTAAAAACTTTAATCTCCTTTGAGAATGAAACCTTCGGAAAATTCAAGATTTAAAAACAGTGATAAAATTTAAAATGAGATTAATATTTAAAAAACTGGCAGAGTGCTTATTGGAACATGCACACAGTAGGATTCCTTAGTTGACTACATCTTTACAAATTGTTGATGCAAGTTAACCAAAATATTTTTTCTTGAAACTTATAATCAAATGTATTTGGAATAAAAGTATATTTGGAAATTTTTCAAATTTCTTCAACCCTTCATTGAAAACTAGAGGAAGAAATCACTGCATGTCACATTAAAGCTTAATACTTCTCAAATGGAGGTTACGAATGTAAAATAGTAAATAGAACCTTAATAGTACTTTAAAAGGCCTATCTAATATGGGTAGACATTCAGTCAATAGGACACGCAAAAAAAATTGGCTCCCAGTTTACATGTACCAAAAAAAAATTTCTTTGAAGGTCTACATATTAATTGCTTGCAAAATGTTATGTATGTAGTTTTAAAACTATAGAAATGGAATAGGGTATGACATGCAAATGGATAGACATCGAGAAACTAAAAGTTCTGTGGTTGTTATATGGCTACGAAACACGAAAAAGAATATGGTTACTTGATTACTCTATTAATCTGGCGCCCATTTATCTGCTGTGTGACTTAATTTTTAAAAATATTCCAATATTCTTTAATCTATGTTTTCTATAATGTCTATTAAACAGGTGGATGATCGTTTAAGATCTATTAAATTAACAATAACTCATGTTTAAATTTGTTAAGCAATTATCATTATAAAAATATATCTATACTCAATTTTCAAGCCACAATTATAACTATTCACATTCCACATTAATAAGACTAAACAATTTTGTAGATCTACTAACTTACAATTAGGGTTATTGAATTGAAGATATACAATAATAACTTTTAATGAAAACTGGATGCCGATTTAAGAAGGTATAATTAGATAAGATAGTTTCATGTTGGATAAATAGTGATATTTGTGAAAAGTAATAGTTTGTATTCATTAAAAGGTCCGTTGCGGATGTCCAGGGAAGGAGTCTACTCCTTGGGATTGGTGTCGACATATCATCGAGATGTGTCGCACGTATTTTGAGCTTGTCGCATAGTTATATGGAGGGCTTCATCACTACTCTATTCACCTTGAGAAAGGTTAAGAGAATGTAAGGTAACCACAATTTGAGATTATTGTTTTATGAATTTTATGAAGTGTAAAGTAGTAACGGCTAAAAAATTACTAAAAATGAGTAAATCAGATTTAAATATCTAATAAATGTAATACCATCAGTGTTCTCTTTATTACACTTTCATCAATACATGCAGAGGCATTTAGAATAACTTCTCGTTTTGTTAACTATTGAAATATCAAGACATTTTTTTAATATTTGTAATGCATGTATACTCTAAGTAAATTTTTTGACAATATTATTAAGCATCATGTCCTGAGCAATTTATTAATTTGGCGCAGTGTTTTCACAATTACGGTGGATTTACCCTACCCTATGGTAGGGGGTAAATCCACCGTAATTGTGAAAACAGTACGGTGGATTTACCCCCTACCATAGGGTAGGGTAAATCCACCGTAATTTCAGTAGTGCATGAAAGTTTTAAAAATCAGATTTTTCAAATTATTTTAAAAACTCCTGGCCGTTATGGAAATCGTTATGGCATGTGTTTAAGTGTGATCGGTTGTTTGCAAAATAATTTGTAAAATTAATTAATTGAAGGAAATTTTGAAGAATTTAGTACTCTACAAAAAACGTTCATATCATTATGAATATAATATAATTAATTATTCATATGAACCTTTTTTGTAGAGTACTAAATTCTTGTTGGAGTGGTTCATATATATTCACTGCACTGAAACAGTGAATTTTGTTGAACAAAAAGTACAATTTTACTGGACTAAACATTTTAAGGACATGCCATTTTATGTCATACAGTATAGGCAGGAGTACCAATCTGAATACCAACGAGTCCGAGCACCGAGCTTTGTTCAAGAAAAAGGGCCAAGACAGATTTGCATTCTATTGTTAACTAGATTTTAAAATTGTAGATTTACCTTGTTTTTAAAGAGTACAATTTTCTAATCTTGCCAAGAAAATCAATACAGGGTTATGTATGATAAAAGCCATGCTTTATGGAAATAGATTTTGTGACATTTAAAATTGATAAAAGTAAGGAATTATTCCTTTATCCCAAAATTAGTTTGGTAACTTCCCACATATGCTCTGAACATCGTAATTGAGGCTACAACCATCAAAGTGTTTTGATTTAATTCATAGCATTGCAATTTCTTTACTTTCATTTTCAGTTATTTTAAAAGAGAGTAATTTTAATAATATGACCCTAATGAAAAGAAGAGTCAAGTTGATAAATACTTCTGATGAATTAAATTCTATATATTTCAGTTAACAGTCTAGTTATTTAATATTTGATTCCAAATTATAATAATAATTAACAGTTGATTGAAATTCTAAGTTACAAGAATTTGTATAATAACTCAATGGAGCTTTGCTTTTAGCCCAATTGTATTAACAGAAGTCTAGAGTTCTGAAATGAGTACAGCTTGACAGCTTAATGCTGGCTGTCAATGTCCACGATCTATCACCGCCATTATACATTTACTAAATTTTAAACAAATATCTTACAAGTTTAGTATTACGATAACTGTTAATTTAAATAAATATATAATAAAAAATACAAAAATTAATAGTAAAATACTAGAACCCTAACAACTGATTAATCTTTTGAATGTAAATGGTATCTTTAAACACCCGATACAAGATCGTCGTCTGTAGTGAATAGCACCTATAGATACTGCTTTCAATAACAGCCTGTGATGACATATTTTCTATATTTTTTGTTGAGTCATTAACATATTTTCTATATTTTTCGTGTGCTGACATCATAAGCTTCCTATTCTGAAAAATCCAATATCATTCCCATAAATTGTGCTTAAGTCATCTGTAGCGAAGTGCCTATATATGATTGTGACATTATTCTGAATGTTTCACAGTCAAAGGATTAAAATCGTTTAGAACCACAGTTTACAATTTAGATATGTGTAATGTTCAAAAAGAATTAATTATAATTATGATATTATACAATTTATGATATATAAAAATAGTAATACTATAAAGTTGGAAACAAAATATGCAATGTTACAAGCAGACGAGAATAAGAGAATATACAATGAAAATAGACACAAATTAACAAGGACTTGCATGTCACTAAATACATATTTCAAAATTGTACTCTTACACCACTGTTAAGTTCTGAAATATTCCCATAATGTTATAAATTATAAAATACAATATTCTGGCCTATGCACTTACTTATAATGTCGACCCATTTTTTTTAACACGATAGTAATGTGATAAGATATACATATTTAAATTGTGTTTTTTAATATCAAATTATGTTTTAATTAAACAATTATTTTGTTAATTAATGATCAATTAAATGGGCAGAATTTGAAAAAAAAACACATGAAATAATTAATTCAGTATGTGATAATTATTTAGCACGAGATGATGATTGGGCATGTTTTGCTGAAACTTTTAATGAAAATTACACAATATTGTAGTAAAATTGATAAAACATATTCCAAATGGTATAAATTATTTAGTCAAAACCTTTTAAATCAAAAACTGGTAGCAAGTAACTGTATAATTATATCTGATGAATACATTTATGTGAGAAATGCTTCTTATAAAGGAAATGATACAAAAAAAAGGGAAAAAGTTATTAAAATGAACTAAATTGTTTAAATTGATTTGTCTCATTTTCCAAGTCAAGTCACAATAGCCTTTGGTCATTTTTGGGACACTGTACGGCGAAGACATTTGTCGGGATATTAATGGCAATGATACAGCAACAACAGCAGTATGGCACCGGCATACATTTTTTTGATAATGATTTGCTATTGCTGAACTGTCTCGTTTTGAAGAAACTAGAGAAGCCAAGAAAATGTTTACGAGTATGTAATTTAATCTTGTGGATATATTCTGGTATAGCATCTTGCTTTTTACAGGTATACTTTTAAAAAGCTTTGTTGTGGGTTAAGGACTATTTAATTCACAAGATTTTAGGGTTTGTTTTTTATTCCATTGCAAATTTTTGAATATCAGCAGCTGATAGCCTTTTTATTGTGCTATATAAAATGGGTGTGAGTTCTGGCAGTTATAAGAGCATGTTTAAGAATTGCAATCAGTTAGTATAAATAAATGAAATATTATATATATATAAATATAAATGAAATATTATCACAACCAAGGCATCTGACTATTCATAACTAAACAATATGTTAAAATATATTCAACTTTAAAACATAGAACTTTTGTCCACCAATATCTATTACAAACAATCAAGATGAAACTTGTTATTTTCTTATGACAATAGCACCCCCCTTTAAAATACTTGAAATATGTTCTTTCAGTCTTGTCTACCTGTATATTCTTAGTGTTGTGAAAAAATAAAATGCTTTTAATTGTCAAAATATTTTTGAATACTGTTTTTTAATTGGCTGTTGGTCCCAGTTAGAATAAGCTATGTAGTAGAGTTCAATTGACTTTTTTATGTCATAAAGAAATATTTATCCTTTGTTACATACCCATATTTGTTACATACTCTCTATATTGCAAAAAAGTAGAGACAGAAATTCAAAAATAACTCGCTTTACATAAATGATATGTAAAGATGTTTTGTAATTATTACAGAATGTCTCGTAAGTAATATAATGTCACACACTGCTAAGTTATTAGAGTCGTACTTGCTATGAAAGCAAAAGAAATCCAAGAGATACTAAGGAGAAAATTCATAAATATAAAAATATTAAAACATGAACAGTTTCAATACAAAAAATATCAAGACAAAGCGAAGAAAGCTTTGATCTAATTATTGTGTTAATTTACGGTGGCTCAATTATTATAAATAGAAATGGGTAAGATAACCAGATGGTAATGATGATCCTATATTGAAACGAGCAGTAAAATAATTTGAAACTCAAACTTTTACAAGCATCTTCACCACTTGAATTATTTACAAATAAATCTCTCAAAAATATTACACAGCTCAATTTCAATAATTTATCAGCAGACTATGCGTGATAAAAATGTTATTAGAGAAATGTGAAACTTTTTCATCAATTTTTTCAATGAGTGAGTAAACAAGGTTTATCCACTCCTTATCAATACATTGAAGCTTTTTGTACATTTCTTAGCTTTGTTGTTCCCAGATCTTGCTTTAATAGAGCTATATATAAATATGAAAGAGGGTCAATGTCAAGTACAACATATTTATTTTAATAATAGTTTATATAATACATTTAGACACCTAGCACAGTCGTAATGAAAGTTGCTTGCTGTTATTCAATTGATATTCCATCAGTTTTCCCAGGCATGTTATGAGAATAGGTACTAAACTTCTGACAATAAGTAACACATGAGAATTATTAGAAATATTGTACTTCAACATAAAATCGGACTCTATTGCAAATAAATAACTACGAAATTACATATATTTATTACATTAAAATCTATTTACTACAACAAATATCAATATCTTCATTTTTTCAAACAATAATGTAGGTATACATACATATGCAGATATATATATATATATATATATATATATATATATATATATATATATATATATATATATTTAATGCAATAATAACATTATATTAACATTATCACAATATGAGTTAAGATGTCAATAACTTGACTTCCATTTTTATACTTTTACAAAGATTGTCCTTTAAAAGTTTTTTTTCATTTTATTTTTATTTAACGGTGGTCATGATCCACCGTTCGTCGGCATTATGGCCTGCATTTGCAACCGATCAAACAGTTTTAGGTGAAATGCTGACAGGTTGTTAGTCATAGAAAGTAGTGATAGAATTATCTTATTGATCAAACATTGTACATTAATGTGTACAATCAATGCTAAAATTTATTTGATAGACTGTTTGCATATTATCAATTTTCATAACAATTTTTACTAAATCAAGACCCGTATGTAAGGAAGCTACGTGCACATATTTTCACGAAATATTATAATATTTTGAGAAAAATGTGCAAGTAGCAAAACAGCTATGTAGCATTAGTGAATAAATATAGTTAAAGTTGCTTACAATAAAATATTTTAAGTTGTACTTATATCGGTATATTGACTGTAATAACACTGCACTTGTCTGGCATTTCACCCTTGATGTTGCATTTGAAACACGGCACACTGCACAACTAACAACTTATTACAATTATGTACACAGATTAACTAACAATAAAAGATTATTTATACTATTCTGTTTAAATAAAAGTGTCCATGTAATTTTCATATTCAGTTACAAATGAACATTTTTATGGATAAATATATTTATTTATTTATAATAAAGGCCAACAACTTAATTATAGGAATGGACATGACATACATATATAATTTTCACTAGTTTTACTGTTTGTTTACACATCCAGCATTAATTTTGCCGTCAACATCAGAGTTCACAAAATCGTTTAAAATATAGAAAGAAGGCAACATTTCATTAAGAAGCCAATAGCACTCTGTTTCCCATTACTTAGAAAAAATACTAATGTAAATATTTTAAGTATTTAATCTTACCTAAACACTTATGCACTTATTTATTTTATATCCACTAGTTTATGTAAGCTACTTAAAATGTAAAAAATTACTAAATATTTCATTATCAATTATTAAGGTTAATTTCTTTACTATAAAAAAAGGTTGAAAAAAAATATTCGAAATTCACATTAAATTCAATATATAATACGATTCATTTTAATAATAACATTCTTAAGTATTGCTTACGTATCCTGTTTTTGATTTAATTTCAATGCCGGCTCTTTTTTAATTACCACTTGATTCACAATTTGAAGCACAGAGGATATTACGGAGCATAAAACTCACTCAATGGTAAAAAGGTTAGTAACGAATCTTCCATAGTATTTATTTCAAACACTGCATGATACATTTCTTACTGTAAGGATCGAGACAAAAATTATGAGCGTAATGTTTTCCAAGTGATATTGAATTATAAAGATATTGTTAGTAAAATATAATTTATAGTATCTTGTGCGCTAATGCATATTACTTATTCTTGAATTATTACAGTCATGCGTTCGCCTGCAGCATTCTTTGAAAACATAATCGTCCTCTTTCCTCTGATGAAATTGCTACAATTGAAATATTTTCCTTACGCACACAAAACATGTCAATCACTTTAAACCTCCTGTACAAGTATACTACTATATATACCACTGATAAGGCACCCTAAGGTTAAAGGAATGGGTTCATAACCGATGATACTTTTAATGATTCTTTACAAAAATAAGTTAAGTGATCTCAGTACCTGAATGCAATGCCTCTTCAGATGGCTTTTACAGGTTGATCGTGTCGAGGTCTTGACAGGGAGCTCGAGGACTCGGAGGGTCAATGCGTTCTACATTTTCTCCATTAGATATTTTGTGTTGAGCGTCCTTGGAGCTTGTAAATTTAGTAAGGACGGGAAAACTGAAATCAGCATTGGGTAGCTTGCGCATAATTTTTCCAGAGGTAATGAGGCGGCCAAAACCCTCTTGATGGGCAAAAGCGTAGCCGGAACGCACAGAACGACGAGCACGGCGTGCAGATGGAGTACGCGGTGCATCTGCGGCGGCACGTCGTGCAGCCCTTCTCTGTCGTGCACGGATACGGTCAGGTAACGTTGGCCGTGTGTCTGCCATACCAAACCGCCACGCCAACACCGGTACCATAAGGATTATCATCTGTTGATTCCATAATTTTAACTTTAAAAAATGATGAAAAAGAGATTAAGATAAACAGATATAGTAGGAATAAGCAAAATATTAGTGATGAAGAATTAGTGAAAAAATGTCAATAAATGAAAAAAACTTAAGACAACTCAAGTCATTATTATATGGTGCCAAAGATTTGCATCGGATTTCACTTAATTCCATAATGCGGTGTTTTCAGAATGTAGGTCATAGCTTCGAGGGTTGCGAGTGCATATATAGTTAATGTCAACTAACTAAAGTAACAAATATCTTGGTCGATCACTAAACAAAACAGAATGTCCCGAAACGATTTGCTAGACATTTAATTTATTCATTTTTATGTCTATGATCATGGAGAATGTTAACTCTAATAAATGGGATATAGTAAATGGTGATAACGTTTTTAGAGCTTCTTTTGCAGGATCAAGATATCCGAGCTTTAATCCCAAATGTGCCAATGTTTTGCAATAGAGCATATTGTGTATAAGCTCTCTATGTCTTGTTTTCATAGTTGTGATGACATCAGCCAGTCCCAGAGTTAATAATTTAATTTAAAACTTCAATCATGTAAGGAATGCAAGACTCAAACTGCAGCTTTTTTTAGAGATATTGCCCAGAAATGAATTTTCTAAATAAATCCTCTGATTTTATCTTTAGTTGAAACAATATTTCCGTCTCTATTTGAGCGGTCCAAATAGGACTGCAACAAAAAATTTGCATATTAAATTTTTTCATCTTGTAAAAATATTAACAAATATAAACAAATTAATACCAAATATATTCAATATATAAACATCTATATAAATATATATATACGACGTTTCATGTTTTCATGTGACAAAAGATCACCACAAACTACACATCATGGCTTGTTATTTAATGACAATGGTTGTGATTGACTTCCACATGTTGAACCAGATGTAAAAGACTCGAAAGATCTTTCAAGAAACTTACCCATTTAAAATCATGTTAAGTAAACATAAATAAAGAGTAACTCGGAACAAAACGTTTGATATGTGTCTTCGTATTTCAAATAATAATTAGATGTCCATTTCTCCTATGTCGGTGAGGAATTGTTTCACTACCACTGTGCATCCAAGTATTTATTATATAATTTGACTTACCTGCATTTTTTATTCAGAAAAAAAGTGGATATATAAAAAATACTTGTTCTTTGGGTCAAACTTTTTTGATGAAAAAAAATTGTAATACAGGAAAAAATTGTAATACAGAAAGTGTTCTTTTTCCTATTTTTGGTATAGTAAAAAATACGATATTCTAGTTTCAGATCCATTGTATTCTATACTTTAAAATTTTGATTTTATTGATTAATTGTTGAATATTAACATTTTATTGCAATATTTAGCATTTCTTACACCAAGTTAGGGATAGCATAGCATATATTTGAAATTCATAGATGAGTCACCTTAAGCATATTATATTTGAAAGAAATAAAATACAAACTTCTCTGATATCTTATTAAATCCCTTAAAATATTAGCTACAAAATATTTTTAAAATTATTAGGCTAAAATGAATACTTTACACGAGTCTACATTCCATTCACAGTTAAAAAAGAATGTGTAAAATGTGAAATATATATATGATTATTATGATCAATTTTGATATTTTATTTCACGTTAGAATCCAATCAGATATGATATTGTGCCCTTGCTTTCAATTTTAAAGCTTTATATCCACTATTCTTTTTACTTTCGAATACCTATAAATGTGGAGACAGATGAGTAATGAATGAGTTCTGGCAAAATTGAAATCAAACTTAATTTTAAATCTAATTATTAAAAAAACAATTATGTTTTCTTTAATAAAAAACCTATTTATTAACTTTTTATGATCAATATTAATTTTGTGTTCTTCTTAAACAAAAGAAGCAAAAATGTGCTACAGACAATTTAATTCAATTAAAAAGTTGCACATAAATAATCAAAGTTCTGAGGAATATGCTGTGAGGAATATGTGCAACTTAAGGTGTCCCATTCGACTGACTGACAATTTTGTATGCACATCTTGCTCCTAGGGAACCAAAGTTAGGGTTGCGTTTTAGCTAAGTAATAAAACTGGTATTTCATGAAAATATTCCGTGACGTTGTCATCAGAAATCATCATGGATAAATACTCTCTGATTTAAAAGCTTTAAAAAGTTACTAAATGGTAGTTACTAAATACATTGCATATAAATATTCTATAATTACGACAAAACTGGCTGAAACTCCACTGAGTCAATGTTTAATTAATATTTTCACGTGCAAAATAAAGCCAGGCAATTCAGCGAGGAGCTACGAGGTGTGGTCCTAAACTAGCTTGTAAGGTTTCAAGCTTCCTTACTTTCAAGCTTCTTTTGGCTACTTGTCGTCTTCGCCTTGTGCATTTGCTCACGTTGCTTTATTTTTGTGTTCGTTACTCTTTTTCTCAAATTAATTTTAGTGCAATGATTATTTGACAATAATGTTGATACTTGAAATCGGTCAACCTTTCTCAACAATTTCCCTCTTGAAGCAAACCTTTCTTCAAGATTTCATTGGGATATACTACAATATAGAATGCTTACCACTCGACAATAGCTTTGACCTGTTGCAAGGAGTGTTGCTATAGAAACACTATATGTGACTTCAATAAAATCAACGATACGATAATATAATTATACCCTAATGAAAATGAGTCATCAACTCTCACCAGAAAAGTCTTCAAACAACTGATGACAAATATCAATCATTATTTTACAGGGCAATATTGAAATTATTAAGTATAGCTTTCAACTGATAAATATTGACAAAATATGAGAAATATTTATAGCAGATTGTGTCATTAATTTTACATAATTTAATTCTCCAATAGAAATTAAAATTTTTGGACCATTACTAATTTCAATTATAAAGTCTTGTTGAAATCAAGCATCAAAATGAAGTTGTTACAAATTATGAAAAACAAAGCGAAAATCATAGCAGCAAAAATAATTGTATGCCATAGACAAATATGCCTGCATCACTATACAAATTGTTATCTCATTCTTTTTATGATATATATATATGATTGTTTATTTTATTTTAACCAAAATATATACATTTGATTGGCATGAGTGCAAGCTTTGCTTATGAGCCATACGGGCTCAAGGGATTAAAAATAAAATTATTTAAAAAGTTTTTTCTGGACTAGTTCGACAGTATTTAGTATCTATATTTATTTATCTATATTACTGAAACTACAATTTTTCGATAAAAATGATTTCTACCGAAGTGTGAATAAATTTAGAGATACATTTAATAACATTAAGAAAATTACAGATGTACATTTTTGGTGAAAAATTTGACTAGTAAAATGTCAAATTTTTTCCAAAAATATACATCTATATTTCTTTTGCAAAACTTGTCCTCAACACCTGGTGTGTTTTAATTTTTTTGATCTTTGAACTGAGCTGGATTCTACAATTGTTTGCTGTCCACTACACATAACATTTTTTAATATTGTGTATAAAAAATTTATTTCAACATTTAGGAGATTGTATATTTTTTTCAAAAATGTATGGTTATAGATAGTCTTCATTAATTTCCACAATAGGTTAACAATTAAATTTCGACAGTGAAACTGCCGTGTATTTCACTTGTTTCGGGCGTTCTGCGCAAATTCGCTAATTGGTGCCTGCGTTTTTTTTCGGGTTAAAATAAATACATTTACCATTATCCCTATTATTGTTTTCACTCATTATAGGATATTATCTCACTTAATTATATTTTCTTTAATTTGCTAAAAATCTGAGAAATTTAAATATATTTCTTTAATTTCCTAAAATTCTTAGTAAATCAAAATAGTATTGAAATCCTATTAAAATCAAATTTAATTTAATAAACATTTTGTAAAATCTGATAATTACCGTAGTTCCAAAAGGTTGGTATATCATGTTTAATTTAATTTTTTATATTAAAAGTGTTGCCCAAAGTATTCAAACTTGCGAGATAGTAAATTTATGTACAAAAATATAATTCAAATACAATAAAATTTGTATAAAATTACTCAACAAAAAAAATTATATTTACATAATAAAAAAAAATAAAATGTTTTATGAGTTGTTCACTCTTAAAATACCACCATGTCTTCAAAACGGCAAAAAAAAAATAAGCTCGGAAAACCAATCTTTAGACGCTTTTACCACTAAATGTTATTATGAGTGTAAACAAATTAATTATGAGCGAATTTAATTACAAAAGTAGTTTTGTAAATTGCAAATTTAGAAGGTTTTTGTTCTCTAGTCACAAGTAGAGCTCAAATTATTATTATTTTATTCAATATAATATTCATGTTTAAGCCTGCATAGCTAATATTTTCATGGCTTACTTTAAGCTTGTGAGAAGTAATTCGATTCCTTCGTCTCAAAGAATAGGAATAAATTATAAATAATTAACTAAATAAAAAAATATATTACAATTTCTTTTTTTTTTATATAATTATACATTTTATTCCCTAGCTATTATATATGTTTTTTTATTTTTGAAGCCTTTCACTGCCATCGTGAGCCATGCAAATTGCCCTTATACAAGGCTGTAAAGATTAGCCTTTATATGACAAAAAATATTGGGTTGGCTAAAAAGTAATGAGCATTTTTATGAAAATTATCTGGAAAATATGGGAACACTCTCAATCATTCAGTAGTAAATAAGACGCCGCACTATTAACACGTATAAAATATAGATTTCATTAAGATGTATGTGAGACACTGTCTACTCTACGAGTACCAATCTGGGCACTCTACTGCTAAAGCTAGGCATAACGTATCCCAACGTATAGCTCCTGAAGCAATATCTGAAGCTACTGCAAAATGATGGTTCCAGCAGTTTTGCTGTGGCGATTATTCTCTGAGGGATCCCTACGCTGTGGTCACCCAGTAGAATGGGATAGTGACAGGTTAAAATTGTTAATTGAAGAAGACAGTCAATTAACGACATGTTGGATAGTTAGCAACTGAGCTTGGATGCTCCCACAGAATTATAGAGAATCATTTACACCGCTTGGGAAAAAGTTTGAAATATGGTGCGTGGGTACCACACGAACTTAGTTCGGACCAGCCGTAGCCATTCTCCGGTCTTTGTATAGCCTTAAAGTTTTTTTTAATTTTGGTTACACACAGGTCCCCTACCTGCCATATTCCCTAGACCTCGCACCCATTGATTATTGTTTGTTTAGATCGCTCAACAAGGCCTTAAGCGAAAAAAACTTTGATGATGAAGACAACCTACGAACAACAAGCTACCTGAATTTTACACAAATGCTATCCACTTCCTGCCATTGCTTTGGAGACATGTAGTACAAAATGGTAGTGATTATTACATAGACAATTAATTAATTTGAATTTCCTTATTTATTTGAAAAAAAATTTTAATTCCTTATTAGAAAACTCAATATTAATGTAAAATGCGGTCATGTTGAAATGAACTTGAGAACAGATTATTATTCTAATATTTTTTAAGAAAAAATATTCACAAATATTCTGTTATAATAATAATGCATAGTTATTGTTTTCTGACTATAAAGATTATTTTTATTTTATATAGGTAATAACTGAAGTTGAAGTTTACTATGGTTTGTAGTTATACAAATTTAAAAAAAAACAAGTGAGTTATTGACAAACAAAATAATTTATTATTAAATTTTCTAAAAAGATAGTTTAGTTAATGGGAAAGAAATTGAAAATAAAACTAATGATTTATTATTGAGCTTTAAAAAAAATTTACTGTCAAGTTGTCAATTATGGAGCTAGATGGGTTCAATTATGGAGCTAAATTGTTTTATTTCATACTTATATTTAATTTATTTATACCAAAGGGTTATAATGGTCTAAACAAAAATGTCTTCATAGAAAAAAAATGGCAGAAATTTTATTTACGTGTTACGATTGCAAGGTGGGTACCCTTTTTGGCTTTATTCACATTTTTGATTGTTTAGATTTTTTAATTCTACTTTATGCAATAATTGAGGGAGTGGGTGGAAGAAATAGGGGACGAAGCAAAAATAGTGGATGCAGTCGAATTATCATATTGTCCAATGTTTTATTATTGGTAATTCTTTAACTTACGCTGAAAAAGTTTTAAGTAAGAAAGGATTGCAACAAAAGAGACAATTACATGACACGTCTTTGGATGACATAAAACTTTTCAAATTATGCACATGGAAGAAAAACATTCTGTCAATAAAACCTGAAATTATGTGAGGAGTGTAGTGAATTTATTAGAAGAAAGTTTAAAGTGAATAAGGAATATTGGTATCTTGATACAGCTTAAACGACACTAATTTCTAAGAAAGATTTAAGTTCCATATCAGCACGACATCATATAATAGAAGATTCTTCCAACAATATAATACTCTTACAACAATAATACTATACATCTTCTAGTAATACTACTATCAATACAACAGATAGTAGATTCAGTAGAAATAACACTTTAAAATGTTACTTTCCAGACCATTATTGGCAAGAAAACTGAGGTATGCACTTTTCTTCTTACTACTCTTTTCTGTAGAAAAAATTATGACAACTCAATTCGATCTTCCCTTCCATCCGATACCACAATTTCTCCTTCTATGAAGAAAAAATGTCAAATTGCTCATAATTTGATTGATACGAGTCTGTAATCCATCATGTAATCTCTTGATGAAGATTTGAATAAGCGGCATTCGAAAACTCAATGCTCATATAAAGAGTAGAGTAATAGTTAATGATTTAAATATCTCAACTGTTAAACTGGGTCATGAAGAATGTGAGCTCTGGGAAACTTTTCGTTTGCGTAATCTGAGCACTGAAAGCCATTTTGAAGAAGAATGTGTCGATTGAAAAGAAAAAGAAGTGAAACAACAAATAATGTGACCTAAAGTTCCAAGGAAGCTTTATGAAAAAGATGTTGCAGACTATTAATCAAAAGAGAATAGTAATATTGAGAACATGGTATATTTTGGAGCTGATTTACGAAAAGTGATCATGCTATCAAAACTGGAAATATTCAAGAGTGCAATATTTACCCAAAGGTTCCCACCAGCTTATAACGAATCATTCATGATTCTTGCAAAACGTCCAAAAAATTTCACTTATCCAGTTCATCGGGTTGTCTTATAAATTCCTTTTTAAGAATCACTTTCCACTAAAATACCTGCTGTAACAACTATGCTGGGTCTTAAAAAATCAATAAAAAATATAAGAATATAACGAAAGCAGAAACAAACTATGATAATGAACTATAACTTACTCTGCATTGAAAAATACGGTCATATCTTGGTATAGCAGGCTAAAAAATGCCAGAAATACCTGGCATACCAGTTTGTTGCAGCAGATTGACCCTTGTGTCATGGTATATTGGCAAAAAAGCACCACTGAGAATTGACGAAATTATCTTATTTTTGAAAAGCAATATTCATATTTACGATGGTAAATCTTCATTTAAAAAAAGTCTATGCCCTAACAGTAAATTATTCTTAATTGGAGCACTTTTCCGGGAGATACGACAGACATTTACGATAGAAGAGGGTTTGTCATACCAAACTTTTCTGAAAGATAGTATAATATTTTATACACTTCTTTAATATTGTTAAATTCTATGATAATGGTAAAACACGAATAATTCAATTAAAAATATTTCCAGCAAGCTTTGCCCTTTTATACCGTTCTTACTTTGTTTCTATTCTCTTTAACTATAGATTCTTACACAACTTGTTTAAATTTGTGTGTCACTAGCTATCCACCTATTGTATTTCATTCGTAAAAGGAATTTTTATTATGAAATTTGCTTTCTTACGCTAAATTCATCCATTATCCGTTAAAATAAGTTGTATTTAGTCTTGGATTTACCATTTTTGTTACTGAATAAAATTAACTGATTTGTTTCTGAATTTATAAACATTCTAAGTAAATTTGACGTATCTAACTGTTAATATTCGTTTTAATGAAATGTTTTAAGTATTTTAAGAAAGTTGTATCTTCTTAACAAAGCAGAAAAGACTAATCTAAGTTTATTGGAACTTGTTAGAGCAACATTTCTAGTGTAATCAGATTTTCTAACCCATCAATAAAAAATTAGAGAGATAGAAAAATGAAATATTTTTAAATTCATGCCAATTAAATAATGGTTTTTAATTTTTAAGTAAACACATGCACAAAATTAATTAATTGTATAATTTTTACCGTTTCGTGTTTTGGTTTATTTTTCAAGAGTATTATATACCATAGCGTTAAAGAAATTTTTTTGTTTAACGATAATCCTGTATAGTAATGAATGCCTTACTGGCTATGATAAAATAAGCATATTAGATAGCATAAGTATAAAGTAAGAAAGTATAAAGTTCAAGAGTATGATAATGTTTACAAAAATATAGATCTGATAGAATTATGAACTAGTACTGTAAGGGCTATTTTCAGGCTCTATTTTCATTGTGAATACTTTACACTGAAAATAGATTATTTTTTTTCTACGAAATAAATTATGTATCATTGGAAGAATTAGATTTAAGGTAATTATTAATTTTTTTAATCGCTTCTACCCCTGTTCTGCTGATAAATAATTAGTATAGGTTTTATTTGTGTGACTCAAAAGATTTTATTTTGTTTTCTTTTTATTCTATTCGATTAGAAGCTATTTTACTTGTAAAAATATTTATATTATTTTTTTTCACTTACTTCATTCAAAATTCATAAAAATATTTGTCATCGTATTAAAATATATAGTACGTACCGTTATAACAGTCGTGAACCAAAATGTGGCCTGGCCCAGAGCAACAGTGAGTGAACCAACATAAGGACCTCCTATCACATAGTTGTAGAAATAATCCAGCACAAAGTAAGATAAGAGGGAGCCCCACACTGTGATGTGATTAAATACAGTCCAGTACGTGGTATCCAATACAATCTACAACATGCCATAAAATTTATAGTAAATACTTATTGAAAGTAAATTACTACTAGCAAGTATGGTATATCCAATAATCATTCAAATAAAAACTAGCCAAATTCGTACTAGAAGATACATAAAGACGAGTTCTGTAACAGTCTATATCTCTTAGAATTATTCATGTAAATTAACTAAATTAATTTTAAAATAAAATGCCAATGTCTAGAAATTTACCGTAGCTGAAAAATTAGAGGATATATGACACCATTGTCTATTACGTTGAGGCTTAATATATCACAATCAAGGTTTCTAAATTAAAATTGGTAAACGGAATTTAGTTTGATTGAAGACGTATCTAATGACGAACATGTCTAAAATGTAAAGATGTTTTTTTTTATTATTTCCCTTCGTTTTTTAATTGTGATCTCTATATGAAACATCTACTTGGAAAATTTAATGAACTTAATCTAAAAGTGTAAGGCTGAGAGTGAGGGACAGTTTCAGCGAACGAGACAAAATTATCATATAAACCAAAAATTTTATAAGTATTAGAATCTTCCCAAAGGCTTCACTAACATAAGTAAATTAAGAAAGTAAATACACACATACCTGCGTTGTGTTATCAACAACAAGTATAGTGGCGACCACACTGCCGAGAAGCATATGGTCTGATAAAATTCTGCCATCGGGTGCCAGACCATCCTTGTAAGTGCCTGCAATTAAATACCAACAAGGAAGTAGTTTCTTTCAAAACTTTCTTTACTGCTATTTTAAACGTAAAGAAAATATTAAAAAATTATACTGAATAATTGCAATAAAAATAATTTTTTTTTGTAAAACTGTGCAAATGAAAGTGATAGGTTCGTAAGTCAAATTCACCATAGATCGCTAAGAATGGTATTTATGCATTATTGCCACGTTGTTTACATTTATCTAAATAAATGATTTTGGTTAATGACAGATTTATAATATTTTAATTTCAGAAAAAAGTGGTTTGATTTTTAAAAAAAAATAGGTATATTGCAATCTACCCATAATACACTATTACAGACTGAAGTGGCGCTATTTAGTGATGGTACATATTGTATATATATATATTTATAATGACGGCATACGCATAACACATTTGAAAGAATAGTATCAGTTAATTCGTTAACAGCAATTACTACAGCATTTCTGAAACATATCATCAATGCAATTAGTGTATTGAAAAAATTTAATATTTTACAATTGAAAAATTTTTAATTGTTTCGCAGTGAGAGAAACTAAGAGGTCTCTTATTGTTCAAATCTATCATAAATTACAAACTTCATATGCACATATGAGTGTACAAAACAAAAGAAAGTTATAGAGGGTATATTAAAATAAAAAAGTACAGTCTTGGAAATTGCCATTCTGCTGTTTTTTTTCTTTATAGCTAGGCGGGTATCTGTTGTACATCCTCTAGTCTGGCTGAGTTTATTATATTCATCAGTATGTCTCCTGCTTTATTACTTGTTTATGACGTGATCATCTTGTCTTCTGATGACCAGTGTGGAATATATTATTGTTTATAGCAAAAATAATTGAATTTCATCCTGCACATAACTAATTCAATGTATTTTTCTAAAACATATAAGAAATCGATAATGTAAGTACTGAAGTCTAAAAATAAATCTAATGAAATAGTAAAAATAATTGAATTATTATATCGTAAAAACTATATTTATATACTGACTTTGATACAAAAGAAATTGTAAAAAATTAATTAGTGCAACATTAATTACACTGGCATAGACCAACAGTCATGCCAAACACAAACAATGTGCGGTGGCATGAGGTCTCTGTTAAAGAAGTTGCTATGTCGATTGGCTCATGTCATGCAATTTTTCCGGATGTTATGGGCATAAAGTGTGTGACAGCGAAGTTTGTTCCGAAATTGCTAAATTTTGACCAAAACAGCCGTCGTATGAGCATCACTCAGGAGCTTTTGAATAACGTCAACGATGATCCAGATTTGTTCAAAAGGGTCATAACTGGTGATGAAACATTGGTATATCGTTACGATGTTGAAACCAAAGTCGAATGAATTGAATCATCCCACTGGAAACGACCAGAAGTGCCAAGACCTAAAAAATGTGAAGGTTTTGCTCACTGTCTTCTTCAATTATAATGGCGTGGTGCATTGTGACTTCTTGCCAAAAGGTTGTACGGTCAATAAGGAATATTATCTTCAAGTCATGCGCTGTTTACGTGAAGCAATATGAAGAAAACGCCCGGAATTGGGGAGACACCGGTCATGGATATTGCACCACGATAATGGGCCAGCTGTTATTGCTGGTTCGTAATTTTTTGGCCAAAAATCACACTTTTTTCTCTTTCCAAAACAGAACGTACCCATGAAAGGACAACATTTTGCCATGATTGAGGATATTAAGACTGCATCGCTGGAAGAGCTTGACGCCATACCAAAAAGCGCATATCAAAAGTGCTTTAAGGATTGAAAAAAGCGCTGGCACAAATGTATTGTGCCTGAGGAAGATTACTTTGAAGGGGATACAATAGATATTGATGAATAAATTCATATTTTTTTAGACAAAATAAGTCACCTTTTTTTGAACAGCCCTCATATACTGAAATTGTGTAGTTTTATATTTGTTAGTTGGTTTTTTTCCTATGCAACTGTTTGTTTAGTGCAAAATGATTTTAATGTATGACATTTTTGTAAAAGCAAAACTTGTAATTGCAAAACCTCTTTTTTTCCACTGTTTCTAAGCTTTTGCATTTAAATTTCTTTTCAGTACTTCTAGTGATTTATGGTAATATTTTTTTCATCCCAAAATGTGTAAAGGGCTCCCCCCAATTGTTTGAAAATAATTACATTACTCTGTCGCATTGTGTTTGGTTACAGTGATGTCGTCTATTTTGAACTATCAAATGTCACATTTTGCAAACATATTTAAAATGTCTCATAAACCGGACATTTAACTCACCTAATAAATTAAAATTGTTTGCTATCGTGTATTTTTTAAAATATTTTTACATTTCATACTTTTTTAATGTTATAAAAGAATTTTTATTTTGATAAATAGTTTTGTTTCATGGTTTTTTTTACAAAAACAGGCAATTTTTTTTTTAATCTCATATATATGTAAACATTGTAAAATTTAATTTTAATTTTATAAAAATTGCAGTAAACAATATCATTACATTCAAATAATACATTTTCAACTATGCATCATTTTATGGCCAGTTGCTACGTTTTAACACTGGTGCTTAAGGGGTTAACGCCGAAACCTATCCATGAAGACATGGTAGCGATGTTATAAGACTCTGTTGCACCCTAAACAATTCTTAGAGAGTGGTAACCTGAATTTAATGTGGTAGGTAGAGAATCAAAGGTGACCCTCATACTGGAAGCCTGTGTCAATCGTAACTACTGATGAAAACATTGGAAAAAACTTCAATTTTGTCATTGGAGACAACAGATTGAAAATTAGGTATATCAGTAATTATAGGCATCTCTTACGAGCATACTCAAAACATTATTCACTATGAATTTACATTGTTTAAGGTGTCTGTGTTATGGGTACTGAAGCTTCTTTCAGTCGAATGAAAATGCATTTGACTCACAATTTTACCTGATTGTTTGGAAATGTTTGAAGCTGAAAAGCATAAAAGTTTAGGGGCAGATTTGTGTCTACTGATAAAATCTGGGTCTACCACTATAATCTAAAGTCAAAAGAGCTGCCAAAAAATAGAGATCAGAATTATCAACACCAAAGAAAGCCCAAGGGATTTTGTTGGCAAACATGGCATCAATTTCTTAAACATGTGCAAGGTTCAGATAGGTCAAGATTTCATTTGCCATACATACGAGGGTAGCTGCTAGAATGGAATCTTCTAGCAGCTACCCTCAGTCAGTACTACGTTTGGTAGTTGCTGAACTGCGAGGGTTTCGTGCATGTACATGCGCACGAGTGCGGCGCGCGCCTTCGTTTGTGTGTATGTGCCTTCACGTGTGTGTATATATATTTTATGCTACATTTTATTATTTGAAGCATAATAGTAGGGTCGAGAGGTGGCTATAAGCCAATATCCCCTAATTGTCATGTTTCTTGTTGCTACTCAATTAAAATTTTAAGCTTAAATATATCCTAAATTGTATTAGGCAGAGAAGCAGAGGAAGTAAACTATATTGATCACCTTTGCAATAAGTTCTTATTTCATCACTCACAGCAGCTGTGGAAAGCGTTAGAAAAGTAATTCTTGATATATATATATATATATATATATACACATGTATATATATATATATATATATATATATATATACATGTATATGTATATATATATGTCTATATATATATATATATATATATATATATATATATATATATAAATTTAAGGAAAAACTCAGATAGGTCAAGTTTATGTTAAAGGCAAAAGAGTAATAGACGTTATTAAAACAGTTTTTAATGATAAGTAGAAAATCCTCTTCTAGATTGCAGCATATCTCACGTATGTATTGCAAAAGACAAGAGAATAGGCTTACATTCCAATTTAATTCTTATTTATGATACATGCGGTGAGAACTTTGTTCTAAAGTGACACGGAAACGTCACGTGAAAATGGACATAAATCGAACTGGTGTAGCGTCTATTGGCAGTTCTTTTACACAGTTAACAGTTTCACGTCATGACAATATGTCAACTCCATATGTAAGATTGATACATCTTGTCATGATACCATTTATAAATTGTGAGAATAAAGCGTAGAGCATTGCAAATCTGAGGCGGCAGAAGAATAAGCAGAATAATACAAAATTCATAGGCAGTGTGGATGAAAACGGAGTATTGTTGGTCTATAGAGTCCTATGGCACTAATTATATTGTTTCTGTGGGTATGGCAGCAATCCTAGGTCTCCGTAGTGTAAAAGTTATTTATTTAAAAGTAAAAATTAAGTACTGTTCATTATATCGCTTCTGCAGGTGTGACAGTAATTTTAAGTCTCCACAGTGAAAAGGTTATTTATTTAAAAGTAAAAATTAAGTATTGTCTCACATGTTCTCGATTGTCGAACGAAGGTGTTGAGCCTTCATCATTCTGTTTTAAAAATTATATCAGTCCATCAACTAAAATGGAGGCAGGCATAATTGAGAGTGAATTTTAAAAATCTATTCCAGAATATGGTCTCATTCATTCACAATTGATTGCCGATGGAAACTCAAGTACTTATTCCATTATTTGAAATTACCGGCCCTATAAAAATGTCACTATAGGTAAAATAGAATGTAAAAAATCACTGCTTGCGTAATTGTTGTAAATCCTTGTTGGCAACACAGTCAACTCACTGAGAGCATAGAAGTTTACCAAGTGTGTAAATTCATCCGTATACCATTTATTCAAAAGCTTGATAATGTGATACTAATGAGAATTCAGTTACCAAATTAAAAATTTGTGGTTTTTTTCATAAAATACCTGAAAGTGCTCTTTGATTATCTTTGTATTTTTGTAGTTCAGTTTACAACCAAATGAACAATTTAACAGAAAACTTAATTCGTGCATTGCCAAATATATAGGAAGAGATTCACCAGCCATGTCTTTAATACAAGCTGTTTACAATCTTTTGTATATAAATTTATTTTCAAAACGAATGCTATTTCTGAAATAAAGATATTAGAATTATTTCATAACAGCCTCATTGGTGCTCCCAAGATCCTAAAGAATTAAAAAAAATTAACGAAGCCCAGGTTTCTCATTACAGGGAGAACTGTCAGAAACCAGACCCGATTGAGGAGAGCATATGAAGAAGCAAAAAAATAACTTCTGAAAGAATTATTATTTATTAATTATTATATATTATGGAATTTTTAGTGTAATTTTATCAAAATTGTTTGCTTCTGGGATTGGTGGATTTGCAACAATCAAGATTAATGAAATTAAGAGATCATTCATCACATTTATTAGTGCAATGATTTCGAAAGTGAGAAACTAAAAGATGATTAAAATAAAAGTCTGTCATGGGAGGCCACCACATGTCCAAGATTTATAGCCATTTCTTCTTACAATCTATACTTGCAAAATGAAAAAAACTATTAATGATTGCTTAATACTAAAGTGAGCACTACATGAAAAGTTCTTATTGTAACAAACCTAAATATAAAACAAAGTTGTTAGAAGAGAATATTTGCTTAGATAAATTTAATTTTAATTAGAAATTTTTACACTTCATCTTTGAATCAGCGAATTGATGCAATCCCCACTTGTTTGCGAGTTGGACATACATCACTAAAAGGTATTAAATGGAAAATTACAAAAATATTAAAGATGTGGAGCTACATGAACTGTACATATATTTGGAATTATAGAAAATACAAATCAGAGGAAGGCTTGCAACCTAAAAAGTGCAGGGCCGAGCTTTGACAGCATCAAAAAAAAAACGCCAACTGATTACATAGCTGGTTTATTGGGCATACAGTGTCCAAGGACAATCCAAACGTCCACAGATCACGTGCAGAAGTCAGTGGAAGGTAATTTAGAAAATAGTGATAATATAGAGATAGATGGCAATGTAATAGCTCCAGACCTCGACAGAGCTGTCTGGAGCTATTACTTTGGAGTAATAGCTCCTGTCTGGAGCTATTACTCCAGAGTAATAGCTCCAGACAGCTCTGTCGTCAACATCAGGCAAAACATCAATCGAGGGTGATATGGTAGACTATGAGTACATTCCCCGAGGAGATCACAACACTCCAAAAAACTCTCAGTGTATCCATTCCACTTGGCGTCTGCAGTCGTTGCAATCGTGATCAAAACGTCATTGATGGTGTCATTGTTCACGATCATATCAAGCATTTGCTGACCCACATACATATCAACATGGGTTGTTTATCTGTCAATTTGACTTTGACACATTGATATATGAAGTTTACATAAATAAATTTATATTATCTTTTAAAATTAAACATAGTGACGAAGAGAATAATTTTATGCAGCTCCGAGAAATACATAATAGAAGTAAAGGTTACACAAAAAGTGCAATTATCAAATTTTTATAGAAATTAAATTGAACTTTTGCAATTAATGTACATATAAATTATTATTTAAAGATTAATACATAAGAAAAAAATACAATGCTATAATCTCTCTATTTCTGTCCAATACCCGCTTTTTCCTCATAGTTACGAATATGCATTTTTCAAAACCTGTTGCACTGGAACTGATAGTTACATTGTTGACAAGCTAGTGGATTGAGTATGATCGTGGTTGTGGGCGAGAGCGTTGCGAGTGGCTAGTGGCACATACTCTATGATGTTATTGAGCATGAAACTGGAAATGCAATGAAGGCTCTATATATACAGCTCTGCTGAACTCCCAATGAATGATGCACTGCAAACATATCTACAGAGCATGGCAAACCGAATTATAAGTAAACACATTTTCCAGAGATATTGGTAATTAAATTACATATTAACACGAAACACTTGTTATGATTTTATCCCCAAGTTTTCACGAAAAATTTACGGCACGGTCCCAAACTGCACTTTTCTGTGTTTTTTTTGCGAAGCTTTTGCGAGAAAAAATTTACATATACTTTGTTACAGATGCCAAAAAGAAAATCTAGATAATATTATCTTAAATAATTGTTATAACTTACCATAAGGAATGAGGAACAGGACAAGAGATGTGTAACAACCATGCAGAGCGCTTTTGATAAATTCGGTCTTGTTGAAAAGTGAGCTGGTGTGTCCGGGTGCATACAACCTTGGATACAACAATGAGTTTGCGTCTGACACATCCTGTTCGAAAACGCCTAGTGCCAACACAGGCAATGATGTATAGAAAAGATTGTAAACAGAAATGAACATCTCGTCAAACACCGTCTGCAAATGAACAAATGATGTGTTTTATTCCTTTGTTTATTAACATAATTCTAGGAGATTTAAGTAGCTAAAAATGATATAAGAATTAAACAATGTAAAAAAAATTTGATGTAATTAATAAAACAGTTTCAAAACTTAATTCTAATTGTACCAATATTTAATGGTAGTAATAGTAAAACCGTCATCCATTCATCGAATCTCGAAATCATTTCTTTCGTTCTTCATTCATTTTTCACAAAGACTATTTCATTATTCGTGTTCTCTTTAATCCGTTATATTTAACAGACAATGTTATATTTAACATTACAAGTGGAACACATTTTCTCGAAGAAATTAAAGACAGTGATCAATAACTATGATATTTCCATTCTAATTATATAATTATTTGTCTAAAAGATTAGCTCAATATAACTTTCATATCTGTCCACATTTATTTTATAAATTTTGAAATTACTAAATAATTTAAAGGACTACTCTTATCACAGTTTATATTCACCTGAGCACTAAATCCGCAGAAGAACGCGAACCAAAAATGACAGAGGGTGAACGCAAAATTTTTGTAAAAAAAGTAGCGTAGAAACTTGCACATGCGGTAGTAAGACCAGCGACCGTGTACCAGTAGGAGGCGCTCCAAGAAGCGGAACTGAGCAACTGAATAGTCACTAGCTAGGACAGCTTGCATACCTTCCTGTCCAGATATGCCTACACCGATATGTGCCGCTGAAAGTTATATTAAAAATGTTGAATTTACTAAAATGTTTTATTTACATTGTATAAAGTTTTTCTATTATATATAAAATAAAAAAATACCCATTGAAGCCTCAAAATCTACGGTATAACAATTTAAAACATTGTACAAATTTTGGTTGACTTTTCTATAGTTTCACTAACAATTTTAACACGTCACTTAATAAGTCCCAAGCCTAACTAATAAAACAACAACTTTTAGGTAAAATTCTTCCTTATTCAACATAATCTCCTTTTAGGCTGATACACTGATTGCAATGCTTCTCTAACAATTCAATGCCTTTTTTGTAGAACCATTTGCCTTTGATCTCAAAATAGGCCTCAGTTTCCTCCTTATTTGATCGAAATTTCTTTCCCCAGACCTTTTTTTGAGATCTGCAAACAGCCAGTAGTCTCTGCGGGCCAGAACTGGAGGATACGGAAGATGGAGAGACAATTAAGAAACCATTTCATCTAATTTGGCCATTATTGTGATTTACTTGTGACACGGTGCGTTGTTTTGATGAAAGAGCACTTTTTTCTTCTTCATTTGTGGCTAGTTTTTCGCAATTTCTTCCTTCAAACGCACTAGTAATGCTATATATTATTCACTATTGATGTTTCTTCCTTTTTCAAGGTAATCAATGAATAGAATACCTTGCGTATCCCAAAATATGGACGCCAAAATCTTGCCAGCTCATCTTTGCGTCTTTGGTCACTTTGGATGGCTTTTACCTGCTACTGTCCACTCAACTGACTGCTGATTTGACTATGGAGTGATATAATGGATCTATGTGTCATCCATTGTCACATATCAAAGCAAAAAATCCTGTTTAATGCACTGAAACAGTTGCAAACAACGCTCTGAATTGTCGACGCGTTGTTGCTATTGATTCACTGTGAGCAAAGACCAGCAAATGAGCACTTTGAACACAGTTTTCCTATTGACAAATGTTCATGCAAAATGGTGAATACACCTCCTTCTGTTATCTCATGTAACTTTACTTTACGATCAGCCAAAACGATTTTATGAACTTTTTTGATGTTTTCCTACTAGGACAAATGCTTTTTTGACTTCCTCTAGGACAAATGCTTTTTTGACTTCCTCTAGGACAAATGCTAAATTTGGGCAACCAGAGTGTTCAGCATCATTTGTCTCTGTATGACTGATTTTAAAGTCGGCATACCACTTCTTAACCATTATTTCCAGCAAAATCCGAATAACACTTATCAAGCCATTGCTTTGCTTGAACAGAATTTTTTCCCATCATAAAACAATGCTTTATCGACACACAAAATTCAGATTTTTCCATTATTTTGAAAATTGCACAAGTAATGTCACTTGAACCAGTATAATGAACCAATATAACTCGTAATTTAATGGACCGATTGAGTTTAAATTTTGACACATCACATTTGAAGATTTGTACTTTCTAAAAATCATATGGATTTGTTAT
The DNA here is from genome assembly GCA_039881145.1 of Druceiella hillmani. Lineage (NCBI taxonomy): Eukaryota > Metazoa > Arthropoda > Insecta > Lepidoptera > Hepialidae > Druceiella > Druceiella hillmani. Next base: position 3,827,021 of record JAYKKI010000091.1, on the reverse strand, counting down.
TAGTGGTGCCATTTATATGTCAATCTGGGACTTATTGAGTGATGTGTTACTAACCAAATTGTAAACCATTAATAGAAACCCTGCCATACTATTTCACTCTATGTAATTAATTATAATTCATTCTGGAGCACAATTTTTAGAAAAATTTAAAAATATGAATCATACTTGAATCTTATTTCAAATTTGTTTCTGCAATGAGTGGACAAAATAAATATTGATAAACCAGAAACCTTTTACACTTGCGAGTCAATTCCAACTAGAGAACTAGGGTAATTAAATAAATTATAAACATAAATTAATTAACCTTTTATCATGGAGACATCATTAGCACCATCACCAATAGCAAGAGTCACAGCCCTTCTACTTTTTTTTATTAACTCTACAACCATTGCTTTTTGGAGTGGGGTAACTCGACAGCAAATGACAGATCGGCACTGTAATGATACTTCCAGGAAACTGAAATTCATGAATAAATCATATGGATGGTGGAAATTTAAATATTTAAAATAAAGAGACAATCATAATATTATTCTGATATCGACAATTTATCTGTAAACAATGAATAATTTATTGCCAATAAAATTGTTTTAAAAACTGTAGGAAAATACAAACATTAAAATGTAATAAATGGTCTAAATTGTGAAACAATAAAATAAATAATCCAATGCGTAAAACCTATAATTCAATATTGTCTTACACAAAAAATATTTGTACAGGGTGACCAAGCATTGCTCGGTGTATTTTCAGTTTCCCATAGGAATGTGAAATTGCTTTTTCATATTAGATTTAGTATTCGATTTTCTTCCCCCTTCACCTTTGCCTTTGGCCTCACGTTCGCCTTCTCTCTCCCCTTCCCTTCCCTTCACACTTCCTTTCCCCACCCTTCCCTTTCCCTGCACACAAACATTATTATGAATATATGTTTATTATAATAAGTTATATACCAGTTCTTCCTGACAAGTGCATTTTAGTCAAATTACCTTGTTTTATTTGAAAGAAAGCTCATGACGTAATATATGTTTAAATTATGAAGTTTTTGCAAAGAAACTGTAAAATTACATTTGACAGTATTTCTTAATACATCTGCCCAGTAATAAAATAGTTTTTAAAATAAATTTTTTTCTAAATAAAATTGAGAGTAGCATTTGTAATTATTAAAAATGTTGTATGTTATAACTTTTCTCCCAATTAAAAAATGAAAAATTATCTTTCTCTGATCTGCACTCATCCATAATTGTATAATAACTTATATCGAAGTGATTTTCACAACAGTGAATTACAGCTTTGGACCACTTTCTTCTAAACTTTGTATTAGCAAACACAGTTATAACACTTGATCTGGATGCCTCGTTGATGTGGATTTATACATAAACAGAAATAAGAAGAATTTGCATACTTTGTTTTTTGAACATTTCATATTGAAGTTAAAGTACCTTAATACTAGTTCTTATCCTTTAGATGAAGGACACTGCATTTTGTCCATTTTACATGTGAAAAAGTATATTTGATTTTAAAGATGTTTCAAACATTGAAATGACAAGCAACATATCGTAAATATCAATAACAGTACCACAGATGATGTGAGAGAAACTAGTGGTGTATTTTTGCACAAAATTCTAAATATCCTCCAATAATAAGTAAGTCCGATATGATTCTGTCAAATAAATATAGAAATAAAATTTGTATTTAAAAAGAAAGTCTCTTTTTAATATTTTAAACCTTTAGGAAAATATAACCAAGTTGAAATTTTCCATGTCAATACAAAAATGAAATAGATAAACTTCTTTGTCACCGAGAAACATTTCTTACCATCTTAATAACAAAATTTGACTTTCAATATATTTTCCAATTATTAACGAGTAAAACTTAAAATTCCCAAAATATTTTTAATGTCGCTTAAAGGTGGGGGATTATAAACAAGAGTTTTTTGAAGTTTTAATGCACGTTAGAGAAAAAGAAAAAAAACTTACCGCTCTTCGAGTTTCGGATGCAGGCAGTGGACGAGTGAGTGCCCATTGACAACGATGGCAAAACCATTAGCGTCTTCTGTAAGAGTCTCAGCCTCCACATTACCACCAGAATAGTTGTACTCATTGCTGAAACGATCCATGCATCGTAACAACCTATACTATTTCAAATTAGGCAATGAAACTTGCACCGTGATTTTTCAAAGCCAATACTATGATAGTATTTTCAGTAAGATAATTTTTTTTTATACCAGCCTACCCAATAAAGATAATGAGGTGATGCTTGATTATTCAAGTAAGGCATTACATTCTTCAGTTGACTTTTGTTGTCTTTTGTAATTCTTCGACGGAAATCTGGTTTACCTCACAGATGTGTTTGCATGAAATAAACTTTCTTAACTGATTATTTTTTTCTGACAATCCTTTTAGTAAAAATAAATAATAAAAATTTACTTATAACTGCTATTTCATTAGTTCTGGAAAACTTTCACTGAGAGCACGCAGGTTACAAAGCGCAATATCATAGACGAAGTATTAATGCACGAGTGATAGCTGTTGTAAAATAACAATACATGAAAGCTGTTTTTGGCACAAAACAAGCCCAACTGAATGAACATGCGTCAAATATTAAATGTATGTATGTTTCACCGTTTAGATACAGAATTCAGATACAGTTTTATTAACTTTCAGTGGTATTGGGACTAAATTGTAATGTAAGGCGTTATAACGCATTAATATTAATGGTATTGGGACTAAATTGTAATATTAATGCGTTATAACGCATAAATATTTTCAAAACCCAAAAAAGCTTAGGAAAATATGCTGACACAAAAAAACTTGAACAAAATTTTAATTGGCTAATACCTTGTCACTTACTGAGTGCAAGCAGTAATCAATGTTAATCCCATTCTAGGGACAATAATGCTATTAATAACAATCTATAAAGAAATTTGAAATCACACATACTTCCAGTATGTAAGAAGAGTAAATTGTATGATAGGATGCGCTAGCATATGGGGCACATGATAGTTTGTGTTAGACTGAGTTTTAAGTTTAAAACAAACAAAAATCAATGTATTACAAATACAGGTTAGAGAGAGAAAGAGCATTCTATTATGGATACAAATAAAATACAGGCTGATAGGGAGAGCAAAATAATATAATAAAAAAACTTCAGAAAAGTGATTTTGCATGGAGTTGTGGTAAAAGTAGTGTGTAGTGCAGAGTATTGCTGTTACTAAACAATGTACAAAGTACCCGAATCAACTTTCTTAAGAGCCTTTTACGTGATTTCTGTATGTCATCTGAGATATTAATTAATAAATATAAAAATTTTAATTAATAATTTTAATGTAGTATATAAATAAAATTACACTTTAGCCATATCAAAGGCATAAGAGAAATGAGACATCCAATTTGAGCTTAGCCTCTACTGACATCTATTTGAAATCAGAGTATTTCACTTTTCTCTATCACACAATGCGGTTCTCAGTTGCTCAAGAAATTCTCAATAATTAACAAAGAGAGAAATACCTTTTGAAAACCAGTTTAACAGTCACTAAGAGTTCCGAACTCTTGAAATCTTGTAATTTAACTAATGTATATCAGAAATCTTATAACTCAATTTAGAGCTTAAAACTAAAAAGACTTGAATTTGATCACTACCTTTCTTACAAATGTGAAGGACCCAGAAGTGAGCAAAGTGGAATAAAGAGTAATGTAAATAATAGAGCAGTATGAAAAGTTATTCACTCTTTGTGTTTAAATGGGTGTTAAGTAAGGAATTCACATGTGTTTAATAAAAAAATAAAAATACCTTAAATGTATATTAAGCAGATTTGACTGTGTATAGAACATCTGTCTTTAACTTTAGCACATAAAATAGTAAATACACATAATATGATCATAAATAAACCATGATAATACCTCAAACCAACATACCTACATTAATACATTGAAAACATTAAACTATTTTGTGATCAGCTAAATGATCCAAATCATAAACAACGAAGCACGACGGAGATAGCAATAGACAGAATACATAAAATATTTTGTTGTTGATAACCAACCTGGAATAACACAGGGTTAATCTGGACAGGCTCTAACTACAATAACACAACAGAGAAATTTGCCTAGCAAAGCCTGAAAAATTATTTCAAATAAGTGGCAATGGTGATTGTCCGTGACAACATCAAATGAGACTGAAAATGTTTTAAACTAATTTAAATATATATTTACCTTTGCAGTCTCGTTTATTTTATTTCTTTCAATTAATAATACAATTCTAATTAAACTACAACCAATTGTTATTTATATGAAAATTTCCTATTTTGAGACGAGACATCTAGTCATTGGTCACTACTGCTTCGCTGTGAACTTATTATGTTCCATATGTAATTTCGACACAGCGCTAACATTTCAAGTTATCTTTATTTACATATTAAATTTTAACAAAGTCAAAGTTTAATATTTACTTCATACCTTGTTTTTGTATGTGATATTAAAAATTCTATTACAGCTCCGTTGCTCGCCGAAATGTTCATCAAATTCTTTGTTACTATGAAAATTAAGTTTTTAGCCTGTCAACTTTTCAAAACTTAAAAATAAATGGCAGTAGTTTTGAACTAGGACAACAACACAGACATTGTTTTAAAATATTGACATTTATATTTCCTAATATGGTTACTTGCGGCTTAGAAAGGCCAGCTAGGCTATCAGATATACATTCTTTTCAGTTATATTGAAAAACCACGTTTATTTATCTAATGGAATTTAATAGATAACTAAAATGTTTCAATAATGAAATAAAAAAACCATAAGAAGATTTATGCAAAAAACTGTTACGAAATTACTTGGCTTGAAAGACAAGGGAAACTTTTCCAGCAGACCTAGAAAGGTCGAAAAAAAATTAAATATGAATTAAAACCATATACAATTAAAGGTTACAATAAATCAATGATAGTTTTGATTTCCTAAACAGAAGACCAGAGCCAGAGTGTAATTGAAAACAACTATCTACACTACATCACTACTTTATAGTGTCAGGTAAAAGAATGGCAAATATTACCTGCTAGAGCTGTGACAAAATAAAATTATAAATGGGATAATAGGAAAAGGACTAAACAATAATATGTAGTACACTTTTGATACAATTGTTGAAAATAAACAGATAAGCTCTTTGTCTCTCTACCTGTTGACTGTGGTAGAGAGTTCCCACCTAAATGTGACAACTGATATAGCTGGAGCAGCTTTAACATTGGCAGCGCGGCCCGGTGATGGCTTTCCATTAATGCCTTCTGTGTCCCGACTCATACCTGTAAGGATAATCGCAAATCTATTTCAAATTTCATTACAATTTCTTACCTCAATTAATTTCATGTTATAAAAAATAAGCAAAAAAATATGATATTCAATACCACATATTAATTTAGTTAGCTAACAAGCAGAGGATCCTTGGAACACAAATTTGTATTTAAATGCCTTTGAAAAAGAAATTTGCGTTATATTACTTGTCGGTTTTTAATACAATGTGAATAGAATGCTATCTTCAATATGCAATATTTACAAGTTTAAATGCAAATTTTTTTCCCTTTTGAAACATATGCGGCATGATTTCATAAATACCTGTTTGTCTAATAATGTTTTCTGGGTCAAAGATGAATTATAAACCGTATTTCTACTCTTTATTTAACTTTCCATATTAGATTTGACTTAAAAAATAATTACTTATCAGGTATTTTTTTATGAAAAAACCCAAAAGCTATTTAAAGAAAATAATAACTTAAAGAGTAAATTCCAATGTGAGACATGATTTATAAAATTGTGTCTCAGTCCCATAGCCTATTTTAATAGGAGATATTAAGAGTCTATTGTATCACCTACATATAACTATTTATCATAGTATTACAAACGCACCGTGAGGCTGGAAGGTATTAACAACACGAATGGAGTCACGGCATTTTCCGAGCTGGCGCTCCACCTCGTCGTGTGAGCTACCATCAATAATAAATACCTCTGCCATGTCGTCTGTTAATAATTGACACGAGTATCCAATGTTGATTGCTGTTTCTGTAAATGTTATTAATGTATTAAAATATTAATTTTCACTTTGATTCGAGCTAAATGATTATTCTGATAAATAATGATTAATTACAAAATTTTATTCAGAATACTATAGACGTATTGATCCCTCTACCGAAAAGGTTCTTTTTTACACTTTTATTGATTCTGATATTTTTATTATTTATAAATGTTAATTTTTTTATTCATACAATGTTCATATAATCTTTAAAGCCTATAACTGGAAAGTTGTAAAATAACATTCTAAGTACTTTTGACGTTACAGTCTGTGAATACAACTGTTGGTGTAAGGATACCAGCCCTTCATAAAACCCTTCCGTCAAATCCGTGTATTGATAGCTTAGGTAGGATAGATGTTTTGAAAAATGTGCTTAAAAAATATTTCTAAGAAAGGTCATAAACTTTCTGTATTAACAAATTTTGTTCATTAATTCACTCTATATGCAAAGACTTTGACCACTGTATATTAAATCATATTAAAAAAGAAGCAATTGTGTTTCATCTAATCACTGAATCCACATAAATTTTCATGGAATGAAAGGAGAAAGTGAAAGAAAACTCTCTAACGCCACCACTATAATCTGTTGCAAGTTAGTGATTTATTAAATTTTTTAATGTTTTTGTTCCATATTACTTGTCACAATGAAAATTTAAAGATGCTGGAAATCAAGATCTTAGTTTCAAGCTTGTTCTACTGATATGCCATTGTGTTTGTAGAGAAATTATTTTAATAAAGCATATCATCGATTATACTGAAATGCTGTGTGACTAACAGTAGCTAGTCATGCAGCATTTCAGTCATACCGCATAACATGGTAATGACCAATTTTAAAGGAAAGCAAAAAAACTAAATATCTTTTTTATTAATACATCTTTGGCTGGCTGATTACAATGAATTTATGTACTTTAGCTATCTTTATTGTTCATTAAAAAAAATATCCTCAATGAAACGCTTTCCTTTTTATGATCTATTTACAGATAATACAATTTAGTATCTGACTGTTTAGAATTGCTTCCTTTTGTCTTGTTTCTTTATGTTCTGTGGCAATCATTGACCGCGTATACTTTTTTTCTCATTCCATGTTATACTTCAGAAACTATTGAAAATTTGCTGCGATATGATTTCAATCAGATTGGAACAGAAAAAGATTTTGCTGCAAATACAAAATGCTGAATTGCTTTTAGGACCCATGGCCTTTTCATTCTTCGGTTCTATTTGACTTTCCCTAATTTCTATCTTCCTTATTTAACTCTCTCTTCCAAGTTTCACGGACAGCCTTGCTTTCTTTTTATTGACTTCTTTGCAGCTTCTGGCTCCAAATTTATCTCAGGAAACCAATCAATGTCAATAAATTCCATAGGCTCTATGTTGGTAATATCAAATAGAGAAACATAGTCTGGATCGGTGGTGGAGTCATAAAAGAAAAATCTTCAACGCTTTCTTCTGCAATATCCGGGATAACAGTGGATGAAATGCTGGGATCATTAGGAGAAAAATCTATAACGGTTTCTTGTGCAATGTCAGGGATTAGAGTGGATGAAGTGCTGGGACAAATAGGTGGAAAAGTAGTAGTTAAGGTATCACAATTAGTTGTATCATTATCAATATCTGTTGGCACATTTTTAAATGAATCAGGAAAATTTTGATCGGGTCTAGTAACTCTTAAATGAAACTACATGATGCAGTATTATTTCTACTTTCTTTAAATTCTTTACCACGACCTAGGTTTCGTTGTATTACAACATCTTCAGGTGGGATATTAGCAAAGATTTTTGCTAATAGCCCACCTGAAGATGTTGTAATACAACGAAACCTAGGTCGTGGTAAAGAAATTAAAGAAAGTAGAAATAATACTACATCACATAGTTTCATTTAATTGTGAATAATGAATTTCTACAAAATTAACACCAAATATATTCAATAAAAGAATAGCTTGCGGATAGAAAAGTACTGGGCTCTTAAAGAAATCATGACGAATAAAGAATTAGGTATTCACATTAAAAAGAAAACGTTCGATACATGTATCCTTCCATGTTTAACATATGGATGCGAGAGTCCCTCACTGAATTGCATAGAGAAAAACTTGCTAGGTGCCTACGGGCAATGGAAAGGAGTATGTTGGGAGTAAAACTAAAAGATAAGTTTAAAAATATAGATGTTAGAAACAAAACTAAAATAACCAACATACTTATATCGAATTGACTGCCTAAAGTGGAACTGGGAGGACATATGTTACGCTGCAAAACAATAAATGAAGCAAGTAGGTTACTCTCTGGTACCCAAGAGAAGGCAGCAGAAGACCAGGTTGTCCAACCACTAGGTGGGAAGATTATATTCACCTTACTTTTGGGGCCCTACTGGACAAGGGTTACAAATGATAGAACCCAATAGAGACAACAGTTGGTGGAGGCCTATGCCAGGAGGCACACCAAACTGGGTGACATTCTATAATATTTACTGGTTATCAAGTTGAGATCAACTATGAGACAACAATTAGTGTTTTGAGGAAGCTGAATAACTGTTTTATGGATCTGGAATCGTAGTTTAGCCAGGAAACCGTTAAAATAAAAATTTTCATGTATCGAAACTGCTGTTATGAAACTGGTGTTAGCAATAACTCAAAAATTATTGATCTGTTTTGTTGAAATTTTGTATCATATTTTAAAAACAATATTATTTCTATTGATTTAAGTAAAGTATTGATAAAATGATTATTTTATTACAAATAACTCAAAATTTTAATATACTACACTTTTTTGGATTATACTTGATTTATGGGACATCTCTGTATATGCAGATTCATTATCCTCTAAGCTTTCTAATCTCAAAATGTTCTATGTGTGATATACCTAACTTTATAGGTGTCAAGTTGAAGTGATCACATAGTGAGTATTAATCTCAGTAAATCAGCTTCAGGCATTACTTCACCAACACCAGAAGTAAGAATGTAATTAGTGTTGCTGTTGCAGTCACTAGACACAAGACGTTTTAGAAGTTGCAATTATTCTTAATCTATGCATTCAAAGTAAAGTGCTAGTAGGGCTGTATCAGAAGCAATATTATTTTGAAATTCAGTCTTATATTATTTTAATGAATAATCCTTTATTCATCATTACATATCTAGAAGAGGGAAAATAGTCAATATAAGAATAGTTGGTAAGGACGGAAAAAATGTGCTGAATAAATGCAATCTTGTATAACATTGAATATTGTAATAAATTTAACTTAAGCCTGTAACATCACTTAGTTTCATTTATAATATTTATACATTGAAACTATTTTAAAGTTACATTGAATTAAGAAAAAAAAACATACACAAAAGATGAGAAAGCACTACAAACAAGGAAAATTCAAATTATTATTTGATATTTATCAATGTACATCACTATAGATTATAGTCCAAAATAAAACTTGAAAAAACACTATTGGAACTATTGGGAGCTTCTACAAAACAAGAATATGAAATATACAGAAAGAATTCAATCTCTTGATTGTGTCACAAAATTTCTTAATTTTGTTACACAATCAAGAGATTAAATTGTCAAAAACTCATTCTATTCATATTTAAAACTATATTTAACCAGAAATTCAGCAGAAAATTCAGTAAAGAAACTTTGCTTTAATTGAAGTTTTGGAATATGTGAACTAGAATAATGAAAGGATTCAAAGTAAAAAATTTTAGGTTTACCATAAAAAAAAAATAGGCATCATTTGTTCAAGTTTTCCAGTAATTCCTTGCTGAATGAAAAAAATCCATTTTTGGCCAGACATCTTAAACTATCTTGTCGATTTTAATCAAAACAACAGGCATCATCATTGTAACAAAATAAAGAAATATAAATTTATCTTGTTCAAACTCGTTAAGGTTTTCTCAAGTTTTTACAGGACTCAGATTTAAACTTTTAGGAAGCGTATATCGAGAAGGGTAATATTCATAAAATCATCAAATCTAGAAATGAAAAAAAAATACAAGAGAAAGGTAAAAAAGAATAGAAAATGTCATTACTGAAATGTTCTGTTTGACCTCAATGAAATTTTCTATTCTTTTTTACTCTCCTTGATTTCCTTTCAAAAAGGTGAGGTTGTGCATCACAAATAAAAAAGAATGAAGTTGAAAGAAAGAATGAAGTTATGTGTATACTTCACATACATTCTTTTGCTTTATTCACATTCTATCTATATGTATTTTCATATTAGGGAATATGGTCTAAATAAAAATGTTGAACAGTTGAATGGTCAGCCAAATCAGTGCTAATCATAAAACTCTAGATTTCCTATTCCTGTAAGTGCTGTTCCAAAATTACCTTAGTTCCAAATCTCTGGAGATTGACATTCATGCAAAACAAGAATCATAGAGTTTTTAGATACCAAGCGACTATGACTATCCAAATTGCAAATATATTTTTTCAGTGAGCCATACAAGGGTCCCTAACTTGTTTAAAAACAATAGGAGATATTCATACCACTTTCCAGAACTCGTCAGATGATCCATTATGTAAACTTTTTGTGAATGGCTGTATTTCATAGCATAATACAAACTCCAAATTTATGAGCAGAGCTGGGCACCGTTAATCAAATAGTTAACTTCATTAATCGCTAGTCCATTACTAGAAAAGTTAATTCGTAATACATTAAAGCATTACATTTCGAAAAATTTAACAGAATTTACGTTAATCGTTAACTCGTGTAGAAATTGTGTTTTATATGTCGTTGCGTTGCTTTAATGATTTACTTATAAAAAAAATATTGGTATGGGCAATGGAAGTATAGGCAGGACATGAAAAATTAACAAAAGAAGGGTGTTTCATTAGAGTTTGCAATAATAATTATTTAATGATCAAATTCAAATCAAAATATAGACTCATTTAGGCGTCAAAATATCTTTGCCAGTGGTAAAAAGTCGTTTGAGTGCAGCACTCCAAAAAGTACTTAAGACCTGTATAGACTACGACACTAATTGTGACATAAATGTCTCACACTAATGTCTGGGCGTTCATACATAAGACGGTTTCAGTGTAGCGACGCTGTACCAAGTGTCGCAATAAATGTCACAAGTGCAGGCAATGGTGTTCACACACCGACACTCAATGTATATACTGAGTGTATACACCAAAGTGTCATAGTCTAAACGTAGTATTAGTATTTTAATTACAATGAACAAAACACCCGACCATCGGCAGTAAGAAATGATTCATATCAAACAAATTTCTTCACAGTTTTCTCACTCACTCACGCACCGACAAACGTTCGTTCCACTCACAGCATATGCAGCACTTGTTTTATTTGTCTCAGCGCCTAGCTCACACCGCATCTGCACGCGATGACCACCGAACGGCCTGAACGTGTTTTTCGCTGCGTGGCATGTCTGTGCGGTGTCCTTTTGGCGAATAGTAGGTACTTAATTAATGATTAATGGACTTATGAACATATTAACAAAAGTTAATGGGTCCGTTGACAATTTTTAAAGTTAACTTAAAAATTAATCCGTTACCCTAAATGTTAACTCCGTTAATTAACTATTAACGGATAACGGTCTTGTGCCCAGCTTTGTTTATAAGACGCAAGTGTCTAGTAATGATGAACGTGTATATGCCCAGAGTGCAGAATAAACAAAAGCATAATTTATGGATTCAAGACTCTAGGCCAGTTGAGTTTCTTTTCGAAATCAGTGTTTGATAAATGTGTAAGCACGCATATTAGGTACGCACGTTTTGATCAAACATCAATCAATCTAAATATGGCAGCAGAGGATTATTTAAATTTTACACATTATTTGACTTCTTTTTAAAAAGCAAAAATGATTGAAAATGTACTTAATAAACCTACAATTGTGATATTTTCCACAAGAAATATGTAAGTGAAAAAACCGATTTTTATATCAATCATGCAAAGCTTCACGCTAGAACAATTAGTCACGTATTCTGTAAATTCCCTGATGTCACAATGCCCCAAACAAATAACTAAATTGAAAGTGGGAGGTTCCATTACTACCACGCAATTCGTCATTTACACTATCTTAATTGTGCAATTACTTAAAATTGGTCATCTATTAGTATATTATGATCTCTATGGTGCATTGTGAAGCAACCCTGGATCTGCGATTTTTTCGAACCAATGCAGAAACTTGATCCCTCTAGACTTTGAGATATATTGTTAAAAAACTCACAAATATATAATGGGTGGCATTATTTTATGACCGGGAGAATTAAAAACCTTTAATAAATGCACTCTTCATTACCTATTAGCTAATATCTTTTTCATATGCATGATTTAAAATGAAATACAGGAAACATAAATTTCCTTGTTAAGGAAAGACCACAGACAATAACGACCTTTTTTCAATCTTTAGGTTTTAGCATATATTCTCTCTAATCTTGCTATAGCTTTACACGGTATGCTTTATTTCTGCAAAAGAATCTATTAGCTCATCAAAGTTAGTCTCAAAGGCAGTTTTAATTTTAATTTCACCAATCCAAATAGATGTTCCTGATTCAGTGCTGAACACAGATAGGTTTTAAGTATTTCAGTTTACCGAAGCTCCACTCACAGCTTGTAGATGTCATAGGTAATGTGCACTATGTTCTTAAAACTATACTAACATTAGGAAACGCTTCTTGCAAGTCATGTTTGTACAGATATTGTAACAGGTTGAATACACTTGACTTTTCTTTAATTTCGGTTACTAGCTCTTTGAATAAGACAAGTTCCTGGCAAAAATCAACTTCATTCAAATCTTTTGAATATTTTCAAGCTAGATCGTCTCCATTTTTAGCAGATCCTCAGTCGGCATATTTAAAAACACATGGCCACTATGGAAGGAAAAATTTTCATATAAACTCTTTGCACTCTCTACCCTTGTTTCAATTTTATAAAATACTACTTTTATATCTTTGGAAAATAGCCTAGTCAGATCCAGCGTTGTTGATTCCTCCTCGCAGATTTCATTGTGTAACTTTTTTTGAAAATTTGATTGTTTTTAAGGTCTGGTTCGATTTCCAACTTTTTCTGATACAGGTGCAGCTTCTTTGATCCAATGTTCTAACGGTTTTTTTCTCATTCCTTGCCAGATTTTAACAAGATCTTATATTATCACCGCAGTATGCGAAATGATAATATCCTCTTTTTGTATTTCAACGAGAAACATTATTAACCCAAATTATTAATGTGAGGATAAATTTAAAATCCATCACCGCATGTAGCATATGACCAGTTTTATACTTAGATTCTGCAGCTAGAGAGGATTCTTCAATTACTTCCAGAGATTTGACAACTTCCGGTAAATTATTTAATAGAGCAGTAACAGCTCAGTGTTTAGCCGACCATCATGTTTGACTATTTCCTTTTAAGTTTGTTTTTACACACTTTTGCATTATTTTCCACCGCGTGGAGGATCCAACAAAGAAGCAATAAAGTTTTTGGACAAGCCCAAATAGGCTAACTGCTTCGTCTCATAATGACAGTGAATGCACATCCACAAGATTTAAAGAGCGTGCTAGACATGGTACAAATCTTCCAGCACGTTCATTTGCATAACTCTGGATTGGACTTCTTTATATATGCCGGCCATATTAGATTCTAGGATATACTTTAATGCAACCTAACACTTTGGCTGCATTTGTTCCCAGATTTGACATCGTTTAATTTCTTTATATACATAAAAAATATTTGTAGAGTTTACAAAAAGAAATGCCTTATATAACTGTGTATGCTTTAAGTAAACTACAGACTAATATTTATTTTGTCCCATACAATGAGCATAATGTGATTTTAAGAAAGACCCATAAATGCATCAAAATGGAGGACTTCATGTTAACAAATCAAAATTTTATTTTTAATTTTATTTGTTACTTTATAAGTGCTATGAATATAAAACAAATACTGAAAGTACAGAACATTGATTTCTGTAATAATATATACTGCATTCCGCTTACAGCATACACAATGTAGGATTATTTTTGGAAAACGGTTTTTATGGTTTTCATCAAAATTTTAAGGGGAATATACCCTGTATTTCATTGCATTTATATTTACACCTGCATACAAAATTTTAATTATAAAAGCATATTCTTTAATTTCCATTATTAGAAATTATTCATAATTTAAAGAAAAATAATATTTTGCATATTAAAATAACATAAAAATTGCCTTGTTTGTCTCCAGTAAGAACCCAAATTTTGATGCCAGCCATGCTCAAATTAGCAATCGTCTGAGGCACACCGTCTTGTAATTTATCTTCTATTGCAGTCACACCTGTAAATGACACCAATGTACGTAGTTTATATTTCACAACAATTATCATGTTCTGAATAATAGTGAAGAAAATTGGTCCAAATTCAGTTTGCGTAATAATATTTAATTGATATTTGTTTACATCACAAAAGAATAATTAGCTAACCTAGCAAAAGGAGATCCCTCTCGATCTCTTCGTAGATGGCATCGAGCTGCTCTTCACGACCACGCAATGCGAGAGCAGCTTCCTGGTGCCTACGCTTCCAGTCTGCGAAATAACGCTCATCGAGTGGCCGCCACGCCAGTGCCAATGTACGCAAGCCTTCACCCGCAAATTTCTAATCAAAAATTAATTTACGAATTCATTACTACTTTTTGTTTTCATTCACATTGGACTACTTCCAATGTAGATACACATATTTATTATTATCAATGTACAATATATTGAAGTGAAACTTTTTTAGAGATGAAAATGTTGTAATGATTTTTATTGTACTTGGATTTATCTTAGATGACTGTGTCAAAATATCAAGTAATGCATCTTCTGGGAGCTTTTCTAGTTTAGTTAAATACTTTCATAGTAGTCCAGTCTATATATATTCATAATACATGGTTATTCCCAAATGTCAAGTCGGTGCATTCTGAGAAGTTATGAATATAAATCCACCATGTTTGTGAAATATTTAAAGCTAAATAATAATAAACTTTTGATGCTAGAATAATTAATATTTTCTGTTCAACATAAAATTTTCTACAATTTTCCTGCATCAGATCTTTTTAGTATTACATATTTACCATTTATGAGCTACGGTGGTTGAAATTTACGAAAATTAACTTTTCCAAATCATTTCATAAGCTACTAATCATATTTTAAAATATGATACAAAAATATTGTATTACACTAAACTTCTACAATTTTTGTAAAAGATTCTTTTTAGTAAAATTAATAGTTAATGCAAAATATCTCATTAAGTCTTTATCAGACGTAATGGAATTGTGGAGTATTTCATGGAGTTAATATTTGCGGAGTATGATATATAAACATCTTTTTTTGAACATTGAATTTTTATATGATCAACTGTTTATCACAGCTTTTCTAAAGTTATAAAAAATATATTTATATTGCTACTTCATATTTTTAGAGACTCCCATATTTTTTCTATATCTTGCTTTGGAAAAATATAATTTTAAAACTAAACAATTTGGAAGAAAATTGGAATATTTTCTGTAACTAATATAATGTGATGTGGGAAGTGTCTCAACTTCACGCTATGTTTATGTTAAACGTAGAGATGATATATTTGAAAAATTAATATTATTATTATTCGCCAGTAACATAGCATAAATATTTTTAATATGCACAATGTGTGTGTCAATAGAAATATTTTGCTTTTTGCTGTGAAATCAGTTTTATCATAGCCTACATCGTTATTGCTTTTCCAACCACTTTCCCAGCCATGAAATATTAAGTTGTTTTAAGCAACTTGATTTGAATTTTAAAAGTAAACATTTTATTTGCGTTCAATAGAAAAAGATTTTCTAGAAAAGCAAAAAATAAACTTGAAAACAATGAACATCTGTAAACTCTTCGTATTGACTGGAAGATGATATATTCACAATATTATAATGCCAAATGGTGGATATGAGTTATGTTCACTGCGCCGTGTAAGGATATTTTCACATTATACATTCAACAATACCTTCATGAAAACAAACATAGACATCAGGAGATGCAATATTCCATACAAGTTTATGCAGCACTTTTAGATTAATTAATGATGTTAGCGGTGACATCAATCTTGTTAGATATATATAGTAGTTAACCAGAACAGGAACGGGGTGGGATGCGTAAAGTAACTTTTCATTCGCACCAAGATCTTTGTTATTTTAGCAAACACGGTAAGTTGTAACCACATTGTTTATGTCTGCTTTGGACCAAGGCTCCTATATAAAGTGACCATTCGTATCAGAGAAGTAAATTTTTAAAAGTGTTTCTTTTCTTTAAATATGAAGCAACTGACATTATGAATTTAAAATAGTTTGCAGTGGAAATGGGCCTATTTACTTAATTAAATTATACATATTTTATTTCTCAATGTACCATATATTGAGAGATTTTGAAAAGTATGGCCAAATTAAAATGTAATACTTATACTGACACGCTCACTGCAAATACAAAATTTCCATTTCACAAATTTGTTTTTTTTAAATATGCAGGGCTTAATTTTTCCTTCATCAGATGTTTATAATTTAGGCAATCATTTGAGTTAAATGAATACTTTGCATACGCTATATTTTTGGTGTTGCAAAATGATTATGTGTAGTGTACATAGTGGCACATATCAACATAAAAAATGGCAGCAAAAAAAAAAACAATTTCTGCATTATGTAACAAAAGAAATGCATAGAAAATTGTTGCAACTTGCAAGAGGAAAAGATACGGGTAATGAATTCATTGATTCACTTTTGTGAAGACACTTTGGTCTAGGTATTAATTAATACTATTATGCGATAAGTACAACAAAAATGCCTTAAATTAATTAATACTATTATGTATTAAGTACAAAAAAAACATTTGTTGAAGAGTATAGTTTAAAAATATAATGTTTTACATGGATATTTTTGTTATATTTCAGTTGGCTAATGACATATATGGAATGGAGTATATAATAATAGGTTAGATGGGGTATAGAATGATAGGTTCAATTGGACAAATCAGAATCAAGTGAAATAAAGTCAGAATGAAAACAAATTCAAATAGCCTTGCAACTCTAAATGTCAAATGATGTAGTGTGATCAAAAAATATTGATCTGAAAATATTGGCATAACTAAATTAAGTTAATTTTATATCATAAAAATTAAATAATATTTTTATATGTATTCGTTTTTCAATACATTACAAACTCTCATTTCAATAAAGTTATGATTAGATGTTATTTTAATGACTATCAAATATTGTAAAGTATTTTGAAAGAAGAATACATTTACGTAATTATAGTTAAGTAAACGGGAGTGAGCAAATGTGGCGGCATGGGATGCGTTCAGTGCTGAACTCAGTCGAAATCATTCTGAAATTAATGTTTTTATACAAAACTCTGTAGTGAAGTTCGATTTGTAAATCTTACTGCTTTATAAAAAAAAACTCTTGACGGACATTATTATTTTTAACAGATTTTGAAAAGGTTTCCAAATACAGTAACAGGTATAATGACTTTCACTACCCTAGATCACTACGAAAGTAAGGATATCTCATTGTACTGAAAAGAGGTTACATAGATCATACTTGGGAAGTAATTAGCATTCGATATCTAGATGCAAACAATCAGAGTATTGTTCTGTGAAACAAGCTGCTTATTAAACAGAATATTAAAAACATACTGTATATTACATTAAATAAGAGAAATTACAGTTATGAACTCAGGGAACATGATGATAAATATCCACACAAAGAAACGCTGTTTAGGTCGATTAAGATCACTTAAAAATAAGTGATTGTGTGAAGGATTTTAACTATGTCAAAGAAGTTGTCTATACTTGCCTAACACTTATAATCGTAGTTAGAGAACAGATTTATCTTGTTGTGTTCATACTATGCAAAGCTTCTTACATAAGATTGAATACATGTGGCGAAAATGTGAAAATAAGCATAAAATATTTATACAAAAAAACAGACAGTAATTAGTAAATTACACGATCGTCAAATTATTAAGGATATATAAACATGCACAAATCCATCAAACTGCTTGGTATAAATGGACATTGGACCTAACACTGGATTTTTTTAATAATACCTTTGATAAAGTCGAGAAACTAGCTGAAGGCGAGCATTGATTATAGCTGAATAAGTTTTCCACAAAATTAGGCCAGAATCTGCTATGATAAATAGTTCACATGAAATGCTGTTTCTATCATACTGTAAGATAAAACTATGACAAAACTTAAACTTTTTGAAGTAATTTTAGATATTGATTCATAAGATCTTCATAATAGTTAGCTTTGGATATTTCTATTTAATTGATAGACATTTCAATTAATTATTAATGTTATCTCATTACCAGCCCGTGTTTACGAGAAGATCACGCAAAAACGCCAATACAGAAAGGTGACGACATAAGGTATGTTCTGCTTTAGAATTTCAAAAATGAATAATTTTTTCCTAATTTTTTAATAACAAAAATAATTTCGAGTTCAATGAAACTTCACTATTTTTTTCTTTGTCCACCATCTGAGATAATATCCTTGGTAGGTCGGTAGGTAAATTATTATATAACTTTGTTTACTATCATCATTTATAATTATTTATTGCGTAATTTAGTAAGACATCGTGATCGAACTGAACTTCGTCATCATAATTTGTTTGTTCTTAATAAACATTTGTTTGTTTAAATTACATGCTGGCCATTTTATTTTCCTTATTTTAGTAAAAGTATTTAATTAATTTTCTTTTCCTTAAATGTGTCTATTCTAATGTAATCATGATACTGTATCAAAGCAAAAGTGGCACGGTAACTTATATACCTTTATTACTATAACTAATGTTTTAAATGAAAAAGCGAGTTTTTTATTTATTTGCTTCTCATAGACATGAATATTCACAGGATTCTTTTTATTTAAGAATAGAATTATTACTGGTAATTAAAAAAACCATCCAGTCAGGAATACGAGCGTGGATTTTATATTACTTCTCAAAAACCTTTATTAAGATATTTAGTCGATCTTTTAGAATAAACAAAATGTGAAAATTTCACGAAGAGAACTTAAAACACTTAGCGACTTCATAAATTCTGTTTGGGGAAAAGTGAAAGCAACACACAATATACACATAACCATTGCCAAAGGGTATTCTCCTAAAACATAACCGAGCATTGATTTCAAAGAAGAGAATGAAATTTTGACCTCTCCGATAGTCTTCATCCAGGGTGACCTCCTACATTAAATTTAGAAAAATTAAAAAGCCTTCATATTTTGTTGTTTGGTTATCACAAGAGCTAACACTGATGAGCTGAAATGGTAGGTTTAAAAGCTGCCAACCTAACATGAAACCACTTAACTACTTACTATGCTAAGATCTAATTTTTCACAAGGACATTATTAAATTAACCACTTATTTTTATCCTCTTAGTTTTCAATCCAAAGTTAGCACATGTATGTAATTAATGAGTATTCTTATACTTGGAGTTAAAAAGTACATTTTTATTATTATTATACATATTCCTTTTTAAATATGATATCAAATTAAATTTAAAATAAGAGTATTATATTAACTTCACAATTTGGGACATAATATATATATATATACATACATTTAAATGCTCCTGTGTCTTAGTCATTATATCAGCCTGATTTGACTTTAGCCTCTCGTATATCACATTGTCTGCTCCCTTTGTATATAGTCGCAATTCACCATCCTTGCGTAGAATCACAGACATCCTTTTCCTTACATTATTAAAATCTAAGATACACAATAGTTCATATACCTGGAAAAAATATATTTTGTTTTTTTGTTTGACTTATATTTAGAATTAAAATAAAATAAACTTAATTTATTACTGAATGCCACAAAAAGTAGAAGACTTAGAAGTTAAAGTATGCAAATGACCTTTCTACGTCAATAATAATCATCATCAATTGACAACTGATTGATAGATATATTTTTGAATGTTTATATCAATATAAAACCTTAATACAAATGTCAAAGTTCTTCAAATCTCATCTACGTAATATGTTATGTAGATGATTTATACAGCACCTTCGCAAACACAGTAATAATAGTGTACTGCATTGGTCTTATTTATTTAGTTTCTGATACAATATTATATCCAAGTCATCCTTAGAACAATATACAGGATTTCCAGTGGCAGATTTCAAAGTTTGAACAAACATAGTTTCTGAACGCAACACATAAGAGGGGCACGGGGGGCGTCGTTAGAAGCGCAAGCGGTGCGGATGTTTTAGTAGCCATGGAACAGTGGAGTGAAGAGCACCGCGCTTTTGCCGTCGATGCGTACATTTCGAGTGAATTTTCACTGTCTGTAGCACGCCGTCGATTTAATAATTGTTACAGTATTCGTCGATTACGTGATGGACCATCGATCAACCTCATTCAGTCATGGGTAGCAAGGTTCAGAGCTACAGGATCAACATTAAATAGGCCCAGGCCAGGACCTACACCATTGGTAGCCACGGATGAAAATGTCGAGCGTGTTATGGTTTCTGTTGTTGAAAATCTCCGTTTATCAATGCGTACACGTTCATCGATATTGGGAATTCCGAAATCAACTTTACAGGTAATAATGCGAAAAAAGCTCAAGTTCCATCCATATAAAATTCAAATTGTTCAAGATTTACACGATTCTGACTTTGAATTAAGAAAAACTTACGCGGAGGTGATGTTGTTGAGATTTCGTACTGCTACCCGGATGGGCAACATATTCTTTAGTGACGAAGCTCACTTTCACATTGGAGGATATGTGAATAAGCAGAACTTTCGTTACTGGGATGTCCACAACCCAAGACAAATGCATCAAGAGCCTTTACATAAACCTAAAGTAACAGTCTGGTGTGCCATGTCTACATCTGCAATCATAGGGCCTTATTTCTTTGAAAATCAACGTGGTCAAACTGTAACTGTGAATTCGGAGAGATATGCCCAGATGTTAAATGACTTTTTCAGAGTAGAACTACAGAATAGTCCATCCTTC
This sequence comes from Druceiella hillmani, assembly GCA_039881145.1. Classification (NCBI taxonomy): domain Eukaryota; kingdom Metazoa; phylum Arthropoda; class Insecta; order Lepidoptera; family Hepialidae; genus Druceiella; species Druceiella hillmani. The sequence continues at coordinate 3,806,042 of JAYKKI010000091.1, read as the reverse complement.
AACCAAACACATGGTTCCAGCAGGACGAGGCCACAGCTCACACTGCTAATGTGTACATGAATGCAGTGCGGCAGTTATTTCCAGAAAAAAACATATCCCGAAACGGTACCGTACCGTGGCCACCTAGGTCACCCGATTTAAGCCCATGTGACTTTTTCTTATGGGGATACTTAAAATCCGTTGTTTACAAAACAAATCCAAGCACTGTGACACAACTTAAAGAAAATATTCGAGTCGAAGTCAGTAGGATACCCCAGTCGCTATGCAAACGCGTTTTCGAAAACATGCGTGCTAGACTCGAAGAGTGTGTCAGACTCGATGGCCACCATTTGGAAAACGTGGTTTTTAAAATATTAAATCCGCATTTGTTGTTATAAAGTTAAAATAAACCTACTTTGTATTAGAGGTGTAGTTTTTTTTTTTCAATTTTTCAAACATTGAAATCTGTCACTGGACAGCTGTGTAATGTTGCAAAACTGCAACTTGCAAATAATAAAAGGCATACACCCAATGTGATGAATAAATTACACTCACCTCCACTTTACCCATAACTTCAATAGTGATGCTATTAGGAGAGCGTTCCTTAAATACAAAACCGAAATTCCTCGCAGCGGACACCAACGCCGATTCATCTGGAGATTGTGCCTGGAATCAATTTCATTCAATTTAGTGAATAATAAATTCAAAGAATAATAAATGATTTGAATCACACAGCAAAATTTAACAAAGCCATAAAATAAAGTTAAATACCAAAATAAAAACATTGTGTACACGCGTTAGAAGTTATCTTCTTTGGCATACATCATACAAGAATAACTTTATTTAGCATGCAAATAACTACTGGAAAAAAATAATAAAACAACTGGTGTGTGATCACAAATATGGCTGATAAAATCTAAATTCAATCAAATACTTAAATTTTAAAAATTAAAATTTATTTTCTGATACATAATAGTAAAAAATTTAATCTTTGTAACTAGAATTACAGCCATTATCATTTAATAATTAAGTAATAATTATTATTATTGCTGTTATTATATAATTTTTACTTGTTTACTAAAATTAAATTAAGTTTAATTAATAATAAAATAAATGAATATGCTGAAAATTGATTGTAATTTTTTAATTAATAAATGATAATCATTTATAACATATAATGCAAATAAATACATACCGAAACTTAACCTTAAGAGTAAAGTATATTACTCTATAGTTAAATATAGAGTAACATACTTTACTCTCTAGAGTAAAGTATATTACTCTATAATTAAATATATTTTAATAACTATCTTGAATATAGTACACGCATGGAAACATATGTTTAGTGAACAACTTCATCCTGCCAATTTTTGGTGCATCGTACATGCACATTGTGACCAATTTCATACTATCATATTTTTGTTGCAACATGATCAACTTCATCCTGTCAATTTTTGTTGTATTGTACGTGCATTTGCACACAACGTAAAAATTCACTCTCATCATATTTTCATAATGCACCTAAAGAAGCAGCATAACTTCAAAAATGTTTAATACATAATTCTTATCAAATTGTTAAACTCTTAATTTGATATATTTAATTTCGGAAATTATAGGGTTTTATTTTATAGGGAGACCCCTTTAACTAAGTGTACCTTTATCAAGAGCCTATTATGAAATTGACATAGTTTAGTTCGACGGAAATTTTCCGAATAGGTGGTGCAGAAACATTCGTAATAATGAAAAATGACACGCTAAATTTCTCAAATCTCTTTCTCGGCTCAAATCATATTGCTAATTTTATATTTTTACAGTCTATCTTTAGGATGTATATTATCTATGTGCAAAATTCTATTGCAATTAGTTGAGTTGTTTAAGTGTGAAAAATAGACAAACAAACAAATTAACAGAAAACGTTTTGCATTTATTATATTATAGGGATAATTTGGTATGGTCTGTAACGCAGGAGGTAAAGTGGGAGAACGACCTAAGAAATACTACATTTACGTATCAGTAATAAGTACATTTTGTATAACCAAAAGCGAAAAAGTTTCAGATTGCTCATTTCAAAATGGCTATAACTCTTTGCAACAGCATTATTTTTGTGTACTAGTGCAGTGAGGTGATATAGAAACAAAACTCGATAACTTTTTTGAAAAGATGGATTGATGCTATTCGAAGAGTTGACTGTTTTCCGTTTAAAAGGTCTTGAGTATATTTAAAAAAAAACTTTCATAAATATGTCAAAAAAATGTCACTCCCTATTTGGTAAATGCTGCATTTGGTAAATGCATTGCCAATGTTAAAAACTAAAGGTATTTTACTCATTCTTTAATTCAAGTATATCTAGGTGCGTAACTTCATGTCATTTTCTACTAATTCAGTGTAGATAGCGATGAATTATCTTGTTGGGTCCTGACCTGACTAAGTGTGTCAATGTGTGTGCGCGTGTGTGTGTGTGTGTGCGTGTGTGTACATGTGCACTATGTGTGTGTAATAAAATTATGTTAATACGTTTTAACACATAATCGTTCATATTAGGATCCAATTATATGTATCTTAAAGTATTTTTTCTATATTCATTCCTTCTTTTCTACTCTATAATTCACAATTTAAATTATATTTATAATTCACAATTAAATTTATTATATCCTGCAATTAAATGTTTTTTATGTTTATGATTTGGTTTTGAGCAGTTCATTATAATTCCACTGTCTTTTTTAAAATATAAGCTATAATTTTTCTCGCTTGCTTATATGCTTCAACTCTCATGCGGTGTTAAATAATTTATCTACAAGAAATGAACTTTATTACATTTATAATATTTTGTCAGGTTGAGCTAGAGAGCAGCGTCAATTGTTCGAGACGTATTGAACAAATCGTTGATAATGTGGTCCGTATTTAAAATATAAGCTATAATTTTTCTCGCTTGCTTATATGCTTCAACTCTCATGCGGTGTTAAATAATTTATCTACAAGAAATGAACTTTATAATATTTTGTCAGGTTGAGCTAGAGAGCAGCGTAAATTGTTCGAGACGTATTGAACAAATCGTTGATAATGTGGTCCGTATCCAAAATGCTACTTCGAATACTGGCAAAAAAATGTCTTCTCAAAAAAAAACTATATCTGTCATCAAATCACTTAAATGGGGATCTGAAGAAAGGCTAAGCGCCTTTCTTAAAAAGTAAGGTACAAACAAGCGCTACAAACAAGGAAGCAATAAAAAAAATTAAAGGACATCTAAAATTGTAATCTCGCAACGTATGGGTTTTTTTATAATATACTAGCTAAACTCAACCACGCTTTGCATTTGATCATTCTAGTATGAAATGAATGGGAGAGCAAATAAAAGTATTCTAGCGAATATAGATTCACGGAGAAAACACATCATCTTTTTTTTCGTTTCAAAGGCTATGTGGTATGAAAAGAAAGGAAGAAAAAAGATGATTTTCACAGAAAATATTTTTTATTACATAACTAGTGGATTGATGACACTTTCTGTTTGTCCGTTTTCAGAAAGAGTTTAAAGATCAGATGACTTACCGACTTTGGAGCGTGTAAATTATTATAATTGCTCACGAGAGAAGCAATTGTTTTCTAAATTCAAACTATACACTTGCAAGGACTGCTCTTGTGGTTTATTGACAGTCATAGCAAAAACCAGGCGTATTGGAAAAAGAAGTCATTTGAAGTCTAACGCCATGTCTTCACTTTGATTAGGACCTCATCAGAATTGTTGCTTCAAATCAGATTTTTTATCAATTTTTTAAATATGAACTTTGGCTGACTGATGTTTTGAAGTATATAATTGGCACTCCTATATAAAATTCAAAATGTGTGATGGTAATCTGGGAACATCGAGAGAATTAAGAAATTCTGTTGGAAAATTCACTACTAAACTTAGGTTCATTATGGCGTCAATGGATTTGTATGTGTTTCCATTTAGAATAATGTTGTTCATATCGTGTACATCGACATTTTTAGCCGCTAGAAATACTGTCAAATGTCTGAGACAGTGCTAAATAAAGGTAGCAATCAGTAGGACAAATTTTTACAGAAATTTGTTAGATCTCAACAATGTGTGTATAAACTGGTAGTAAATATTACAACAGCAATCAGATTTTAAAATAATACATATATATATATATATATATATATATATATATATATATATACAAATATATAAATATATATATATATTTTTTTATTATGAATTATGTTCTGGTAAGACATATACGTGTCAATCCACATTGTGACTGATTATAAAACAATAGAAAAACACTTATTAAATATGTGAGTTCCCTTTCACTATTTTCGCACAGAACCTTAAAATATAACTCTATAAAACCTTATTGAAATGATAGTTCCAAACAAATAAAAATTTGAACATATTTAGGGTAACTCTTAAAAATAAATCGTCTTGATTTTCAAAATGTGATGAATTTATTAAGGATATTTTAATAAGAAAATTATAGACTAATGTCTCACTGACTTTAAACACATATTCAGTTGACTTATTTGAAGTATCATGTCGCAGAAGGCCTTGATAGTTGTCTGTAAAAAAGACATTGTATTTAATGCATCGAGGTCTCTGTACATGAATAACTTTAAATTATCAAGAACCAAAAGAATTGTGACAACCAATACTGACCACCATAAAATCCAAGTGTTACATACTTACGCAAGATATGCACCATGCATGGTACACATACATTTCAATTGTGCTAATATTATCGATGGACTATTTAATTCTTCTAGTTTCATCTCTGCCAAAGAATAGAAACGAAATATTGAAAATTCCAAAAAATATGTAATTCACATTTGTATAAGACTGTAACTTAAACAAAAATGGCACTCACTACTACTATAAGCTGTTCTGTACGTTTTGTTGTTCAAAAGTAAACTGTCAAAATTTTTAAGTCATCTTATCATGAAAATTTTTAAGTCATCTTAGTCATATATTTTTAAGTCAGTTGTCTATTTATGATTGATATATTACTAATTTTATGTGCACTTCCTAAATTTCAAGACTAATAATATATGTACTTACTTTTTTTATAAATTCATATTGAACCCACACATATAGTTCTTGTAAATATAATTTACAACAGGAGCGATACATACCATCCTCCATGGGTCGCATTTAGCGGTGTTCTGTCGCTGGCATCATTGCTATTCTTTTAATTGACAATTGGCTATGTAAATTTATATTGAGATTTTGTTAGATATTTTTCGACAACTTGTAATGACATTTTTTTAAATTTTCTGAATGTATACTATTAAAATCATCTTATACAAATTTAGTACAATCTGGAATTTTCATGTAGTATGTTTTTTTTTAATATTTAAATCAGCGTGTTTCTCCTGCCGTTAAACACTTTGTCAACCTTGTTTCAAACGAATTTCAGAGGTCACATTTTTCCAATTTAGGGAAAAATAATATATGGAGGTGACACAAAACTTGATACTATTTTGATTATCACGAAATACTCTATACATAATGTGTGACTTTAATTACAATTAATGCGCACATTGGACTTATAAAATATGTGAAATTACCAATGTTTGGAGAATTCTCCCTTATGGGAGAGAATCATGAATCTAAACCCTGATTGATTTATATTCTCTTGTTCATATATCTATAATATTTTATTCTGCACCCTCCTTGGAATAAACCATACTTTCAAGCACTGTAATAAACCATTGAATATTCAATTTGTTAAAGAATCACTTTCGGTATGCACATTATTGTTTCGCTATAAAATTTAAGGATGAAATATTACATATTCCCTAATCTTTCGATAGTGTTTTTTCCCAAACCATTTTTATGAACTATAGGTCGCGAGATGTCACAGGTTGATGGCCAATTAAAAAAATTATTTTATTTAAATTTTCGCAATCTTCAGACTTATCTTAAAACCATCCTCATCTTTAGATTGAAAATGACTATTTGTTAAACTCCTTAATATCTATATAAGGATCCATTTTGAAATGAAAATAAAAAACAAAACTACATTAACGATAATTGCATTTGTAATTTGTAAGAAAATATCCAATTTTCTTGTTTTCATATTAATCTAACTGAAAAAATTATGCCCGCTGCTAGAGGTAAATTTTTTATTCTTAAAAATCAGCTTCTTTAAAGTAAATATTATTTTATACAGTTCTTGATGAAAACATAATTTATTAGTGACTATTGCTTCTACTTCTTATCTAGAATACAATTGAAAGGACATTAGAAATAGATGCAATCATTTTATTATCGCAAAATGTGCATATTTTTTAAAATGCATATATAAAAGGTTAAACAAGAACTTAATTAACAGCTGATATAACCACCATCCACAGTGACTGCTTGTGGTAGGGTTAAAATTGTAATCTATGTAATTAATTTTTCAATGCAATGCTCGACATATGTTTTTGATATTCTGTCTACAATTACATTGACAATATACTTTTACATTTGTGGTATCTTATATTATGTCTAAAAAGATTGTATTTCTACATAATTATATAACATATTATATAGCGCACTGAGATTGTGTAAAGTACTTCAGAATCTAAATGTTCTAGTGTATGATACTTTCATTATAGACTTGTAATCATTAAAAACAATTGGGTATTTCGCTAATTTTTTTTATTTCATTAATCCTAATTTCAAGGTATAAGCTGAAGAAGAAAGAAAAAATTGTTTAATAATCTTAAAAATTGACGGAGTTATAAAAGTTTAAATTCAACCTTTAGAGAAGGACGGCAATACTGTGTTGTGAGGTCATTTTTAATAGTGCACATTATATTATACCAGAGGAAAAGAGACAGGGATATACCCAACTCTATCCGTATCTTCAAATTTAGAAGCCTACAACTGGCTTATTTTTCAATCAATTTTTGAATTTTTTTCAAGGCTGGTTTTTAATTAACTTATATTTCACAATATTGTACGAAAAATATCAAAATTTAGAATGAGTCAACTACCGTATTCTTCACAGGTAAGGCATAGAAAGTCTGTTAAAGTATTACTTATTATTTCTTTCCACATCATTCATTTTTTGCTCGTGTTACCAATGTTTTTAAATAATTTTTTATGGATAATTAATTATGGATCTAACGAACTCTCCATTGACTGTAATAGTCTCGTCGACATCATATTTAAAGAAATACGGATCAATGATTCCACCAGTCCATAAAGCACAGCAAATAGTGACTTTTTGTGGATTTAACGGTGTCTCCATAATGGCACATGAATGGGTTTTCTTCATTCCAAATCCGGCAATTCTGTTCAATGACGTAGCCATCGAACGAAAAATGAGCCTCATCACTGAACAAATTATTGCTCGAAGAAGTGGTTGAGGTTTGGTTGTGAAGATACATCTACTTTTTATGAATGTTTCCAGGTGTAGATAAATCTACTTTTTAGAAGTTTGGCAAATAATTAAACAATGATGCTAAAACTTAATGAGACAATCTAGTTTGAACCCTCATCAAAAAGATTGCTAAAAGAGTGCAAATAATGCCTTGTTTATTTGATCTAATATGATCAACATTCCATAATTAAAAAGCTTATTAAAACCTTTAATGTGTCAATCTGTCAAAGATAAATAATTTGCATTTTTTATCTCGCTCTTTTTTACTCATCAATCCACACATATTTTTTAGGAAAGCCAAAAACACTTACTGATTGTGTAATAAAACCTTGACTGAATGAAACCAAACTTCAAATCCTGGATGAACCTAACTATATTTTTAACGTTTTAAAATAAAAAGTAGAGCAAACATAAATTTGAACCATGCAAACATATATAGCAAAAATATATAGCACCATCTATAGAAAATTACTGCCAAAAATATTTTGTATCCAAAAAATAATTTTTTACAAAATAAATAAGCTTAGCCATTTATATTAAAAAATTCAGAAATCACAATTACGGCTTGTTGGTCTAGGGGATAAATTATGCAGCCTTTCGCTTAAAGTATGAAAGGTGCTGGTTTGGCATCTCTGACGAACCTAATTATATTTACCTACTTCTTTAGTGTTTTAACGTTTTATGACAGTTTAATGCATATATAGATATAAACAATCTAGCCGTATTAAGTCGAAGAGCCGACAAGACGCAAAGCTCGCCGAATGGCAGACAAGACTCCGAGCTGGCCGAATTGGCTCGGAAAGAGGCAGCAATACCAAAGATAGCTAAATGTCGAGGAATGACTTGCTATTTGAACTCTCATCCTAACACACCATTAGACATTTCACATCAATAAAAGCAGTCTCAAGAGTAATAATCATCACAATTATTGTGTTTTTTGGCTATCGCTTTAAGTACACATTTCTAATGATCAAATCAACGAGTCTAGTTTTAAACTTTTGAATACTTTTAAGAAAGCTATAAAGTAATAAAAAACAAAAAGACAAGTTAAAAACCCCTTCATAAAAAACTTACAGTTTACTTCGGTGATAATTTGAAACAGAGAAATTAGTCTTATGCCAGGATTAATTGATTCACAAAACACAATTTTTTTCACAATGTTACCATTGTTACCATCATTAAGTATTCTTAAAACTGTTGCATTGCGAACAGTTTTAAGAATACTTTTATAATTTTTTCTGAGACATAAATAGCAATGCAAATATTTGTCTGGCAGAAATATCTTTCTCCTCCTTCACTTGCGAGGTTGTATTTAAGCTAATGTAGTATCTTCCAAAAAACAGACATTTTATCTCCCTTGTAGGATCAACATCTTTTAAATAGCAAAAGATTTGCACCTATTATCTTAACCATAGTCTCAAATATTACATCTCAATATATCCATTAGGACATTCTATTGAGTGAAGGACTGTATCAGTTATTACTAACATGCGAGTTCTGTAATGTTTTCAATCTTTCCTATATTCATATACACATTGTAAAGATAAGACAGATTAAGCATCACATAGATTCATTTTGATTACGTATTTGGCTTGGCGGGCTTTGACTTCATATATGCATATTTTGAATAAACAATGCACTTTAAATGGACATGTATCTTATCGATAGTGAGGAAATAATATTTTTGGCAGTTTGCAATAAAATATTTATCTGATTTCAAAGCGGCACAATTTTCACTCTTCTCTTGTTTAACGCACACAATAGAAATAAATGAATAAATTTTAGCTCTCCGTTACCATAAATATGACTTTACAACTCTCACACAAGTGTGATTTGAATATATCGGTAAGAATTAATAGATCAAGAAAAGCTTACATTTTCTCAAAGTTTATATGATTTGTATATTCATTCATATACTCAACAACAGTTTCTATGAATAGACAAAAGCAATTGCCATATTTAACGATAATTAGAATTTTCTTAATATGTTAAACTGATCAAACCAGGACACTGACTCAAAGTCATAGCTTCCATTTTGGAAATGTATTGGTAAGATTTGTCACCATATGCAGGGATTTTTTTCATAATAATAGTAAGTCGTCCTATCTGTTTCCTCATGAATGTCATGTGTTTCGACTATCTGTATCCTCACCAACATCCAACATCTATGTATTGATTCTGTGATGCAGATATATATTTATCACTGCCAATAATATCAACAAAAAAATCGTATGGATGTAATTCAGTTTGTAGGATTATAATTGATATCAACAATGGTGCAAAGAATTATGCAGCAGTTTCAAAATTGTTAACACTTTTTATGCCACCTTTTTTTGACCCCATGAAGGCTAATAATCTACTCTCACTTCGTGTACAAACATCTCCTAATAATATAGATATAGGATAAAACATCTCTCAAATAACTTCGATAACCCCATAAGTCAATTAAAATTTCAAGAATTATAAGATTACATATTAAAATATAGTTCTTGTTAAATATGTAGAGTGAAAACCAATAATAACACCATGAAAAAAATTTTTCTCGGAGTAGATTTAATTAATTTATCAATATTCCTTTTTTGTGTAAATATAACTTAAAGTTGATATTATATCTACTTTACAAATTTTAAATAAATGTAGTTTTAAAAAAATGTTCGCAAAAAACTCTCTTCTTAAAGGATTCATTATAATATCCCTTAAGTTTATAGCAGATCCTTAGCTACATACAAAATATTACCTGATATTCGAGCCGTCCGTTCTTCTGCTCAGGCATAACAGTGTGACAGAGTGCGAGGAGACGAAAGAAGTTGTGCTCGTCGGGTTGACCACGTCGTACTGCTTCTAGCAAAGTGGCATCGAAGAATCGAAACTCTGGCTCATAATCCGCATTCAGTGAAAAGTCTAGCGGCTCTGTGTTCTACAAGTTACAGGATATTTAATTAGCGACATATTATTACATCAAAATTCATAATTCTTTCATTGTTATAATTCTTTTTATATGGCCTAATATATTTTGTATATATTAGGTCGTAATAATCATCTACCTAAGAATAATTCCTTTAAAGTGGAAACTTTGCACATTTATAATACTAGTACTTAGATACTAGTACATGTAACAATCAAAACTCGTGCATGCTGTGCTAAAGCTGCCATCTTTGAAAACGGCGGCCCATTTCGACTCTTTCTTAATTTATTAATATTTCAGATATTAAAAAAAGTATGAAATAAAACTTGAAGATCAATACTAAATGTATTTGATTATAATTGGTATTTATTTGGTTTGTTAATTATTTTCCTATTTCCTGTGGTTTTTGAGTAATATAGCAAAATAACAATAAAAGAAAAGATACTTTCCAGTTTTTAACAGTGAAATATTGAAATAAAATCCAAGACGTGAATTAATCTTACTAGAGAGAAAAATTGCTAATGTAGTACCCCATCAGTAAAGTATCATTAACCTAAATAAAAAAATAACTACATTGATGCATAATTAATATTACTATCAAAAGATCATTTGCAAAAACCAGTGTACAAATGCTACTTTATTTACAAAGGAGATCAGCAATTGTCCACATAGTGTTACGCCCAGGTGAATATAAAAATAAAAATGGCACTCTTATAGAGAAAATTAAAAAAATAAGCACTTTAAAGTTTTATTTAAAAAGACAAGTGGAACATTTAGTTTTTTTTGAAGATAGGTTATTTTTCTATACAAATTGTGTCTGGAAAAAATAATATATATATATATATATATATATATATATATATATATATATATATATATATATATATATATATATATATATATATATATATATATTTGCTGAATTCCGATTGTCCACCAGAGAATTGTTTGATTTTTTGTATTCTAAAAAATACCAACTTATTTAAATATTATATTCCCTTTCTGTAACATCATGCCCATTTTTGCCAGACTCCTTAATGAATTTGTAAAAAGAGATATAAAGATTTACTATCAAAAATAAAAAATTAGACTTACAAATTCAACAAGTTCTAGGGTAAATGAGTAGCGTGGAGAAACAAAATAAAAATAAATTAAACAATAACTCATACATTCTTAAGTTGAGGGGTAGAGATGGTAAATTTGGACCTCTGTTTGGGTCGGCCATCAGACCGATTATGCGTCATGCCAGGTGTGCTGCGGCCTGCTTCTGCCTCCGTCTCCAGTAGAGCTGTCGTGCTTGTATTCAGCACCGTGCCATTGCGGACACCACCCCATGCTCGCTACACACACACATACAACAACAGAGCCTCATGCAAAAGCGACAATCACACATATAACACAGGAATAGTGGATGCGTGAAAATAACAAACAACACAATGCAAAAAATTAATACATGATATTCACGTAACAGAAAAATGCATTCACGTGAATTGTATGAAATACACTTTACAATTAAAAGAATTATTAGAGAATGTATAAGATAAGCGTGAGTTTGACTGCACCTAATAGCCAGATTGCTCTTCAAAAGATCAGCTAATCAAATGAGATGCTTGTTCAGTAATCGTTCATAGAAATTGTTAATAGAAATGTATTCTTAAATACTGCTACAGAGACATTGTATGCTGTGGAAGTACTATATTATGAAATATATTATTCCATAAAAGGATATACGAGGCAAGATAAGTCATAGTACAAAGAAAATATGCTTAGAATATACCAAATATTTAAAAATTTAGCTTAATTCAAGCTTAATTTATGTACAGTATAAGAAGCACTTGTCTAGCATGACAAATGATAAACAGTTCCACCTTGTGAAACTATAATAATTCTCTCAATAATAAGGATATAGGTTCCCAAAAAAGCATTCCCCATTTAAATATCAATTTTGTTAACTAAAATCTATTATAGTCGTAAGACTTCCGAAATAAGTTTATCTGTTTGTCCATATCTATTGACCCTTAAGCTAAGTAATTACTCATGTGATATCATGATTACCAGAACAAAGTTTAATGTAACACCAAATAAAAAGATTGTAGCGCAAAGTTAAACATAAATTTGTAGAAAGCTTCAAGAATGCAAGAAGAGGATTTATTAATAATATATATTACTACAGATCATATTCTCACCGATTTCTTATTCTTAAAAAAAATTATTTCAATAACTTTACAAATAATTGTCACTGCACATTAAACATGAATATCTCAAAAATTCATGCGTCACATGTATCGAAATATTATTATATCACAAAATACAAAACTGCAGCGCAAACACAAAGATTTAAGATTTTGGCAGTGGTGTGAAATTCTACAAACTGAAATCAAACAAAAGTTCAAAAATTTGTTTAATCATTTAAGTGAGGTATGAAAAAATTAAATTTCTTTATGCTATGCACTGCAGGCATATAGGATTAATATGCAAAAAGCAAAATGCAATAAATAAAGCGTTATTGATCAGTGTAATGTGCAGACTCACTTCATTAATTTCAACTATCTCCCCGGTGCTTTCATCGATGACATCTCCATAACAATGGCCAGCTATCGAGCATTTATTGAACGTCATTATGTTCTGTGTCAATGTTCCAGTCTTATCCGAGAATATGTACTGAATTTGACCTATACAACCAAAGTTATATGTCCTGAGTTACATTTACAACAACCCTCCGATATTGCAAGTATTAATTGCAGATTTAAAATGTTGACTGTGTTACAAACTAATTATAATTTATAAGTGACTTCTAATCCGTTCCATTCTAATAACTTTGTTCCCACTCTGGAGCAAAATTAATTTCATAATAAAATTATTTGAATACATTTATGTTTGTTACTTTAAACTTTTCTTGTTATGATAAGGTTATGTAAAACAATTCCTTCTTATGTGTACTGTACACAACAAAATTTAGATTAGTGCGATGTAAGTCAATCCTTGCTATATGAGACTTGCTTTTGCTTTAGGTCAGTCATCAATACTGATGTTCAATATTTCATTTGTCAAAACAATGATATAACACTAAAATAATTCCAAAATACTGGGCGATCACTGAGAGAACCCACATCCAATATTGGTACATTAACTTACTAAACTAAAAATAAGTAAATTTTAAGTGCTTGTGAAGAAATTCAATAATTTCAGAACTTCAGTACATGAAGAGGTTTTTGATTACTAAAAGGTAGTCACAGGTGAAACTTAAAAAGATCATAGAGTATTTGAACAAAATGGAATTAAGAATTTAAATGGTTAGACCATTTAAATTCTTAATTCCATTTTGTTACTTCAGTATGAGAGGTGTAAATAAAAAGGTACTCTCAGGTGAAACTTAAAAAGATCATAGAATATGTGAACACAAATGGATTCAAGATTTTAAATAGTAAACAATCTAAAATATATAAAAAATAATAAACAATCTGTAACAATGATATCCCGATCTAAAAGCCTATCTTGAAAGCAAATTGTTTTCCCCAATGTATTGTATATTTAGTAATAAAAAAGGTGTCTAATGAATATCAAGTGACAGTACAAGATCTCACCGTGTGCATGAATATATTAACCAGATAGCTTTTTGTGTTTCAATAAAGTACAAATAATGTAAGTAGACAAATTAAATGTAATCGTGAAGGAAATCACTTAGAAATACAAAAAAGTATACCTACTTTTAATCAAATTTCTTTTTTGGGCTGCCAGGTGTAAAAATATGACTTATTTTCAATATGTTTTATCTATATTATATTAAAGATAAACATTTTTTGAATTCAATAAATAAAGTGCACCTGAAAAAATACAACTCCATGATAGGTGTGGAAACATTTTAAATCAAACGACTCGCACCGACTACAATGCATATTTACAAAGAGCAATGTGCACATTCTCTTCTCTCACTCTCTCGTTTATCACAAATTAGTTTTGTTCAAACACTGCCACACCTTTTTATCAGGTTTCAAAAATGTTTACCTTTCATTTAATATATAATTTTACTAGTTAACTGGTAAAATATTAAGTATCCAAAATAAGTCACCTTTTCACATTTGGCAGATTAAGGAAAGGGATTTCAATTAAAGTAGGCACTCTTTTTTTTTGTATTTCTCAAGTGATTTCTTTCAGGATTACATCAAATTTATATGGTTAACAAATGATCACCATTATTATTTTAGGCATACCAGTTATAATATATTATGTACTTTATAATGTACAAAATATATTTAGTTAACATATCAATGATAGAATCACACGGTTGGATCATAGACTGTGACCTCGTATCATTTATAAATGAAAAGATTCTTAAAATGGTACAAAAAAATTGATTGAGTACACTTTCCAGCATTTGCACGTTCCATATTGTGATTGTTTCTATGAATTTTGTAATATTCAATCATAAATTAAAGCTTATTTATAATAGAGATTAATATTTATGAGAATGTTTACGCACTTCAAAAAGAAAAGCAAAAATGAAAAATACATTCGAAATGGAATAAAGAATTAAGGAAAATTATAAAAAGTTGAGGCGCCAATACAAAAGTGAGAAGCAAAATACATTTTCATCATAATTGGCAGAAAAATGTAGGATCATGTAGAGTACAGTGAAACAATCACAATATTTATGTATGTTTCTTAGTTTTATTAAACACTCGAGTCACCATCTCACTACAATTGTTAATTTATCATTGCGAGTGCTTGTTACAATTTCCGGTGGCTGTTTTTCATTTTCAATAAATTTTACGCAGCTTTCGATAAGCAAATGTATTTTTTAAATAATCGTTGTTTATTATCTGGGTTATAACACAAATCAGTTAGGCTGGTATCTCTAGCCTAAAAACTTAAAATATACATTTTTATTTAAATATGTTTTATGTTTAATATATTTTATGTTTATTCGTCATATTAGATTATGCCCCATTATACTTCACTACTCCAGACCTGGGTCAGAAGTATGATAACAACTATGGTTCTTAAGATTGTTCATCAAATTTAATACTGTGATTTATTGTAGCAAAGGTTAATGATTGTTATTACTATAAAACTTTATACATTTAATTAATAAAAACACTTTTTTGTTTAAGAAAAACATTTTTTGTTGACCCCACCTCCACCTGACCATTATTGAACCACTGATATCATTTACCTTAAGTAAAGCACAAATGAGGAAATGAGGTCCGCATTCAACATATTAAAATAACAAATGTATGTCAATTTTCCACTTTATTTAATGTTTACATCAAATAATTGCGAATTTTATTAATAGAAAGACAAAAAATAACTTATGACAGCAAAGAGTGGAGCCCTTGGCTGTTTTGATATAAATCTGACTCAAAATTACGTTAGATTGAACAATTTTACAAAAAATTTGCACCTAATTCCTCATTGAGAGTCGTAGTCCTAGCTTTGGCAGCTGTACCAGTTTTCTCATAATACATCTTCTCATCCCAATTGATAAGAAAGCTCTGAGCGAATCGGATAACCTGCAACAAATTGTGATATACCAATCTAAATAAGCTATGTTTAATTTTTATTAACAATCTTATTACTAAGGAATAGTCTCAAATATCATGATGAATTTTATGATTTATTAAAGACTCACCTCTACAGATACATAGAGTGATATAGGCACAACGGTATTCATGACAATGGCATATGAGAAGAAGACGAGGAAGGCAATAACAACTGCTCCCCCAAGAGGCTCTGATGGCACTAACGTATCCCACGGTAGGTATACCTGGAAGTAGCGTCCCACAAACCACTCCCAGATACCACATGCCACCATGCAAAACACACAAATGGACAGCAGAAAAAATACTATCTGCAATTGCAATGAAAGACATACATTTAAATTATTTCAAGTTGCATAGAATGCACGAATGGGTACACAGTGATCATACTTACGAGCTAGCCTCTATTGTTTATTTAATTATTTCATACATAAAACTCAATGTAAAATTATACCCATTAGTTCCTTTATTATATATAATAATAAAATTTGAGATATTTATTAATAATTTGAATATAATTGTTTTTGTTTATATTTATCTTACAAACATCATTTTGGCCATAACAGAAAATGTGGTTTAAGCAAAATTTATTGATGCATTTTATTATTTACTTCTAATGATTTTACAAAAACAGTCAATAAATTTACTAGTTTGTGTTACTTACCCCGATTATAAGAAAATTAAGTAGCCTATCTATGCTTGTCCTTTTAAATTTGGTCTTTCCACTGTTCTGCATGAGTTTTGTGTCTTTGCCGGCAAAAACCACCACTCCATAACACCACCCCGTGTTGCGCAGCACACAACCACGCAGCAAAATCTTGTCATTATCTAGAGAATAGTGCTGTCCGCCCCACTCCAGTGTACCTATAAAATAATAGGCAAAGCTTACATTAGTAAGTTTCATGAATAAAATCAAGTAAGCTAAGGTAATTAGTAAGGTGCATGAATAAAATCAAGTAAGGTAAGGTAATTAGTAAGGTTCATGAATAAAATCAAGTAAGGTAAGGTAATTAGTAAGGTTCATGAATAAAATCAAGTAAGGTAAGGTAATTAGTAAGGTTCATGAATAAAATCAAGTAAGGTAAGGTAATTAGTAAGATTCATGAATAAGTACAATAAATTAGATTTTTCCAACTTGTGAGTTATTCAAAGGACCTTTACTTGTAATGGTATCACATCTGTATGTGCATATTGCTTATATTGTAAAAATTAATAACAAATTACAAGGGAAAAGGTGAAAAGTTTAAAACTACCTTCTCTAACTTCTCAAATGAACATATTCCATTTCTGACTTGTGCTTCTAAAAGGTAAAATACCCCTTCTATGGCTGCTATCACCTCTTCCTTTCATTCAATAGATTTTCGAGAAACAAATTTTTTGGGGATTTGTAAAAATAGGTGGAAATACAGAGTTCTAAACCTGGTGAATGAGGGTAGATATTCCAACAATTTCCCACTAGCTTCATTGCCAGAACCCTTTGTGGGAAGGACATTGTTCTAGTGAAAGATGATTTTTGTCTTCCCACAAATTTATTTATTCTATCAGTCCAAAAATTGCCCGAAATCCAGCCGCCTATTTCTTCGTTATCGAAAATGAAGAAGTACTCCTCATAAATATTTATCAACAAAAACAAAATGCTATCGTAGCGAAGAATTAGAATACAATTAAGGGAAATAAAATACTATATTTTTGAAGTACTTTACAAATTTGTTGCAAAATTTGGAAAAGTAATCATTGGAATAATAGCAACTTTGTTTCTTAGAGCTCTATCTCAATTGGACGCCATAGCGATATTGGCACCAGCTTTGTCAAACAAAATATACACTTTGGCAACCGCATTGCGCTGGCGACGCTCACAAGACAATTAATATGCCTTACCTGCCGCTCCCTCGCTGCTCATCGGCTTTGTTGCCAATCAGATGATTGTATAGCGATGGTTTGAAATGGCTTCTTTTCATACCGAAAGATTCATTGGGAAAATTGAAAATAGACCATCACTTTGGAACAATTTATTCGTTAAATACGTGAAATACGTTCGCCTACCATGATTGAAAAGAAAAAATGTTGGGAAGAAATTGTAGATATTTTCAAAGACATAGAAGAGGAAATCAAAAATCAAGAAAGAGAATTAGGTAAATTTTACATAGTTTTATTTAATGAATACATTTATCTTGCTATGGTAGAGGATTATCATTTACGAAGTAATCTGCGAATTTGTCTCGAATTGTTAAGTGCTGTTCGGCCTCCTCCACTTGAATCTTAATGTTATACTGATTCAAATTCAAACCCTGTTAATACTAAAGTATCATATAATATTCTAAATGAACATTCTGTGCTCAAGATAATTGATAGTTAAATATTTTTTGTTTGTATCTGAGGCTGTGATTTCCATGGGAGTGGATAAGGTTTGAATGTAAACCAGAGGCTTCATCTCAGACTATCATAAATGGAAAACTTTCAGATATTCCGTCATTTTTTCAGCTTTAAGAATGTTTAGAGAATTGCTTATGAATTTTTCAAAATAGCTGAATCGCTGTTCTTCCCATATGTCCCAATATCTATGTAAATAAAATTGTAATTAACATCACATAGAGCAAAGTAATATGATAGAAAGATAATGTTTGTGTTTATAATATAATGAACCAGAATTCATAGGTTTAATTAATAACTCTTGTGTTTCCCATCAATGGCACCATGCAATGTGGGAAGTTAGCATTTCTTTCAAATCACTGTACTACATGTGTCCAATCATCATCTGTAGTCAGTAACGCTATACACATCTCTAAACGCTGACTTATTACCGCACACACACTTCTCCGATTATTGTAGTTGTTGTAGTGTATCTAAGGGTATAGGTAAAGATCCATAAATGTACATCCTGATACGAGATATTTTTTAAAATAAATACAAACTAAATCTTGATTATGATGAAAAGGCTGAAACTATGCTGTTTAGTGTAAAAATAGTAGTCTAATTTGATTAATTCCTACTTTCATTTCATTGTGGAGACTGGAACTTATAATGGTCAAAATATATTTTAAAACTATTTATATTAAAATGCTTATCATCTAGTTAATATTAAACAGAGGTGTCGATTTTTTTGAACATTATTTTACTCATTATGCATATTTTAAAACAACTTAGTTCACTATCTTTGAAGGACAATGTATATCTGATATATCTGATATAACTGTTTATCTGTCTGCAGATGTTTTACAAGAAAAATGGAAAAGCATTCTTGATTCCTTTCCGAGGGAAATAAACAAGCAAAAGACATTGTAGTTCGGGTCTGATGTTGGATCCTGTAACAGTGCATAACATTTATTTTAACCAACTAGAGTTGAGGAAAAGTTATTGCCATGAGACAACACGCTCACACATATTACAAGAATAAATAACAGTACAAAAGAATAAATTTTGAATATATATGGCGTTAATTTTGTAGAAATTCATTATTAACAATTAAATGAAACTACGTTCATATCATCACGTAGTTTCATTTAATTGTTAATAAGAATAAATTTATTTGTACAGTATTAATAACCTTCTTTAATAAGATGGACAATATGGATATGTTTTGCTCCATATTATAGACATAGAAACGTTCACATAATCTGTGCAAGAAGTATCAAAAGCTTTAAAAATAGGAGAGATCTCTTTACATTGAAAGAAATTTTGCGTTCAGCCACAAAAAGAAGATTTGGTTGTATATTTGACTTCAATGGAAAAAGATTTCACCGAAGCTGAATACAGTCTAGTGATTCATACAAAAAAAACAAAATATTATGATGTGAATTAATAATAATTTCAAATACTGAAAGTAATTATTGTATTGTGAAGTATGTTTTATTATAAACTTTTGTTAAATAGGTAGATAATGCAACAAAGACTTACTATTGTGTTGTCATTAGTAAAATTATTATAATATTGCACTTTAAATCTTGAAATCCAATCAAAGTTAGCCAGTTCATCGTTACTACATGCAACTGAAAAATGTTATTACAATTTCTTTACTTTTTCTTATGTTATTGAACCATTTAATGGAATCCTTTCATTTCTATACTTTATCTGAAAATTTAACAGTGCTTTCATTTTTCTCGCACTTCAATTACCATCAAAGAACTTTTTACATTCTACATAAAAATAATTATGTCATTTACATCATAAGTAGGAATAGTGAAACAAGAGTACTCTTTTTATAGTGTAATTTATCAAGAATTTTTAATTTTATTTTTGTAGACATTGCATTTTTCACAGTAACATTTTGAATTTCTACATGCAAACATTCCAATCAAAATGGTTTGATGTAAACTAGATAAAGTTATGAAATTGTGTAACATAAACAAATAATGAAAGAATTGTTTGTTTATGTAGTGCAAGGTGCTGCCCGTTGCTGGCAGCATGGCCGTACAATTGCCAGCATTTGTTTTAAAGGGCAATTACCATCAAGTTTATTTGTTATACCACAAATACTAAATTTCTCCTTAAAATACCGAATTCCAAAAACGAATCCACGAATAAAAAATGCATAAAAAATGAAAGTGTATGAAAGAGTGGACAGCAAAAGCTTCTTAGACTCTTGCAAGTCATTTTTTTCTTTATTTCAAAATTCTATTTTCATAAATTAAGTTGATTAATGTCTGAAGAAACACTCGGAACAATTGTTAATAAAACTTTGTATCTAAGGCTCGACGAAAGAGGAAAGGGATAAGGAGTCTTTTTTTAATTCTTTGTGCTTCACAGTGGCCAGAAAAGTGCAGATTTTGTCTGAATCTACAGTAAAATTATTTAATTAAAAAAAATAGAGACCAAGGGGCAGAATAAAATTATATAAATGCTTCATAATAAAAGGGCCACGTTTAAAGAAAAGTAACCTGCATAACTAACCTTCAAACTTATTAAGTAAATTATTAGGCGTCTCACAGACAATCTCTCCATTGAAAGCACTGAGTAAAGTTTCATCCTGGCCCATGGCTGCAGTCTCCACGAGACACTGCCTACACTTCAAATTTGTTTCCCTGAAAGTAAAAACATACAAAACAAATAAATACATATCCCTAATCGTTAACTTTCACCACACTCGCAAATATTAATGATTTTTCCTACATACTGAACAATTTTTCCTTTGATGAAATGCAATTATGGCCTATATACTATATATAATGCTTGTATCATTAGACTTTGCAGTGTGTTTAAATAATTATTTGTCAATTGTTTTAGATTTGCTTGGCAAACGGTCATCACCGTGGCGTGTTGGATTGATCACAAGGCATATGGCCTTTGACTAAGCAGCGAAATGCGGGGACCCGGGTTCGATTCTCGGTCGCTCGTCACAACGGGGCTGAACTGATGTTCTGGTTGGCTGTAAGAGATTGCTATCGTAGCAATAAGCCCGCCACATGTACTAAATAGATACATTAAAGTACATAAATAAATAAATAAATAAAATTTCACAAAGGCGATACCATTATAAGAACAATAAACTAGTGGACCCATGCAGCATAGACATGCCACTATAATAATTGTAAGCTCATATGAAAGAAAAATTGCTTAATACATTCATCAGCTATTCACGCATTAAAAACAGTAAATTTCAATTAATTATTTATTTAGTTTATTATCATCACCAAAACTATAAATTTATAACACGTAACAAACGAAACACGAAACAAACAAACTTTTTATGTTCTGGTTCAGTTTATTGTTCAGTATGTTTCACGATGAACTACTGAGTTAATGTTCAACATATTTCACAATTAACTACTGATTATATTTGAAATAGCGAATCCTTAGCAGCTTTTTGAGGTTTATTAGATATTTGATGGCTCTATAAACATCATTCCACCTTCATAAGTGAAGGTGCAACAATCAAAGACACGTAGAATTTTAATTCAGAGGTTTTGGAAGACATATAGCAACTTTGAAAAGATACAATATGTCTTCCAAAAGTTGCTATATCTCTTCTAAATGGAAGGGAATGGTCCCTTTAGAGTAATTTATTATTAAAATTTAGTTTTAACAGAGAAAATTTGTCGCTTGGATATTAAATGTTAAATGTTATTGCTTGCATATCTATGCAAGCAATAACATCCAAAAGGACCCAAATGTTATGTTTTGCATGTTTTCATTTATTGTATTATCAGTTCATTAATGTTTTTATTTTATTGTTCACATTATTTTATAAAAATATACTTATATACTAATATATACGCTTTTTATATAAGTTTTCAATAAATGTAAATGGCAATGACTGATGACAATTTGTGAGTGATATCAATATTAAGCTATGACCTTAAGCGCCCATATTTTAAGGTTTGCCCATATTTGGTTCTCAGTTATGGCATATCCATTAATTACCTGCTCCATAATGTGGATAAAATTTGGAACTTTTATTTTTTAATAACTACGTCAATAGTACAATTACATTTGCAGACGTATAATAGAAAATTTTCCATTTACTATTATGCCGATTACATACCTTCTCAAATATGTATTTTTAATAAATATAATGAAGTAATAATAATATACACGGACCATTTTTATGCGATTGATATTTGCTTTTTTTATGGGTTATACTTTTGAATTAAATTATTTGTTTACATTAGGCATTTACTGTAGATAAAATTTGCTCTTTTCAGCAAATCATTATCATTAATATTTTAGAAGATATCACATATTTAAAATTATCAAAAATCCGTGCACAGATGGCAAGGGCGGCGCGGGCCTATAAATAGAGCGTCGCAGGCCGCACGTCACCCTACGGCATTGTATGATTTGCAGAGATTGCACGCGTTTATCGGAGCTCTCAAGCAAGTAGAATAAAATAAAATAAAAACGTACTTTTCAGACACATTATAAAACGACACTATGAACTGCAAAAACAGCCGTAAACATTTTATATAAAAAGACATCCTGTAGTATATACTAATAATGACTTGATCTTGACTAGCATAGTAGTATATTCTAATAATGACTTGATTAATCGCTCCACAATTACACCACATTAGTACTTACATTGCACCCGTGCGAAGCCAGGGTAGGTAGCTAGTAAATAATAATAATTTATTGGCATAAGTCATACATTTTAGTATATATGTAGTTTTTGTATGTTGTCTTATTATTATCGTACATTGTCTTTTATTACTATTATATATTGTCTTTCATTAACGCATGGACGTTCGGAATTTATATAAAAGAATGTATATAATTCATACAGATGAAAACTAAATATAATATAATGGATTTTTTTCCTTCACAAGCGGATTTTGATTCAAGTAAAATATTGCCATTATCATAATATAACATATTTAGATAATAATTGTACAAGATTTGGTTTGCAATCCGCAAGTTCGAATCGAAAGTCACAGGCCAAACTTTATAAACAAAAATAAAAATATAATAAGTAAATTCATTACTGAACTAAAAACATTTGTAAAAATAAATATTTAATAATCAAAATGATCAAAGCCGTTGTTCACTCACAATGCGCACCGTGCGAAAACAACGGCAATAAATAATAAACTGAAATATCGCAAGCGAGAAATGAATCGACACAGATCTAACCGTTTAATGTAAGGTCTGAGTTGCGAATGAGGCATGTGCTGAGTTGCACTATGAAAGGTATTTATATATTTCAGTTATTTGTTTGCATTTTTTAAACAATACATCCATGAATGCATTCAAATTAAAGGTAGACCGTTTGCATAATGTACAGTATTATTTGTTTAATTACATTTCATATAAATTCATTACGTAGTTATCAGTAAAATATTTAGCAAATAAACATTTTTCCACTAATTTCACCAGTTTACGCTGTTAATTTTATTGTTTAAACTTTTAATGGAGAAAAGGCGAATATATAAATAGATGAATTATCTGTCCAGTGATACCTTTATTTACCAATATAAATAGAAAAGAATGTGAGATAACACCCCTTGAGTGTTTTGAGTTATTATTTAGTGATGACATAGTGCAATTAGTAAAAAATATTTTAATTTGTATAGCAGCTAAACCACTCTAAATATAATAGCTGAAGATATGAGATTGCATAGTGGTATAATATTTATTGCTTACTGAATACTTGACACATAAATGTATAAGAATACAGTGGGAAATAAAGATAGATACTATAAACGAACTAGTTCTTAAGTAAAAATAGATACCGTTAATAGCTTCTCGGTATATAAACTGATAATTTCTAGAATAGGTTTTTCGAAATTCGACAACACTTTAATCTTTGTGGCAGTATATCTTTTCCATCCAATGGCAAATTCGCCAAAGTTCGCGATTATTACAAAAATTTCACAGCCAATTTTGCACATTGCTATAGATGAAATATAGTTACAAAACAACATATCCACAGAAAACTCATTAGATTTGGTTACAAAGCGATCTACAGCTACTCGCCATGGATATTTGGTAAACTGTGAACTATATCGAGGTCTGACGAGCCCAACTCTCAATATGAAACCAGAGTATGGCCTAGGAGGGGCAGTTATTTTGGAGATTTTTTCTAAATTATCAGAAGAATTAGAGCTATATAATTTATTTTTCAATAACTTCTTCACAGGCTTAACCACTTAGAACAGAACGCTAGTGGAAACTCTGTGTGAAAAGTGGAAAAACTGGTGTGATTTTATTTTATTTTACGACAATACGAAATAAAAAAAAATATTTTAATACAATATAATATGAAAAAACCTGCCTTTGGATAAACATATATGTTACTCCAGTGGGAACGTAACTTATGGCATATGTTTATATGTTGGATATGAATATGGAAACTGAGTTCATAATAATATATGAATACGATTTACTTCAACTTGATCTTGCAGCATGAGGAAGAATAGGTATATGAAAGACATTTATTTAATATCCAATTTCTGGCAACTACTCAATTTACATGGACGAAGAAAATTTGAGCTATGAGTTTACTTCTAGAGTGTAATTTCTTTTCATAATTTTTTAATTGTGAAAAATTTAAAAGAATGTAACAATGTTTTTTTACACTTTTCTTGGAATTTAAATTACTGAAATAAAATATTTTAAAAGAACTGTATGTGTGAAATAACTATTACCCGTATGAGTTTCATCAAAAAGAAGATTGTGCAAAACTACAAAAAAAAATTTAAGTATGTATGTACTATTAAGTAATGTACAGAAACATTATCAGGCCTTTACTAAAGTCATATAGAGTTCATTCTTCTTCCTTCTGAGTATACTTTTCTTCCAAGGAGAGACCAAACAAGTAACCTTGACAATTTCAGCTAACTAACCTCTCTTCCCTTGGTCTGATCTTGATCTTTTTAGCACAATGACCCAGTAATTTAAATGATCAATAAGATTTTCGTCTTGATTGTGAGTATATATTTCTAATTGTTACCCATTCTGTAAATGCTGTCGATTATCAAGCATTGAATCCAAAATTTTAATATACTATGTCAATTTATAAAAACTTCCAAATTACATTTTCAGCAATCGAAAATAATATTGTGAAGAAGCTGATATTGCAATAACGGAATTCTTGAATGGTGGAAAATGTTGAAGATTCTCTCATCAGAAATTTCTATACGAAGTTACGAGAGTGATTTGATAACAAGACATTTATATGACAAATCCAGTTCACTATTCATATGCATTTTTTCTAATTTTTGCATTTTATTGAAACTATGTATATATTGCATTCTCTGTTATATGCAGTTTTGAGCAGTCCAATATATGTGAAGTCCTGTGGTTGCATATGATGTTACGTATGTGGTGGAAGGGATAACACTATTATTCCATTCTGGCGACAAATCAGGTAGCAAACAAGGCTAACATGACTATCATGGTTATCTAAAACAAGTAAAATAGGTTCTTCAACAGTTGGTTTAGCATAGGAAATAAAATGATGTAACCAATCTACGAATAGGTTTTCGTTAGTCCAACCTGAATCGCAAACTGTTGCCATAAACAGCTAACCATATCAGCATTGCTTCCATGCAATAGATGAGCATTCATTCGCTTCTTCTTGAAAATAAAAAATGGAGAGACATACTTCCTCCTTCCTCCATACTCCTTCACCATTGTCGACTTATTCCTAGTCTTTCGGAGCTAGAATCCTAGAATTTCTCTGAACATTAGAAATGCTGGTCTCATCAATATTGTAAATGTGACTAGCATCAAACTGGTATTTTGTTTGTAAGGCTTCCAAGTTTTCGACGAAGATGTTCACTTCCGTTTTATTAAACGCTATAGATTAAGGTTTATGTAGCGAAATGGATGCCTTTATCTAAATCTGTAGAACCAGTCTTTTCCTGCCATTTGGGGTGTTTTGTCAAAATTATGCTTTAATTGATTTACTTCAGCAATTTTATTTGTTTTTTTTAATTTTTTTAAATTTGTTTTTATATATAACTGCGATCAGTCCCTTTGGACTAATATCATTTTTATTTGGTGAGAAATTTGGCGTTTAGAGTACAGAGGCAAATATCACTGCTACTCAATTTGAATACTTGGCATCTTTTGAGCCTGTTAATCAATTTGGTATTGTCTAGCAATTCAGTAGCTAGAGAGTTCTGAATGGGTAGTGAACCATTCTTCATATCTTTTTCTGAATCTGATAATCTCCTCAAGAATGAAATTCACAAACACTCCCAGTGTTTGTGAATTTCACAATTCCATGTAAACCAAGGTGCACTGACTATGATTCTTAGAATTGCATTTTGAGTACTTCATTATGTTGGTATTATTGGCCACGCACCACAGCTGAATGCCATATGTCCATATCGGATTGAGGAGTGAGCTATATAATAGTAGTTTATTGTCCACTCAACATAGAGTTATGACCCAACCAGTGAAGGTTTCTGTATCTGATATTTAATTGGTCACGTTTCTGCTTGATGTGAGTTTTCCAAGTAAGCCTTCTATTTAGGTGGAAGCCCAGATAATTAACACAATCAGTGTATGGTAAAGTGTCAGTTCCTAGTTTCACTTCGGGACAATCGCCTTTCGTCAATGTAAACGTGATGTGGGTCGACTTTTGTGCGCTGGAACGGATGCGCCATTTATGCAACTAGGTTTACATTTTGTTCAACAATACTTGCATCTTGCTGTTGGCAGAATCTGGATTTTTGGCTTTTACCAGATAAGCAACGTCATCAGCATAAGTTGCGATGGTTACATCTGCTGAGGTAGGGAGGTCGAAAGTGAAGATATTACACAAGACTGGTTCCAGGATTGAACCTTGTGGGACTCCAGCTTTGATCTTGTGCAGATTAGAACTTACATCACCTTGCTTTACCTTTCACACTACAAACTTTCTCTGAATTAGATAGGATGCTATAATGGGAACAATGAGTGTGGAAGCCTTTCCTTGACTTTACAGAGTAGGCCTTTATGCCAGACACGATCGAAGGCTTGCTGGACATCTAGAAAAGCTGCAGATGTGTGCTTGGTAACTCCTTTAGAACTTTGGAAGTAATCAAGTCAACTCCAGGGGCTTTCTTTGGGTTTAGTGATTTTATTTCTTGGGGTGTTGTGAATACTGCGTTGAATAGGCAAGCTAGAAAAGTTAGGGCCTTTCTTATCAACTCCAAGGGTTTTCTTTGGGTTTAGTGATTTTATTTCTTGGGCAATTTCTTTTGGGGACGTTTGAGGGGTTATATACAAATGAGGAATTTTGCTTTGAAGACACATGCCAGTTAAGATGCAAAGATCTCAGCCTTTTCAATTCTAGTTATTGTGATCTAATGGGGGAACTATCCTCTTGGGACTTGTCTAGGTTTCTCGAGGCTTTCCACAAAGAGTGGTCACTCTGACCTGAAGCAGATAACATAGACATAGTTTGTTGCATCTTATTATTTGCAGTGTTCTGGAGCAAAGCTCTCAGTTCTTTTGTGGTGTAATTGAACTTCTTTTTGTCTGAGGGGTGTCGTTGAGACAAGTGCCATACTCGTCTTAAGCAACGCTTTTCTTTGAGTGTAAGTCTTATATTGACAGGTTGGAAATACAGGTTTTAAGACTTATTTAGTTCTAGTGGGTTGGTCCAAGAGGCTACTTGGATTAAATTGATGACCTGTTTGAATTCTTCTTCCACATTATCCTGAATCTATAAGAGAAGTTTTAGGTTTAGTTAACTATCCACATAAGTCGTGAATTCATCCCAGTCAGTCGAATGTTTATAAAGAGATTCTGGGTGATAACTCTGCTGCTGACATTAAGAATCACAAGAGGGTGATCTGACGATCCGTCAAGACTGCTCTCAACACTGACGTATTGACCACTCATTTCTCTAGCAATAAATCCAAAGAAATCCTGGAGGTCAGGCAGTTTGTTTGGATCAGAAAAGCAGTAGGTGGGTTTACCATTGGACCAAGATTGTAAGTGGTTGGTTTCCACAGAACCTTTCAGTGCTTGACCTCTGGTAGCCGAACACAGTGAGCCCCAGGATGTGTGTTTGCCATTCCAATCCCCCCCAGAAATAAATCGGGGACCAAGTGTTTGGAAGTACAGTGAGAACATATGCTGAGTTATTTTATGTCTTGGGGGACAATTTACTACAGAGAATGAAATTGGACATTCACGATCTTCTAAGCTGATAGAGGTGGCCTGTAAGTATGCTGTCGAATATACTTTTAGATATGAATGTTTCAAGTTGCATTTAATGACGAGTGCACTGGCATCAGGGTAAGGAATAGTTTAGATGTTACAGCCCTTGATATGGAAGCAATTTCTTGCCGTAGCATGAGATTCAGACATAAGTGCAATGTCTAATCTATTTTTGTGAAGAATTTCTTCAAGTTTTAATATGTTAGGAGATAATCCATTTATGTTCCATGTTGCAATACAAAGGCATGTGATTTTGAGTCCATTTTGGAGATTACCATCATCAATGGGTTTAAAAGTGTTCCTATTTGTTGAAGAAGTAAATCTATCTTTTCACATTGTTTGGTCAGGATTTTTCTATTGATGTTTGTTGAGGTAGAGGATCCAGGTTATCTGCTCATTCGTTGGTGGTATGCCCGGAAGCTACGTTTGCATAGGTTCCATTATTTCAGTTGTTATCTGCAAACTCCATAGATCCGGTGTTCAACTCAGGCCTTCTGTTATTGAGATCGCTACCTATCTTCAATTTAGCGCCTAGTCTGTTTATTTTTCTAGCCAGAATCTTATAGACCTGGCAACCTTTATAACTGGCAGTATGGTCGCACGAATATAAAGCACACTTAGCAGGAGTGTTTTGGTTTTTTTTGGGCAGACTCAAGTTTTATGACCTCCGCCATACTTGACACATCTGTTTTGTCTCATACAATTATTTTTTGAGTGGCCGTACTGCTGGCAACGTTGACACTGGACTATAGTTTTGGATTTCCATGGGTCTTCAATTTTGATTCGTTGATGGTAAATGTATTGGATATCTTTAATAGTTTTATTGCAGGGACCTAGTTCTAAGTTAACCAAGAAACTTGACGTGGGTTTTTTATCAGGACCATATCGTGAGATAATTATTTCTCCTCTGACTTTATTCCCTGTCTTTTCAAATTCTTCCACAATAGCTTCGTGGGGAGTTTTGTGGTGAAGATTTTTTATTATAATCTGGTAGCATTTTGAGTGTTTTATTGTGAATGTGTGCCCGATCAGGTCCTTTTATCTGATGATGTTCACAACTTTTTTGTAGTCTTCATTGTCATTCATCATAACACATAGCAAATTTTTATATACTATCTTGAATGTAAAGTGTAAAGGACTGATAAAATAGTTTACTGCATTTTGAAATGTGTTCTTTTAATTATTTTTCTTGTTCTTGAAAAAATATAGCCTTTCTTTCAGCTTTTGGGGGTCTTTATAATTTCTTAATTGTGATGGTCGTGTATAATGTTTTTTGGGATAGAATATTGATAGCTGCTTTTCCTACTAAAGTGTTTTGTTCTTGAAGTCCTAAATGGCTTTTTCTAAGTCTTCTAATTTGTATTTGATCTCCATCTTTCTTTGGTAATTTCGTGACATCTGAAAAAAAGCCTATGTAACTAGGTATACGGTCTATAATAACCTATATAGGGGTAATTACAGATGTCCCAGATTACCCTACACAAATTGTCTTCCATTACCCGACACACACAAAAATATAAAACTATATTTCTATTTGAGGTTAGAATTCTGTAACGCATATGGTGAGTACTTGCAAACGTTGCTTAATTAGATGTTACTTCACAAAAAAAAACGGAATTCTATGTTTTGCTTAAAATAATGTACATATATGAAATTTAACTCAAAATTAAGATGAAATTGTTGAAAAACAATCCAGTTAACTTATCTTGTATAGCGAACACAACCTCACCTCATTGTCACTGTTTGGCACTGCGTTTGGACTCAACTCGCGATTGCGTCATTCAAAATGTCTGCCGTCCTTTTCTAACATAATTATACTTACGTGTCCGCCATTATCTGCCGTCCGTGATTCCCACACTCAACCTTAAGATTTTGTTGAATCAACGAATATCAAAAATTTCATTTTACCTTAATGTTAACTTGCTCATGGTATATTGCACCATTCAGTAATTCTCATAAGTAAAACATATTTAAATTTCATAATTCTATATATGGGGGTTACTTCAGTATAAAACATTTTATAATATAAAAAAAATAAACAATTTATTTTCAATAGCACTGGTATATTTATTTCGAGCAAAACAGATATCTACATAATTTAAAAATGTTGAGTTTAGTTTTAAAAATGTTAAAGTGTAATTAATCTTGTTTTGTAAAACCTTTAATATAAACTGCCATTAGAATCAAAATAATAAAATAAAACTGAATATGTAACTACAGTTCAGAATGCATACTTTTACAGCAAGTGAAATAAAGGTGCTCACCCATCTAGTTCAGCCGTTTCGATGTAGCAGAGACCATTGGGCTCTGAGGTGGAGAGCAAGAGAAGATCAGCGGCCACAAACTGATCATTCTCCATGCGAATAACGTCACCCACCTGCACCGAGGCCCACTTCTCATCTACCAGACGACCCCCACGCAAGGCTTTGGCGCGTCGGTGATTTACTTGCGAGTCATTTTGATGACGTTGCTGCAGTGAAAGAATATTTAAAATTAAATAATAATTTTTTATCGACTCTATATTTTTACCTTGTACTTGTGAATGTAATATCAGACTCGATTAGATCTGATGGCTAGTTTAATTCTGTCTGAGTAAAAACACAAACAATATCCCATGACAACATCTGCCAATCTATTGCTAGAGGGTTTAAGAGACATCTCATCTTGAAGAACAGTTAAAAATCTCAGTCTGATAATTAATACTTTTAATATTATAATTTTTATAATTATCACTTTTACCACTGAGCAAGTATGATTATGGATTGTCATTAATCGACATTATGTAAAATCTACATGTTACTAGGCAAAAATGGCGCAGTATTCTTTATCGATCTACTGCACTTTATTTGCAATACTAAACAAACGGCCATCTATTCTATTTTAATCTGCGATACCAAAGAAACAACCATCTATTATTTATCTATGGTACCAAACAAACAGATGGCCCTCTTTTAATACTGACAACCACTCTATATATCAATACATATATTGAAGGTTGCCTGATTACCGTTATAAGCAATGGTAAAAACTATATTTGAATAGAAATACATTATAATGTATTTTCAAATATAGTTTTAATATAAATAATATATTGTATTATATTTTTTATCTTCTTTTTTAAGTGCAATATAATTTTTCACATTATAACATCTTTTACAACCTACTAACCAATTTTTAAAAATTTATTTTTATGGCTGACTTGGAGAGATTCCTTCAGTAGCAATAAGTTCCCCATATGACAAATAAGATGATACATTAAAGATGACAAATAAACAGTACACAAATAGTGAAATTCTATTGACAAATAGATTTCAATTAATAACTGAAAACTCATTACTGTGTGTAACATGACAAATGTGTCAAAGAAAAGGCTAAAAATAGGTTTATTAAATTTTAAAACAATTTAATCAATGCTGTCAGACACAGGTTGATGGATGTAAGACTGAACAAAATCATGAGAATATTATTACCAAAATTACTTCAAAAAAGATCCACGTGATGAAAACATTTTAACAAATGAAATATATTGAGTGGTGATACAACAATACAGTAGTTTGGAGATATCCTGCACACAGATGAAGATAGGGAGATAATCCTGAAAACATTGTGGCCATGTGTTTACTTATCTAATTTGTAATATAAGTATTGTGCCTACCCACTGTATAAACAAAAGTACTCACAAAATCATCGTAGGCATCTTTGACAGCAGTGAGCATGAGTACACCAATGAGCGGTATAGCAGTGGTAATGGGTGTGAGTGAAGAGATGGCCGGGATGAGCTGCAGCACCAACAGGCAAAGGAAGTAGAAGTTGGCCAGCCGCTGGAACTGCTCCAGCAAATTCAGCGGAAGGAATGTTATCACGGAGTATTTTGACGTCTTTATATAATTATTCTGTAAGTGGAGCATTATGTTTCAGTCATTTAAAATGGTCACAAAATCCATTACATATAAATTAAAATATATCATTCGTTCACATGATATATTGTAATCTACCTATCAAAATGTAAAAGGATGGTCTATATTAGTAATTAGGTCAAGCACTCTCCCGAAAATCATAAATAGAATTTGCAATTGTTGAAAAATGGCTCAAGCAAATTTTATAAGTTTCATTCAAATATCCAAATTAATTTACCACTGTAACATTGTCCCCTCACTACACACTGCCTTCATATTATAGTCTCATACCCTTAGAATAATGAGTACTCCAAAAGGCGAGAACACGCGCGATAGTCTGTCCAAAAAACTACGCATAAAATACGTAGTATCAAAACGGGGCTGTCAATGCAATTTAAGACACAGCTTTGAAAGGTTACGTGGCAATATAGTTTAAAATGCCGGCTTGTGCTATTCCCAACTGCAAAAATATCACTGGACTGCAAAAGAAACAAATGGGGATTACTTTTCATAACTAAAAACTATTACTTAATTTCATTTTCAATTCACTATGTAATTTTAAAATATCGAAGTACATTATTATTAACAGAAGCGCGCCATTTTTATTACCAAAATCTTAAAAAATTGTTTACCCAAATTAAAACATCTTAATTGTTCGATACTGAAAAATGTAAAATTTTATTTGTAAAAAAATCGGGATTTGGAAAATGTCGTTGAAGAATGTGGTATAACGTTTGAATTTCCTTTATCATATTCAATTTTAGAATATGTTACGTATTGCGTATATAATCACTATATGTAGGATTACGGCAAGAAACACGTTACCATTCATTCATTTCCGCCGTCTTCTTTTATTTCTTGAAAAAAGCGAACCTGTTTATTAAGCGATATTGTTTAAAATATGAAGAAATTTTATCACAACATTAAATGTTAATTAATATAAATAATTGTTTGTCCCATTTTGAATTTCTTTAGTATGAGATCGAAAAGTTTCAAACTTTTATTATGGGGTTTTTCATATCTCTTTTTACTTTAAGACACTAAGATAATTGTTTTCTTGTTGTATTAAAAGTGTTAAGTGATGAATAAAATGTGACAAAGTTAAATTAATAAATATATTTATAAATAATTTTAATCGAAATATTTTGGCTATTGGTTGTGGTCAGATTAAACATTTTAGAAACTTAACATAGCGGCCTTAATAATACTTCATATAAGCCAAGCCATTACCATATAAATTGATGCAAATGTAAATCGTACTGCCGCAAACAAATATATTTATATGCGTCGATTTCCTGAAGTTGGTGGGTAAATTTATTCTGCTGGTAACACCGTGCGCATCGGGGGGAGGGCGCGAGTAGGCGGAGTGCGGTGCCCCCTCCACCGATTTTTGGCTTCACCGCGACCGCGAAAAGATTGTGCGCATGCGCATTCTGGATCGCTCTATATTCTAAGCTCACACCGTATCCATAACTTCAAAAAATATAAATAAGTTTAATCAAACCACACCCCCGACACTCCATACTAGCGAACAGATTTAATTGCCTACATTATTCATAAGTACTCGCCTATCCGTATCGGTGTGTGTGTGCGTAAATTAATGTAGGGCTGTCAGCAGCGTGCAGATAAAAAATATTTACTAATACTACATATCGGTCTCGATTGTTGCGGACAATCGCGCCGATCAAGCGAGTTGACGCTTTACATTAGCAACATAGCTGTTTCTCTTTCTAACCAATAACGTCGATCGAATGATTTGTCTCGATAGCACGCTCGTAGTAGCTTTGTACTGGCGCACGCGACTTTATTATTATCTAATTGTAAAAATGTAATTATACGAGTAAATATTTTACACTATACGTTTAAATGTGTGAAAGTGATTTGATATAATGGTATTAAGATAGCATTTGAAAAAATGTACTTAGTATGGATCTTAAAATGAAATAAAATCTTAAATAAAAATAAATTTTGTGTTTATATATAAATGTGATACACTGAAATATTGTCTTCGTTGTACTTTTGAGTTGATTAGATTTGCTTCACGTGAAATATCTCTTAATAAACAATATAACATGCCTACAGCCGACATTAAAAGAATACGTTTTCCAAACACATCGCGTTCAAACAAAACAATGAATTTTAAGAACAGTTTGAAATTTAAAACTGCTCAGTGACATCTTAGTTGATACGAAATAAAATTATTTACAACAAACAAAATAATGGAGACAAAACAATCTCCTATCCTTAGTGACATTATTATTTTTAAGCACTTGTATACAGTGTAATAACAATTGAACAAATCACAACCGCACGCAGCAAGCGGCGACCTAGGAACGCGTACACATGATCGTACCAATTATCTGCGGGTGACGTTAAATTGGCGAGGATAGGTGAGTGTTGCTTCTTTATAAAGTTTGACCAAAATGCAGCTGAAGCTACCGTCCGGAGGGGAAACGGTGGTAACGACTAGTCACACAAAATTTGAATGAACGCACGGTGTCTCCAAAAATTACTTTGAATATAAAATTTTCCTAGATAATACACACTTATGAAAATAATATCTAGTCAATAATAAAATAAATGACAAATAATTTTAAAAAATGATGGTAATTGTTATAAACGAGAAACCGCCAATGTTCCAAAGGAAGCATTTATGCGGTATAAATGATCTCAGAAATACATTATAATTGGCGTGTTCCCTAATAAAGTAAGTTTTTTCTATTCTTATATATCTATTTAATAATAAAATAATAGTGAAATAATTTAAAAAAAAATGATGGTAATTGTTATAAACGAGAAACCGCCAATGTTCCAAAGGAAGCACCTATGCGGTATAAATGAGCTCAGAAATATATTATAATTGGCGTGTTCCCTAATCAAGTAACTTTTTTTTTATTTTTAGATATGTATTTAACAATAAAATAATAGTGAAATATTTAAAAAAAATTATGGTAATTGTCATAAAGGAGAAACCGCCAATGTTCCAAAGGAAGCACCTATGCGGTATAAATGAGCTCAGAAATACATTATAATTGGCGTGTTCCCTAATCAAGTAACTTTTTTTCTATTCTTAGATATCTATTTAACAATAAAATAATAGCGAAATAATTTTTAAAAAATGATGGTAATTGTTATAAACGAAAAACCGCCAATGTTCCAAAAGAAGCACCTATGCGGTATAAATGAGCTCAGAAATACATTATAATTGGCCTGTTCCCTAATAAAGTAACTTTTGTTCTATTCTTAGATATCTATTTAACAATAAAATAATAGTGAAATAATTTTAAAAAAATGATGGTAATTGTTATAAACGAGAAACCACCAATGTTCCAAAGGAAGCACCTATGCGGTATAAATGAGCTCAGAAATACATTATAATTGGCGTGTTCCCTAATCAAGTAACTTTTTTCTATTCTTATATATCTATTTAACAATAAAATAATAGTGAAATAATTGAAAAAAAATGATGGTAATTGTTATAAAGGAGAAACCGCCAATGTTCCAAAGGAAGCATTTATGCGGTATAAATGATCTCAGAAATACATTATAATTGGCGTGTTCCCTAATCAAGTAACTTTTTTTCTATTCTTAGATATCTATTTAAGAATAAAATAATAACGAAATCATTTTAAAAAAATGAGGGTAATTGTTATAAACGAGAAACCGCCAACGTTCCAAAGGAAGCACTTATGCGGTATAAATGAGCTCAGAAATACATTATAATTGGCGTGTTCCCTAATCATGTAACATTTTTTCTATTCTTATATATCTATTTAATAATAAAATAATAGCGAAATAATTTTAAAAAAATGTTGGTAATTGTTATAAACGAGAAACCGCCAATGTTCCAAAGGAAGCACCCATGCGGTATACTTGAGCTCAGAAATACATTATAATTGGTGTTCCCTAATCAAGTAACATTTTTTCTATTCTCATATATCTATTTAATAATAAAATAATAGCGAAATAATTTTTAAAAAATGATGGTAATTGTTATAAAGGACAAACCGCCAATGTTCCAAAGGAAGCACTTATGCGGTATAAATGAGCTCAGAAATACATTATAATTGGCGTGTTCCCTAATCAAGTAACTTTTTTTCTATTCCTAGATATCTATTTAACAATAAAATAATAGTGAAATAATTTTAAAAAAATGATGGTAATTGTTATAAACGAGAAACCGCCAATGTTCCATAGGAAGCACCTATGCGGTATAAATGAGATCAGATATACATTATAATTGGCCTGTTCCTTAATCAAGTAACTTTTTTGCTATTCTCAGATGTCTACTTAACAATAAAATAATATAAGAATATATAAAAAAAAGAAATATGAATGTTTATCTATAGTATATAAGGAATGTTTATGTTGAAAATAATTTTATTAGAGTACCGTGCGTTCATTAAATATTGTCTAATTTGTGGATACCACCGTTTCCCTTCCGTACGGTAGCTTCAGCTGCATTTGACCAAACGCTTTTGCAGGAATAGATACTCTTTTAGACAACCAAATTTACTTGACATTGTGGCAATGTAGTACTGTTCTTTACATGATTCGCTGGTGAAATATTTTAAAAGTACGAGGGTACGTTTTTAAGTTCGCTGAATAGGCTATTTAACAAATATACCATAATTCGTGGTCGGCCTATTAGATTATAACGTAAATAAGCGTATTTCTCTTCATTTTCGAAAAAATAAATACACTTTTTGTAAAAAAAAAAAAAAGTAAAGAAATCACCGTATTTTTTTTAAATTCAATCAGCGTTGCAAATGTCCTGTTGCAGGTTACAAGTCAGATGACGTCACACACAAGTAAACAGACCGATCGTAGTTTGCAAACTTAGTTTTGATTGTGGTGTTATCAAAACCTTCGATCTTTTTGTTACATATTTTTAAAGTTTCCCAATCTTTTGTCATTTATCTTGTTTCTACTAGCTTATATATTTTCAAAATTGAGAGAAATTTCATGTAAGCTAATCACAGCAAGTTACCTAAAATAGATGCATTTGTTTTTGCACTTTCTTCAAAAACGGTTGATTCTATGCCGCGGAGCTTAACATCTTAAAAACAGCAATGTAAGTATCCTTTATAACTTATTTGTTTAAAGAAATCAGTACAAAGTAAATACCTTGAAAAATGTTCATAAAATCCATACCATAAAAACGTTTATAAAATCTCACGTTTAAAAAAAATACAAGAAATGTCTTCAAATTTGCATATTCCTAGGCTATTTATCACTAAATTCACAATGAACCTATCGTTAGATATTGCACACTTAACAAACACAAAAAGGAATAAACGTAAATTAATGTAAAAAAAATAATAAACGTAAAAAAATAAATACATTAAAACATCTTCAAATAACAATGTTATCAATCGTACCAACTTAATATATTTATTTCACTGTCTTTAAATCTTTACTTTGCGGTCCTTTTTTAAAAATTTATAACTATCACCATCGTCTGTCAAATTTCCAGTAAAACAATTATTGTAATTAATTTTTACAATACGAATTGATTACGTACCGTGTATTACATAAAAAGAAATACATTACAAATGATACATAATAATAATTTCCATATATATATATATATATATATATATATATATATATATGTATATATATATATATATATATATATATATATATATATATATATATATATATATATGTATATACATAATATATATATATATATATATATATATATATATATATATATATATATATGTATATATATATATATATATGTATATATATATATATATATATATATATATATACTATATATATATATATATATATATATATATATATATATATATATATATATATATATATATATATATTTAACTAACATAAAACACCACACGAGCACATGTGGGCTCAATGTATATATCAGCACTATAATATTATTCAAAACATAAACTATGGTTTATGTCTATGAACAAATATATTTATTGTTTCCTGAATGTTATTGGTACAATATAAACAAGGTGTAATTGTTGAAAATAGATAAACTAAACTTTCAAGTTTGTTAATTAAATTTACTTACTATTAAAATACTTAATAATTTATAGAAATTTTACTTTTAATTGTGTAATAAGTGCTTAGTGATAAAGAAAATGTGGATTAACTGGAAAAAAAAGTTTAAAACATATTCCCTAACAAAGAAAATAATCGGGTATGATTTTTTTGTTTTTATGTATATTCTTTCATATCATATCAAATTTAATAATAATCATAATTTAATACGAAAATAAATGATATCTTCCTTCAGCGTGTAAGACTGTTTGTTTACTTTTGTGTGACGTCACGTGCCACTTAACCAGCTGCCATTAGAGAAATTGCGTTTTTGGCGCGAGTTTGATAATTTAAAGTTGAAAGGTGATTTATATGAAAAATACAACATATATCCTAGAAATATAAATGTAGTGGCGCTTATAAAACAATACAGAACGATTTAAAAGTTTGACAGTATAAGTCAAATAGCCTATTGGTAATAGGACATAATTTCAGGGTCCTTTAATGAGTTGCAACGAGTTCAGTGACTCATTGTTAGTATAAATAGCAAGTTTTATCTTATCGGGCCATTAGTCTTTGAACTATCGTCTTAATCGGGAAGAAAGTGAGAAATATGGAGAAAATTGAATAATGCGCTGTTATAAAGTTCAGTAAGCAAGGAAAGTCAGAAGGGATCCTTTTGATATTTATAATATATTCTATGCTCTCTTTATCTTTCTTATTAAAAAAAAAACATTAAATCATGAAAATTGGATATAATGTCCCATATATCAATCAGGTCAAATTGCAGTTCCGCTTCCTTTTATTGTTAAACTCCTTAAATTTAATGGATTTCTTTATCAATTCACAATAGGCAGATAGCTGTTTCATGTATACGAGAGCTAGTAGTAACATTGATGTACATTAACGACTTTGTCCGGAGGGGTATTTTGATAGACAGTTAGCTAATGTCATGGTTTTCTAACAGCTTTGTAAAGAGCGATAGCCTGGAACTATTGGAGACCATATTGGAGACAATGAACAAATATTGTTTAATTAGTCAATGAACAAATTTTGCAAGGTTCTCAATACGAATCCACTACTCGCACCAGGGGGGGCATTCTCGAGACATTAGAAATATTATTATTTGTTATATTTTTTTACCGGAATTTATCAAGTACAAAAATTTCGCATACGATAAATATTTCTATCAGTCTATAAATTTAGTATTCTGACAAACAATAGAAACTTATTTTCGCATTCGAAAATTATCAATCGAAAAGCTGGTAACATTCACAAAATCTATATTTTGTCTATGCTATCACTTCACAATAGGTGTCATTTGTAACGCATTTTAAAAAGGTATTACGTATTTGTCGTAATAGTAAAAATGCCAAATCTAACAAAAGGGTTAAGCTACGTGTCTAACGCTCAATGTGATTTATTAATTCAGATATTGAAAAATGAGCCACATTTATTGAGTGGCAAATTCACGTCGCAATTTACATTAAATATGCAGTATATCGCCTCCCAGTTACATGCCATGTGGACATAAAGATTGGAGACACTGGCGAAAAGCAAGTGACTTACTTAATATATAATTCTTATGTTATGCTTTATTCTTGAATAAAAAATTTGTAGTCCCAAAATTACTTCAATTCGCATTCTCTTGTGTCTCCCTCGCTCAAGAAAATTAATTTATTTTTACAATCTTTAAGTTAGTTAAACAAAATCTCTCGTTACACATTCTGCATGTATAATATCTCGCACTTTTGATACACAAATTGGAAAGTGCTACCTTCATTTAATTTAACCGTTTTGTATAAAGCCTGAACATAATACGAAAACTTGTGTGAGTTTTTTTTAATGCTTCATTGTATCGATGTTCTGGTGTATTTGCTTCTGCTTTCTTCTACTGAAAAGTCAATAGGAAACTTATAAATCATATTGAAAAAATAAAGTGAATAAGAATTTAGACTAAAGATTCAGACAAACCGATAACATAAAATCCTTATGGACCACTTCTATACAAATTTCGTAGTACTGGTTCAACTACACTGTTACCCCATATGTATGAGTCATGTGTACTTCCAGCGAAAAGTAACATGTGATTAGTCACATATCTAGAAAATATTTAAAATTTGTTAATTTTCTAATGTATATTGAAATAGAACAATATACATTATATCCAGATAAGTTGTGTAAACTTGGTAAAACAAAAGAAAATTCTGAAGTTTTTACGCGATTTTAATACATTGGCACTCGGCCACTGTTGATTGCTAAGGAATCCATATAATAAGGCTTTTATAGATATAATTGATCGTTTTATGTCCATTGCTCTAAACCGCCATTCTCGGTACGATTCAAATGTTTTGCAACCCATTTACCACATGATTTGTAGTATCTGGGCAATTATAGTTTTATTCTTATTAACATCGTTTTTCATTCTTATCTTCTCTGCCATAGAAAGCTGCTACTGGTATTCTTCTATGGTAGAGAAGATAAGTACGTATATATAATAAGGCGATACAAATAAATATAAAAGTTTACCAGCAGAACATTTATGGAATTATATACAGTGATTATTTGTATACAAATTTTTAGATAACCTAAAATGTTTTACGAAATTGGCATCACTCAAATTGAACGCATCGAGTCTTGAAATATAGCGTCTTCTAGGCCTAGAAGCATCAATTTCCAGCTCACGTAATATTTCGACTGCGTGTGAATGTACAATTTCAT
Organism: Druceiella hillmani; assembly: GCA_039881145.1. Classification (NCBI taxonomy): domain Eukaryota; kingdom Metazoa; phylum Arthropoda; class Insecta; order Lepidoptera; family Hepialidae; genus Druceiella; species Druceiella hillmani. The sequence continues at coordinate 3,765,025 of JAYKKI010000091.1, read as the reverse complement.
CAAAGCTTGCCATGAGGTAAGTATTGTATGAAAATTCAAAACGATAAAAAATCTGTTTGTCAGTTGAACGTGGGCGATAGATTTTTTATACTACAAATAACATCTCGTTCATTAATTGATTTATAAACTGTAGCATACGATTCGCGATAATACGGTTCGTTGCCAAATGTCTAAAAGTAATCGATAATTTGTGGATACAGCATGCGATAAATTGTTCGCATGACGGAGAATAGCCCCTAGAGGAATCTTTGTAAATAGAGTCATCAGATTAAGATGCCGACGGTATAACATTTAATTTGAGAGCATTTAACATTAATATTATATCTTTTAATACGCAATGTTAAAATATAGAAGTACGAATTAACAAAAATTCTTGACAAATCTAGTGCAGGGACCTATATTATGAGCAGATACTTCATGGAACAGGACTAAAACATCAAAAATACAATAAAAATGTTCGCATAAATTGATATTTAAAATTTCCTGACTTCTTTCTGTTTTCCAAGGCTAATTGTAGAGATTTTCCAAGATATGTTTCATTATGACAATAATAATGATTGTGATCAAAGTGGAAATATTTTCCACAGCACTTACAATCGGACGATTACAACAACATTTTGCTAGTTAATTATAAGAAAATATCTCAAAAGAAAAAAGCTAAATTCTTGTTATTGACAATATCATACCGAATCTATTCTTGTTATTGCATACTCCTTCCACAATTTCCCTTATTACCGATTTTTTTGCTTCTATCTCTTCTAATCTTTTTTCTTTTCTAATCTTCCTTTTTTATCATAATATTTTTGGCGATCTTGGTATCTTGGTAGTTAACTTGGGAAATCCTAGCGAAATGAATTATATTTTTATTCACATCAATACTTTCAATCCCTCTGTTACATGAAACTGTTTTCCATATAAGACGTTGAGAGTTCGAAATTATTGCCGAGAAAGACTTTCTTTTAAACATTCTTTATTCGTTGAAAATTCACGTTTAAGATTTGCATGTCTGCGAGACATTATAAGTATTCAAGTGAAAAATGTTCATAATTCAGAATTTTTTGTTAGAAATTATCTAATCGAGTGCTTATTTGAAAATTGCTATTTCTGTATCATTACCTAATAGTTTCCTAATAACATTCTGCATTCTCCTTTAATAGAATCGGTTGCTAGTTGCGAACCTGTCTCTGAGACTCCGATAGTTATCAGTCATTTATAATCTAATCCAACTCAGCTCCGCTCAACGAGTGACCGACAATCGAATCTGGATCGTCGCAGTGCGTCGCACCGCCAAAAGCCATATGCCTTATGATCAACTCGACACACCACGGCGACGACAATTTTGTTGTTGAATAGAAGAATTAAGAAATATATTATCCCAAAACGTTACTAATATTTTGTCAGACATATATTTCTCAATATAATCGAACGAAAACATAATTAACTTCATGGCACAATTTCATTATGGGTTTCAAAATTATTTTAAATTATTATTATTTAAATTTATTAAATTATTATTATTTAAATCTATATTAAAAACTGACATTATTGATATTTGAGACACCATTTTTTACAATTTTACTCTTTATACACATTACTATCTTTTAATAGTGATATTAGAATACGCATGGTGGGCCTACCATACACTCAATGTTCCAATAAGCCATGAGAAATGGTTCTATTTCAACAGTGACGCTATAAAAAAAAACCAATTTAAAACCAACTTGACAACTTTTGGTTCTATTTAATTCTTTTGTCAAACTAGGCACAATTTTTATAGGCGGATTAGCAGCAGTTGCATTTTAGAGCCATAATCTCCAGCTATATTTCAACGGAAATTAAAGAGAGACATTTGTAAATAAATTGTGGAGGAAACATATGAATTGAACTAATTATCAGTCAGTGGCTTTGTTAGTACGAGGTGAGTTCTAAAAGTCCGGAACAAAAGGATTTCCAATTGAACAAAATAATGAAACTAGTTTTCTTTTTCAATATAATCTCCCTCAAACTCAAAACATTTATTAGATCTTCAAATTAGTTTCTCTAAACCGTCAAAATATATTTTTTATCTTTGCCCTAAAAATGATCTGAAATTGCCTCTTCACCTCACTGTCGTCTTTAAATTTTCTTCGGGAGCTAGGTCGGGAGTATAGGGTGGGTGAATCAGCGGTTCGATGCCGAGTTTGTGAACATCATCCATTGCAATTTTGTTTTTGTGAGCAGGCGCGTTGTCTAGCAAGAGCAACACACCTCAAGCCAGTTTTCCGCATCTCTTTAGTTTCCTTCAGTTCATCCAATATGGTAGCATATAACTTTTCAGTGATATGGGATCTTTTTCTTTATAGTCGATCAATAAAATCCCTTCACAATTTCTTAAACTTCTTAGTGTGGAGTGCCCTTTTTGTGCCATTGCATCGACTCTTGCTTGGACTCAGGCTCAAAGTGAAAAACCCAAGTTTCCTTTCCAGTCATAACTCTCTTCAAAATCGACGAAAGATTATCAGCACACAGATTCAACAACTTCTTAGACGCCTCGACTCATTGTTACTTTGCGCTGATTTTAGTCATGCCGAGATGGTCGTGTGGAATTCTCAAAATTGTTGTATCTGATACACCAACTAATGCAGAAAATAGTTCTTCTTCAGGCGAGCATCTTCCAAGTTCTCCGAAAATTTTTCGACAATATCCGACGTGCTGGCCTCGATCGACCATCTTGAGCGTGGGTCGTCTTCAATCGAGCCTCGACCTTGTTTAAATAAACTATGCCACTTGTAAACGATGGTTTTACCAGGGCAACAATTCCCATAATCAACTCCCATCTCACTCGTGATAGTTTGAGGAGTTTTTCCTTGTTTGATGAGGAATTTAATCACAACGCATAGTTCGATTTGCTCCGTGTTCGCAGTTCACTTTCAGATTTACTTATTTAAGGGACGATTATTCATTACCAAATGACGGTAGGGTCTTGAAATTTGACTTTTATACCTCTATTGAGTTCTCAATTAGCGGGGTGCCAAGCATAATGTATCCTCCTCCCTTCCCCTTTCATTGCGCCAACTTTGGACCTCCCATCGTACTTTTAAATGCATTGTGCGTAATATGAAGGTACACAACTTCCTATTTTATATAATTTCAGATCTCTTTCTGATGAGTTATGCAAAATATACTTAAGTTTTAGAAGAAATTTCAAATTTATATTCATATTAACCGCACATAGTTTTTATTTAAATGCATCAATCAACTACGACATCATCATATGACCAAAAATGAAAAGCTTCCTTCGATTTGCTCCCATATCCCAATACAAAAACATTTGGCCGATTTGGCTTAGACCTTTATCAGATGCTTCTATAAAAATGAATATTTGAAAGACCCTCTATCACTTCTTTTCAATATTATGATGATGAATAAATATAAATAATTTGGGATAAGTTTTTTGCTATTTTGCTATCTGGAAACATAATTTGGAAAATATTTTCTCAGGCAGCAGACATTAAAATGTGGCATGGTATGGTACACCATATGATCTCCGTTTCGATTACCCTATACTTTTCGAACTAACAATGTACTCCTTGATAAGTATTTCATTAAATTTTTTCAATGTTTATTACTTTTTGTGTACATTTGTTCTTAAAAAAAATAACGCACATGCAACTGATTACTTATAAATCTTCTAATACTATAAATGCTAATGTATGTAGTTTGTTTGTTTGTTACTCTTTCACGGTTATATTTCTAAACAGATTATAAAAAAAATTCTATTGCATAGTTTGATTCTGTTATTTGAAGAATGTTTCTTTATGCCACCTGTATAATATTTCATATTTAATTAACTGTATGTAACATTTTGAATAAATAATGACTTCTTAATATTAAACTGATAATAACAAATAATGATGGAAACTGGCAATAACGATAAATGTTTCAAAATACGAATAAATTTACCGAGATATTTAGAGACGCAAATGAAACAAATTCTGCTTTGATTGCAATTCTGATATTATCTGCTGCAATGAAAGATAATCATCAATCGACACATGAGTATTTCGATAGCTCCTTTTTAGGGACACGATATGTTGCGGTTATGAGTAATAAGAATGGATGACAAATCATTAAGCGCGTCTCTCTGGGCAATGGCCCAGTTCTTCTAAGAAAAGTTGGGGATTTCACTCCCAGGCCTCACCTTACTATTGACGACCAGCTACTAAGAATTTCGAGGAAGATATATAGATAGGATGATAGGATGTATATCTCGGATAAGCCCAATAAATATGAAATAAATATACCTATAATGTGTGACAGTGGTACGAAATATATGATTAATGCTATATCTTATCTGCACAGGGCGACAAAAAAAAACAATGTGCCTCACGGCGACTTTTTATGTTAAGGACTTATCGAAGCCTGTACATGGGACCAAACGAAACATAACCTATGATAATTGGTTAACATCAATTCCTTTGACAAAACCATTACTACAAAATCTTTATAAATTGACATTAGCAGGCACTACATATTAAAAAACGAAAGATTTCAGAACAAATGAAAGACACTAATTATCGATCTGTCGGCACTTCGATGTTCTGTTACTACAGCCCTTTCACACTTGTGTCTTATAAATCAAAACCTCCGAAAATGGTGTATCTGTTAATGTTTTGTGATAAAGGGACAATAAACTAAGCAACAGGCAAACCAAAAATGATTATATATTACATAATCAAACTGAGTGCGATTTGACACATTTAATCAAGTCTGTTCATCAATGTTGTACTATAGGAAAACAAATAGAAAGCCAATAGCGATATTTTATGGCACGCGAAATAAATCATTTGTAAATTCGTATGTCATATATTTTAATAATGTGCTGTTAAATAAAGAAAAAAAAACCCCGAGTAGAAAAAAATGCATGAAGCAATTAGGGACAGAGCAAACTTCTCCTTGTATGGAAAAAAGGGAGGAAATTTCTACTTTGAAGAGGTACTTGCACCAAAACATGTAAGAATTGCTAGCGATCAATTCTCTAAGTGATGATCTGAACCAAAAGGAAGATTAAGATTCTTATAGCGTAAAAGAAAAGAAAGTTATGTTCACTATCCACTCAATTTACGAAGAATGTGAAAAGACCCATTTGTGGGAATCATAAAATGATACGCATCATGTATTTCCCTAGTTACATAAAAAAACATTATATTAAGTGAAAAGTGCCAAAAATGAAAATCGTTATTAATTAAAAAGATTCTATTATTTATTCTTATATTAAGTTAATTTTTTCAAGTACTGTATAGTTGGTTCACAAATAAATAGATAAAATAACAAAATATTTGTTTTGTCATAAAGTTATACTTAAATTGTTCTGTATGACCTTATAAATTGCTAAAAATACTTTTTTTGAATTAAAACTTCTTTACGCACGCTTGACTTGGGGAGTAAGCTGGTGAATGCGTTACGAGAGCGTTACGAAAAGTGTGATAGGGCGAGGCGAACGGAAGTTGAGAGGGAGAGATAAGTTAGTGAAGGCAGAAAGAGAGAGAGTTACGTTTCGCATATTATTGTAGGGACAAGAGAGAGAGGTGCGAGCACATGTTTTCTTTCTCTCTTTCTCTCATAGCCAGTGCATATATATATATATATATATATATATATATATATATATATATATATATATATATATATATATATATATATATATATATATGCGAGTTTGCTAGTGTTACGCGAACGGTGATTTTTTTATTATTTTGTAATTTCATTTCGTTCTTGAACAATTTTATAAATTATTATTTTGTTCAATACATTAAATATTCTACGTTTAAAGTGAATACAATTATAAATTCATTTTAAAGTTCATATTTTGTAATTTGAAGTTTTACTTCAACCGTGTGGTCTAACGCACACACATTTTTTTAAAATAAACACGTAACTTGGTATAGGTCTGTGGGACGTATGATTATCTTTAACGCCGTCTGTTATCTTTCTAGGGTTAAAGTTCTGAAAGTCTCTTACAATAATTCCGTTCCATATCGCTTTCATCATTTTCCCTTGAAATAATGTTACTTATTAATAACATACAAGATATTTTTTTTATTTACACAAACATTTTCCCACTCTTGCAGTTTTTCGCAATAATGAGATCGTCATAATTTATCATGTTTTAACGGACTAGGAGATATCGATCATGTTGCAATAATTTCCTTAAATATACTCGTAATTTGAAAATATTACATAAATAAATATACTAAAAACAATCAAAATAAATACAAACTTACAGCGTATCGGAACTGCGAGTTGTACTCCCTGTTGTTGGCTTTGATCCTTCTCTCAGTCTCTGCAAACAAACAAAGAAACACAATAGTTATTGCTGCTGCATCATATTACATACACATTGTATAATGTGCTGACAATAAATAAATGCTCAACGGTAGCGAGTCTATAAAATCACCGTTTATTTTTAATAAACAATCATTGAAATCCTAGTATTGACAGTTTTTCCTTATGCCAAAGATACCTCATTTTAAAATTACTCCCCCTTTAAATGCCCCTAGATTATAATACCCTCCCTCCCTAGTTTTGAATTGTTTTAATAAATTACAACATTTTCAATAGACAAAGTGATCTTGGACATCACCGGGGAATATTATAATTAAATATATTATATATTATAAATTATGTATACTCGTACTAACTATGTGATTAATAGAGACTTCGGAAAAGTCAGAATATTTGTTAATAACAAGTATAGGATATTCGATCTGATGAAGGCACTCTTCTTCAAGATGTTTGCGTACGTCATGCATGTGTGGATGTGTGCATTGTTGATTACATAAAATAATACTAATGAATTTGTAAAAAAATTAAAAAGTATAATTCGACGCACGAAAAAATCAAAATAGTGCAACATATGTAATACAGAAACTGTCCTCAGTGATCTGTTGATATATTTATATGTATTATGCAATAGGGTATTTAGATAATTTTGTCTGTTTCGTATATCATAATTTGAAAAGCGGCAATATTGAATTGTGACTTGCTTTTATGTAATGCTTATTGTATACGCAATAGCAAATTAACCTTTAATTGGTGAAATGCCATCAATTTAACGTCACTTTGCCAATAACAAACTTTTTCTCAGAAATGGGTGGGTAGATGTCAACACGCGTCTTAGTAGCTGCCTGATTGACAGTTGTGCAGCGACCGGTGCACGGATAGGGCGTAACAAATTCATATTTTAGAAATACGTGTTCGAAGTCCTTTTGACATCATTTCAACAATATCATGTGGGATCTTATAGAAGCTAGATTTGTTTATTTTCGCTCATAATAAACCCACACGTTTTGCTTTAGAAGAATTAGGAAATGCTTATAGTGATATTAATAATACAAAGGATTGGATCAAAATGTCTACATACAACCAGATCACCAATACCGCGACTGATATTTCAAAGACTGAGAGTGAGTGTGATTCTGACTACGGGACCTTATGTAACTTGTCAAGTAACAGGCTATATTATTTAGGGAAAAAGTCAGATATAGGGAGTAATTCACGTGGTATAAAGATCCTTACCGGACCAGTGTTAGAGCTCCGGATCATAATATTATTCGATTTTAAAATTTGAACAAGACACTTGATTGTAGTACAGAAGTAAACTTCTGGAATATTCTTTTCATTAAAGAATATCTGAAAATTATCATTGCACATACTAACAGAAAGCTAGAAGAACTGAGAGACAAATACAAGGATGGTGACCAGTCGGAATTGAAAAACGCTGGCAGAATTACAAGCCCTAATTGGATGTTTGATGTTTACTGCTATATTCAAAAGTGACAAAAAAGACATTTCGTCTTTGTTTTAAGAAATGGGAAAGGAAGAGATATATTTACTGCTTTGTTGCGGTCGGTATATAGTATAGGATATCATGGTGATGTTCTTTGTGAAGCCATAAATACTTTGTTTAATTTGTCTGGATACCGAAGGCTTTAATTCAGATGGAATTTCAGTTTTTGCTTTATTCATAGTACCAACATATGTGAGGCCCTTTCCTTTCAAAAGTTTGATTGCTTCAATGAAGTGAATCAGTCACATTTCGGTTTGAATTATGTGTGGTTTTACCAGTCGTAGAATACTCTGTGTCGGTTTCAAGAATTTTTTCTCCATATTGTTTTATAATTCCACAAAAAATGGTGTGGATGGCCTTGAAAAAAATGTGCAGCAATTACTCCTGTATTCGAAAAACAAAAAATACTTTTAAACAAAAAGATTTGCTGTCAGTTCTTACAAAATGTGTTTTTCAAATCCCAAAACCTTGAAATAGTGAGAAAGATATAAATTTGTGACATGTACACATTTTTGGGTACAGTAATTGACGAACTCTGTAAACCTCATATGTTGCGCCGCTATTATAATAAAATAATATCTCGAGATGTTCGCACTTTTATCAAATGAATTTCGCAGCCAGAAGAAGCAGAGCCTGAACCTCCAACATCTCTGAAGCTTTAAAAAGCTAGGGAAATGCACTATATGTCCAGCAGAGAAAAAAAAGAACATGATAGTTGGGCAAGAAGTGTTTGAATCCTGCGTGCCTAGATTGCCTGGACAATATTTGTGTGTCATGTCGCCGACAATAAATATTAATTTTTTTTTGTTTGAAATTATCAAACTTAATATTTTTTTAGTTATTTACTTTATATATAATAAGAAAAGAAGATTAGTTTCATTTATTTTTGGTTCCAAATATTTCTAAAAAAAGTTATTAAAATCCTTTTTTTAATATTATTTACAAGACAAGCTATTTTATTTACAAGACAAAAAAATAAACTTATAAGTAACGTGGTATATTTCACGTCTACTAGAAAATATATCTATCAAAATTCCTAATTTTAAAACGACGCCAATTTGCTGTTACGTCTGGACGAAATCCACGTAACCAGTTGCAGGTTAAATAAGAATATACTTCCACTCTATTCCCATAATTGAATTGCAATGTTTAGAGCTTTTATTATAAATCGAGCTGGTATTATAAATTAAAGCATTAAAATTACATACAAACTTATACCTATACTTACGTAATTAAAAAAAATTACCAAATCTTCATTATCCGTTTTTTTTTGTTTAAATGAAGATTTGGTAATTATTGGTAATATACCATATTTATTATAACTTAGTGAGACCCACTGTTACTAATTACTGTTTATAACGGTACTTTACTATATCTTGCAGGATTTTTGCTAGAATAACGAAGGAATTTTCATAAATAACCAACATCTCACCTCGCACTTGCGGATGATATTGTGTTACTATCAGGAAACCCACAAGACATTAAAAAACATGCTACATAGTTTATATCTTGCTAGCAAAGAAACTGGACTGGAAGTGAACATAGAAAAGACAAAAATTATAACATATAGCATCGAGAAAAATATTTTAATAGACAATATGCAGCTAGAATATGTGAAAGAGTATACATTGGAAAGCAACCATCTATAAGACCCAGCAACAATAATGAAAATAATGACAGAAGAGTTAATAAAACCTGGAGCAAATTCTGGAGTTTGTTTTTCCCACGGTTGTATGACACAAACACACGCACCCACGCGCACACGCACACACTCACTCACACACACACACACACACACACACACACACACACACACACACACACACACACACACACACACACACACACACACACACACACACTCACTCACTCACTCACTCACTCACTCACACACACACACTCACACACACACACACACACACACACACACACACACACACACACACACACACACACACACACACACACACACACACACACACACACACACACACACACACACACACACACACACTCACACACACACACACACACACACACAAGCATGCACGCACGCACGCACACGCACACGCCCACGCCCACACACACACAAACGCGCGCGCGCGCTCACGCACACGCTCACACTCACGCACACGCTCATGCACACGCATGCACACGCACACGCGCGCACACTCACACACACAAAATGTTCTTCTAAAAACTGCAGCCCTTCTTTTATTGATCCAATGAGATTGTGTACAAGTATTGCCAACTAATGACCAACTTACAAAGTTGGCATAAAGACGAAATAAGGATGTTACCCAGAAATTATAGCAATAAGCAAACTTCAGCTTTATCGAGAGTACAGATGAGGTTTTGCTTCAAAATTTAGTAGACCATGTGATGAAACGGCTTGGATTGACAATCACTGAGATATTTTCTCTCGCAAAAAAGAAAGTTACTAAACCTTGGCCTATTCTAAGCAAATGAGGTTGCGATAGTACATTAAGCCAGGCGCAAAATAGACAACTCTGGAAATCCTGATGTATCTGTTGCATATTTAGTACCACCAACACCCTTTTCGCCATGATTGATAAGATTTCTATTTATATACGAAACTACTCAAGTAAATATTTTCTCAGATATTGTTTTGGAATACAATGGAAGAATGTTAAGTCATTAGGATGCAGTATCCATGGATGTACGCTTAGTGTAACGTGAACAATTGTCTAAAACACATTTGAAACAAAGATAACATTTCTTACCATTTATTGTCATTTCCATTTATTGTTCACATTTTTAGCTTCCACTAAATGATATATACGTATTATATCTCCTTCCAATGGCTTGTCATCTGCGTCGTTTTATATTGACGCACTGACAATTTATCAAATACAAATAGTGTAGAATGTTTAAGGCGTTAATAGTTTACCGAAATTTAAATTTGGATCGGCCACGTTTTAAAATTAAGGCGGACAACGAATGAGTGACATAAAGATGGCGCGAGATCCATACTTGTATTTGGCGGAGAGGGAAACGCCATGTCGGCAATTGATCCAGTATCATAGACGGGTTGTCACGTGTTCCTGCTTGTATTTGATAGACTTTGTCGTTTACCAGTACGGCAATTACAAGGTGCAATGTAAGCAAATTATTTTATTTGTTTTTAGTAAACTTTCATGCTTATTACCTCATTATTTCGTTGTTATATTTAATATTGAAATATATATGAATTAAAATGTGTATTTCTCAATTTCCTGACATTTTCGTAACAGGATAGTGACTCTGTACGCAGGAAAATTATCAAGGTTTCACAGAGATGTTACTATTATGTAATTACCTATTTGTGTGTGTGTGTGTAGATTAACTGGGTAACTTTAAATTTATTATAATTTTGTTTCAGTTTGCTGTAATTATGTCTCCAAAAAACGAGAGGAAGTATTAAAAAGGAAACAAGAATTGGGGAAAATTCGATACCAACGAATTAAGAATTTCAATGAAGAGGGACATATACTGAAAAAAAGAAAACTACTTAAAAAAGAAAATGGAGTGCAAAATAAAAAGCATTATTCAATTAACTCCTCAGTGTCAAACAATCAAAAGAAAACAGTAGCGAAAAAGTTCAGAAAAAATAGAAAAAAGAACAAAATATTTTGAAGAACACTGCTACATTTCCACTAAATGCAACTCCTCCACAATATTATAATGAATTCCCTAGAAATGATGAAAACGTAATTCCAGTCGTAACCCGAGAGTCACTGATTTCAGATGGACGAATAGAAAGTTGCAGGAGGTCTGAAGTAAATAAACGTAAAAAAAATCTACTCTTAAAATAATAGGACAGATCTATAAATAATTTAAAGGACCTGTTAAAGAAATACAAAAAATTAGTATCTAAAATGAAGAGGCAGTACAAAAAGGACAGTCCAAGAACAAGAACCAACGAAACTATTAAGGAAATGGATGTAACTGAAATAAAGAAAAGGCTGTTATTCAGTGATGTAATTGTCAAAAGAGTTATTTCAAAATTATACTAAACTTGGAATTCAGGCTAAAAACAAGTATTTGCCAAAGCTATTTCTGTAGAAGTGGCTATTTAGTATAAAGTCCCATCCACACAAATCTTACCTGAAAAAAAAAAGATTTTATAAACAAAGCTAGACGAGGGGGGAGGAAATGATAAAGAATACTTTTTATCAAGACAAAACACTTGTTTGGAACTGGAAAAGTGAATAAAGAAGCAGTGCCGCTATGAAGCAGCGGGTCGACGTGATTTTTTTAATCGTTACACACGCAACATAAAGGAGCTCAGTTTAATACTTAATTTAGAATCCTACCTATAATATTATAAATGCAAAAATGTGTTTTTTGTCCTTCATCGTGTCACAGTTGAACAGTCTGTAGACGAATTTTTTTGCCCAGGGATAGTTAGCTTACTTGGAAATGATATAAGCTACTTATTGTGCCGGGAAACTTCATTCCAACTAACATTATAATCCTAACTTATAATAAATGCGAAAGGGTGTTTATTTGTCTTTCTTTCACATTGCAACGGAGTTACAGATTGACGTGATTTTTTACACAGAAGTAGTAAGTGAACCGAACATAGGTTCCAACCCGGAAAATTCTTATTTGAAACAAATAGTACACAACGGGAATGACGAATCAACGTCGCAACGGAGTTACGGATAGACGCGATTTCTGAAATGCTACACGCGCGATATAAAGGGGAGGCAACAGAATCGCTACCTTAATTCCTAATTTAGAGGGAAATATTTTTATTTTCATTGCCATTTTTATTAAAAAGTCACAAACAAAACGCTTAGAACGTAATTTCCGTTAATAATTCTAGATGGCGTTGCATGTTTTAATTTGTCCCTATAAGTTTTTAGCTATAATCACGTGAGCAAAACCGCGTAGGTATAAAAGTTAGAATTTATAAATAAAACGAGTTCCCCTTTTAGACGTTTTATATGCAAACTTTGAATACATACGTGTTATTCTAGAATGTTTGACATTTTTTATTAAAAAAATAGGACTCATGGCGTTTCATTTGTTTTCATATATTCGACATTTAAAACAAAACTAATAAAGAATGGAAGAAATGATTCAAATATTTCTTAAGAGTTTAAATGCTAACATAATTTACTAGAACTAATAAGTGAAATGTATGACAATAAAATTAGTACGGCTGAGAAACTTTTAAATTACAACGTGACACGTATTTACATAAAATTAATGAAAATCTGTCAAGCACGAATAGAACTCGCGCTACGAGGGTTTCGTACGCCTCGTATAAACATTTAAGGCAGTTATAAACATTAGCCAGATTAGCCATTCTTAGCCATTATAAAAAAATGTATCTGATTGAAATATTTTATTTTAAAGTGTCTTTTAATTTAAGTTTTATATTTGACACTTGAATAAGATCACTCAGGTGTATGTCCATTTGTCTGTTACAGCGGTCTTTTCTCTGAAACCACTTGACGTAAAAATTTGAATTTTGCATGGTTGTAAAACATATTAAACCGTGCATACTTCAATGGCTTACATTCAAAAATATTCATATCGAAATTACGTACGTATTTAAACATTCGAGTACGTATCCCGGAGGGATACGTATTTTTTTAAATAAAACGTACTTAGTCGTAAAAAACATACGTACTCCTATAAAACGTACGTACTCGTATATTTTTTTAAATTCCATATACAGTATGAGGTATCATTTTAAACGATTACTCCGAGACTATAGAATAGCTAATGCGATGATTTTAGTTGTTATAATTGTTTAAATAAAGTTATAATTATTTGAGTACATTCCTTTTACGCCCACGAACCTGTAGTAGGCAATATATTTATGTTTTTATACATTCTCAACCGATTTTTTCAGAAACCATGCGTTGGAAAAGCTTGAAACTGACATAGTAATGCATTTTATTAATCCAAATATTTTAACTTTAATTAATTTTCAAATATAAAATTTAAGACGGGATAAACAAAGGCCCTGAATTGTTTAATGTTTTATATATAATGAGTATCATTTCATTGAGGCATCCACGAGTATTTTAAATTGTAATTTGAAAAAGACATTCCAAAAATATACGAAAATTTAGCATTCATGCCAAAATATTAGGTTGCCTTAAAAGTTTATAACTGCTCAAATATATACGGAATCCTTGTAGCGTGAGTTCTGCTCGTCCTTAACAGATTTTTACTAATTTTATATAAATACGCTTCTTACTAATTTTATATAAATACGCTTCGTACTAATTTTATATAATAGTACATTTTATAGTTTTAAACTTTCTCTGCCGTACATATTCTAGCGTTACATTCTTAATCAAATGAATCATCGTTTAGCCTTATCATAATTATTTTCATTTATTCATTCTAATAAATTATTTTAGTAAGTAAATTAAGAATTTGAATTATTAACAAATGGAAGAATCCATTTGTTTGTTTTGATTTGAATTTCGAATATGTCCAAACCAATGGAACGCCACGAGTCCTGTTTTTTATAAGAAAACCAAACTAACATTCTAGAATAACACATATTTATTACAATTACGTATAAAAATGTCTCAAAGAAAAACCCGTCTTATCTATAAATAGTAACTTTTATATGCAGCTTTAGTCAAATGGTTATAGTTAAAAACTTATAGAGAGAAATTAAAACATGCGGCGCCATCTAGAACGACTAAAAGAAATCAAATCCTGAGCCTTTTGTTCGTGACTTTTTAATATTATTGACAATGAAAATAAACATATTTCTCTCTAAATTAAGAATTAAGTGGTGATACTGTTGCTACCTTATATTCGTCATAGCGTTTCAAAAATCACGTCTACCCGTGGCTCCGTTGGGACGTCGCTTCGTTATTCCTATTGTGTATTTTTTTCTTTTAAATAATAATTTTTCTAAAGTAATGAGATTTCCCGTAATAAAAATAGTCCATACCGTATCTTGTCTCTTCAATCACCTCTGTGCAAAAAATCATGTCGATCTGTAGCTCTGTTGCGACATGAAAAAAACAAACAAACACACTTTTGCATTTATAACATTAATTAGGATTATAATATTAGTAAGGAGAAGATTTGTCAGGTTGAAAGTAGCCTTTGTCATTGCCTGTTTCGCCAACTACTTCTATGCGAACAATTAGGTCAAATCGTAATTTCGTTGCAACGGGAAAAAAGAACAAATAAACACGCTTTCGCATTTATAATAAAAGTTAGGATTATAATATTAGTTAGAATAAGGTTTCCCGGCACAAAAGTATGTGTTACGTGTCATGTCTGTGCACAACAGCTTGTGTCATTTCCCAGCGAGCAACTATCTTTGAGCAAAAAACCATGTCAATAGGCTGTTCAGCTGTGGCGTAAAAAAAGATAAAAAAAACACTTTTGTATTTATAATATTATATAGGTAAGTCTTTAAACTGCCTCTCTCGACTGCAGCTCCGTTACATTGCGCATGTAACGATTAAACAAATTACCTTGACCTATTGCTCCGCTGCGACGGTGATCAATTTTAAACGAGACGTATGGTCGTGATGAAAGTATCCTAAGTCGTCAACGTTATTTTTGTGCAAAAGCTCACATTGCGACGTGAAGGAAGGACAAACAAACGTACTCTGGTATCACATTAGTTAAGATAATAACATTGTAGAATTGGGCTGTCTGTACATCGAAGACATTTACGAAAAAAATATATAGAATACCATAAAAAATAAAACAGATCACGAAAATATTGTCTTTGAAATATGTGTAAGGATGTTTACTTCTAAACGCACCGCGCGAGAGTAGCTAAAACAATTATGCTGAAATTTTTACTGATTTGCGGATTCTGATGGATCTGAGGTAATAATATATAGGCTTACGTTTTATCACAGTCGATCAACTTAAAAGAAGATATGACAATTTTACATCTGTAGACAAATTATACTTATTTAAAAAAGTTTGCATTTATAATTTTCATATTAGGTTACATTACATATTAAAATTAACAAATTATTACAAAGCTAGTTAGAAAATAAATCGTTAGCTGCGTTGTTTTGTTAGCAGATTATTAAGTTTAAAGTTTCGTGACTCCTTCAACTCTGCACGTATGAAGAAGGAAAAGAATACATCTAAAGGCACATAATTTTATTTTATTGTAAGTTTTATTATTCAAGGCTTAACAACTAGGATACAATGATATATTCTAGCATGCAATACGTCATGCCGTATTATTTTAAATATAGTCGGAAGGTGGCTTTGAGGCAGTAAACTCGAATGAAAGCAATATATGTCGTATTTCTTACTCCTACAATGTCCTATAGTGTATTGAGATAGTTTGTCACGATTCATAAAAATGAAATAGTTGTACTGTAGCACATGTTAGTTTACAACAGGATGGCCCTAAAATTACTGGGCCGGCCTGTTGTAAACTAACAAAGGAAATACTAACTAACTAACCCTGTTGTAAGGGCGTTAGCAGCTTTAAAAAGTAATAGAGAAGTCCCTTTTTTGTATTTAAATTCTTATTCACGTAAAAATATGACATTTAGTGGTTATATTTCTAAGCCGTGTTTTTAATTTACAGGCAGAAACCAAATACACCAGAGTGCATGTCAAATGATAAAAAAATAGTAGCCACTAATTAGTCACGGGTTATTGATACCTCGATAAAGCCACATATGGAAAATAAAATCTTGAATATATTTGGCGTTAATTTTGTAGAAATTAATTATTTACAATTAAATGAAACTACGTGATGTAGTATTGTTTCTACTTTCTTTAAGTTCTTTACCACGACCTAAGTTATAGTTCTTTACCGCCACCTGAAGATGTTGTAATACAACGAAACCTAGGCCATGGTAAAGAATTTAAAGAAAGTAGAAATAATACTACATCACTTAGTTTTATTTAATTGTGAAAATAAAATCATTGTACACAGCCAGTATAGGTAACTAGCCTGGCCAATAGCTGAAATACTTAATAACGCGGTAATAATACTAATAGATGTTATTATTGTATCAACGTAATTTTAATAATACTAATATATGTTATTATTGTATCAATGTAATTTTAATAATACAAAATAAATAAAACTGGTTACCAAACTAATATTGAACACGTATTTTTGTTTTGATCGCGATCGAAGTATTGCAAACATACTATGACTTTGTTGCCCACAATAGGCGGGGTCGCTACGCGTGTATTAGTGGTTTTACGGCTAGTAAATATCCGTACTCGAGCAGTGAGGTTTTGTAAATATGTTCTTAAGTCTACAGGATTTCACAAGTATACGATTTACTATTTGCATAATGCAGGTTATATCTCTATGAGATTTTTGCTCAACGAATTATAACAATCGTGGAGTATTCCCTTAATAAGACAATAAACACCACCGGGGTGTACTAATTTGTTTAAGTTTACTGGTCGTAGTTATGGTTAAGCTGTCTTTTAGACGAACTGCTTCAAAATGATTGGATTAATTTTACGGAATTACACATCAGAATTTTTCTTTACTCACACGCACTACACGATGTTTGCAAGATAAAACTCGGTTCATTTTACTTAAGGAAAACAATGTCCATAAACAAAATATTTTAATGCGTTTAAAAATACTTTTTGTATTTTCATCATTATATATTTTCAACATTTCCAAAAACGAATAAGTTTTAGCCTTTTAATAGGAAGAGTTAGCGCAGGAGCTCTCGGTGAACTGTACGAGTAGGCCACCTATTTTATTTGGATAATTCCTGCAATTTTTTTATGAAATTCCCTTTACGTTGATTTACAATAAAACATATTCCTTGCTAGCGCCTTAATATCGTATAATAAACATATTCGACAGGTGCGGAATGCAGAGTGGGGGATACCATAATCGACGACATTGCTTCCTGTGGTTAAAAAAGGTAACAATTACAGTTCTTCTGTCAAGTATGTTGGATCCCTTCATTTTGAAAGAAAATAAACTCCATAAACAAAGAAATTAAATGGCTGATAGTAAATTATGAACTTGATTATTCAATTATTCTCTAAACACTTCTGCAATGCTTAACTTTGACAGACAAGGTGAAGTTGCGAACGCTGGGTGGCACTTTCGTCGCGCTTCCGCCGAAAACCTTCCTAGAACCGTACGCATTAAACGTAGTTGTAGAAGAACGACAGAAGATAACAAATTTTTCCAAAAAAATTTAACACACTTCAAATAACAACCGAATAGGAATACTAGTATTTTCATTATTTTATAACTGAAAATTATAAAATAATGAAAATACTAGTATTTAGTTGGAACTTTTGCGGTACAATATAGTTTCCGAACATAAATACTTTTTCAAAATACTGCGACGACTAGAGATTTGAACAATCGGTACAAAGTCAAAGCTTCTCTTTTTCTCTCACATGTATACATGGCACAACTCAAAGCTTCTCTTTCTCTCTCACATACATACATCTCACATACACAAAGATGAATGCTGCTTTTAACTTGCGAAAAAAATACAGTCGAATTAAAAAGCTCCACTTTTTTGTAGTCGTTTAATAAAAGGTCTCAAATACAACCACGATAAAGACTTTTTGTTGAGACGGAATTGATCAAATTTAGTGAGCGGAATTTTTATTTTCTTTTAAAAAAAAAGAAAAAAAGTTAGAAGAAAAAAATCTTTTTTTCACAGAAGTGTTTTTCGAGCTGGCTCAAATCTACTTTTTTGAACTAATTTCGTCGTTTTCACAAACAGTAATATTCTAATGTTAATTAATGTTTAAATTATTCTAATCACCTCTTACCACTAGCGTAGTGGTATTTTTTTAATTTCAAAATTACTATGTCGCCATTTTTGTTTTAAAATTAATCAAAAAATATATTAAACTATTACCATCAAAACGATACAATGCGACGTGTCAAACCCTTCTCAGACTGTGAATATTGACCAAATACGAGTATTATTTTTACAGAAAGATCTAATTTAGTGTGTTTCTTATATTTTTTTACATAGAAGTTCTGTGTATTTCTCGGTTATAAAAATGTTACAGACTGTGTAATATTTTCGAGAGCAAACCGAAAAAATCTTGCCATAACAATATGGTAGTCACTTTTTGGTTCCTACTTTTCAGATGATGGATAAATTATCGATTGTCGACCGAACCGATAAGACACTTTTTAAGTACCTATATACTTATTGCTATATAATATTGCTGTTTTTCATCGTTTTTTAATAGAAGTTATTGTATCCTTATTGACATGTTCTTTCATCAGTACTGTAGATTAATTGAATATTAAAAAATATATTGAAAAATGCTAATTTTTACGGAAATTTTAAATGGTTATTGGCGCGCGGATTAGTTACTAGAATTTACGATTAGATTCTCTTTAATATAAACAAATGAGCGAAATTAAAGAATCACTGAAAATTTAGACGTATTTCTTTTAAAATTACTTGTAACCAGCTGTAATTTCGCGAAAATAGTTCGATTAAAATAAGAAATTACCATTTTAAAGGTATTATTAATGGTTTCCAAAGATATATTTTATCTAATACTATAGACTCAGAGATTAAAACGTAAAATAGAAAGTGATAACCTTAGATTTAATTTAGATTGCAAAATGATTTCCCATTAATAATTCTACAACCTTATGTAATGGAATTATAATCGCATTCACGCAATAAAAAATAACTCGTCTGTTCCCTTTAAGGATGTATGATTTATTTTCTTAGGTTCTTATGTCAATGTGTTTTATTTTTTTATGTTCTCAGTTGAAACGTTCGTTTTAAAATTATAACGAAATTCGCATTCACAATATAACGTCACGTTTTGAAAAATTTTACAGTTTTTTAAGTAAAAAGTTTCCCCAATTAATGTGCGAATGACTGAATAGCACAGATATTTTTCCAGTATCCTACGTGGTCAAATCTGCAATAAGGCTTAAACAAATTGAAGGATAATCGCAGTTTTTTTTTTCGAAAACATTGAAAAAACATGTGATCTGGAATTCCATTAGTTTAAAATTGATCATATTCCTTTTTTAACTGCAATTGTTTAAAAAGGGCATAACGTTATTTAAAATGATCCAACATGTTTCAAAATGTTCAGTGATCCATTAATTTTGTTGAGTTGTGTATTTTATTCTAAATAAAATATTTTCTACATTATCTGCATGCTGCTCTTTATATCTTTTTTTTTCTTTTGGCGATTTGGGGCAGTTGTTAATCCACATAAGATTGTATGCAATGAACTCATAATAACCAGCTGCGAGACATAAAAATAGAAAAGCGACAATGCTTCAATCAAATCGGAAAATATTTGTGTTGAATGTCGAGACTCACCCTGACCGTGTGTCTTACTCGAAGACTTCCCCATAGTGCGGGACGACTCTCTCACTAGGATCAGGTACGGCGGGCGCGGACGGCGCGCGAGCGGCGACGGCGCGGCATCGCGCTCGGCTCGCCCGAGATCAGCACGCTCCACACCTGCTGCGGGAAAATTTGACATCGAATATAGTTCATCAAATCGCTTTACTTACGTAAGCACTAATTGAACGAATAAAATACGAAACTTATAAAGAAAACGAAAATATTCTTTTAATTTCTTTGGGTATAAAAAAAAATTATTTCATTACGTAAAAAAATAATACCAATAAATCCACGATCAACGATTGCCGCATGAGACATTTACCTAAACGTCGCATACAATTTTGAACATTTTTATTTAAACACCAAAAAAATCTGCCATTTATGTATCATCTATAGGGAAGCCAACCGGACTAACGTCTAAAGAGTTTTGGGTTCGAGATTATATTTTTGTATAACCGATTGATCATTACTCGGTGCGCTCTGTTACTTTAAAAATGGCAGCAATTCAAAATTCGCTAAAAATTCATCTTATTAAAAAAGTGCATAAATGATGCACCGTTAAAGACTTTAAATTACAAAATCTTTTGTAATTCGAGCGGTTCGGTGATATCGAGCGTTCTACTTGCTATTCGTCTGGATTCCTCATCAAGGAATATCTCTATAATAATCTAGTCGGCTGGTAGATCAAACTCGACATCAATTTACCAAACTGTTTACCCTTGAAAATATTCGTAAATGTTATTAAGTACGGGGTGAAGTATACGTTTCATGACATTAGTTTTATTCTCATTTCTAGAAAATTACCTAAACTTTTAAAGTGACAGCATAAATCCTCAAAAAGCAGGTAGAATTATAGTAAGAATATGATGAATGGTTATCAGGAAGTGGGAAGGTCGATCGACAGATGTTTACTAGCCATAAAAGCAGCTCAGTTTCGATATAGAGTCCAAGTGGAACGTTATTTCTGAAGACGTACCGTGTGTATTTTTAAGTTCATTCGTATTTGTAAATATTTATAATTATTTTCAAAAGTCGAAGCTAAATATTATTAACAGTAAATATCTATAAATTTGTCAACACTTTTGAGAAGCGCATAGATTTGCAAAACGCTGCTAATATATCCAAAGGCTGAGAAAATGAATATTATTTTTGAATCCAAAATGTTATGCATTTTGAAACGGAATAGTGCGTGTAAAATTTCTAAAGGTATAACTAGGTATCGATCATTTAAAACTGCTACTAGAAAGCTGTGTCAACTCAAGTGACACTTACCCCTGATGTTACTTCAGATCGTAAGAAAAAGTGTACTTAAAAATACCTGCCGATGCGACTAAGCTTGTGGAAGCAGAAGTGGTTTAGATTGCCCCATAATTTGCTTACAATTCAAAGGAGTAAATTGCTTGAATGCATCGCCAACAATGTCTATAGACAAAGTCGATGACGGCTTTGAAGAAAACAATGCTCCATATTAATTCTTCCTTATTTAATAAAAATCGTTGGTTTGTGACTGCTTTCGCTTTACATTATTTCTCGATAATTTATTTTTTAATTTAAATTGTAATATTTTATTATTTTCAGCGATAAGCAAGAAGCAGTTGGGAGAAATAGTTGGACCACATTAACTTGTTAAATATCAGCGGAAGTCAACGAGAATGCTCACGCCGCCGCAAAAACAATAACGTTCATGCGACTTTTTGGATCTTCGTAAAAGAGGATACGGATACAATTTTGAGCCGAATTGTTACGGGTGAAAAAAGTTGGGTTCATCATTACACGCCTGAATCTAAGCAAGGAATCCATGCAATGACATAAAAAGTATACCCAATCCCTAAAAGGGTAAAGGACGATTGCGACACCTTGATTTTACCCCCTAAAGGGTGTAAAATCAAGGTGTCACAATCGTCCGGAAAAGTCATAGCGGTTTTCTGGGACACATAAGGTACACTACTCATTGACTTCCAAGATAAGGGTGTTCTTATATTTGTAGAGTACTACACAAGTCTACTGTAGTGGCTTAAAGAAGCGTTGAAGCAGAGAAGGCGAGGGAAATTAGTGAAAGCTGATTTTGTACGATAATGTATCTGTACACAAGAGCCACCTTGGGGTGCACCTTACCCTGCGATTATTTGTACCCAAAAATTAAAAATGAGCTTCGTGTAAAAAAATTCAGATAAAGAGAAAACATTTTTTCTGAGGGTATAAATTAATTAATCGACATATCTGAGAAATGTATTAGAGTTAAAGACGAGCGATGGTCTTCGAGCGGTGGTTTAAGAACTAAAAAAATACGGACATCATTTCAGTATAACTGTGTTCCGAAGTTTTTAAATTTTTCGGGCTAATTACACTCGGGAATTTCAATTACTAAATATTTATTTTATTTCAAGTGGCGTAGGCAGGTACGCTATCTGAACTAGATACGTCAATAACGCCCTACTACAAAATTAAACGCTAATCAACTTTCTACTAAAATATGGACTGTCACTCATTTAATAAAATTAAATTTTAATTCTATTAAAAGATTACGGTTTTACGAGAAACCAACTCGATGACCCTACGTTATTTAGCCAAGAAGACTGTTTTTTTTTTAACTAAGTTCATTATATTTATCCCTCATATACTGTATCTCATAATTAATTTGCCTTAGCCATTGAGAACTAAAAATATAGATAATTGAAAACTCTATAAAATTCACCTTTTCAATTGGCGCTTACCATCAGCTTTGTTTCGGTTTGAACTAGTTATAGTTATAATCTTATTACATTGTTTAATTATATAAAAAATTAATTTTCATTATATTTACTTGTTGAAATATGCCTGGAATTTATAAATGTCTATTTATTTAAAATGTTATTAATATGTTATGAAATAAATTTGGCCCACTAAAATATGTCGCAATATTGTATATATTGTTAATTTTGTAGACATTCATTACTCACAATTAAATGAAACTACGTGATGTAGTATTATTTCTACTTTCTTTAAGTTCTTTACCACGATCTAGGTTTCGTTGTATTACAACTAGTGGACAATTAGCAAAGATCTTTGCTAATATCCCACCTGAAGATGTTGTAATACAACGAAACCTAGGTCGTGGTAAAGAGATTAAAGAAAGTAGAAATAATACTACATCACGTAGTTTCTTTTAATTGTGAATATGTCGCAATGTAAAACCACCATTTGACAATTGATAATGTCGATTGTGGGATACATTTCGATTCAAAAATAGAAGCTTGAAATGTTGTCGCCGAATTAGAATGTTTTATTCATTAAATAGCTCACAATAGGACAATCATTTGATTAAAACAAAAACATTTGATTAAAAATACGTTATGTAGACTACTATTATGTACACCTCACTAAATACCGAGAAAACAAAGAGGATTAACAATTCGAAAGATATAACGTTTAGCTCTTTCATAAAAATCGGGATGAAATGTAAAGTTTGTAATAGAAGGGTAACGCCCACAAAAGTAGGCCCGTGAAGAGATTTCTTGCTCGTTCGCCTCGCTTCTCGAATCGAGTATATTGCACATATTTTTGTATTTTCAATTCAAGCAATTTGCTGAGTGGCCGAAGGCAGCTAAACTAGTGCCGGCCCTAACTCACCGATCGTATATCTATTCAATAACGATATTCAAACCGGCGTTTTTCCTGAATGTCTACGAGTGTATATTGTTATTCAACATAATACATCTTATCTCATGAGTTGCACACATCCTTTTTTATCATAATCGGTATTTGTTATTATCATAATCGGACCGTGTCGCAATTATTTACAATTGACTGATAGACAAAGATAATATCAAGAAGCAGATGACACATAAATAATCGGGACAATATTTAGCGAAAATCATAAAGGCTGACATATTTTAATTTCCTTCTTTTCACCGTTACTTGTAATAGTTCGAGCGACATCGCATTTGTTTCGCATGTTTTCTCAACTGGAAACTGTCACAACGGTCTAGTTTGCTATGTCGCCAGGGCACCATATTAACAAGATGAATTGTCAACTTCATAGAATTTTATGTTTTATGTATAATTTCTAAATTTACGTAAATTTATTCAATAATTATTCGAAAAAATGGGTAAATATCGTGGCTATATCTGTGATAGCGTTTCATACAGGAATTTGTAGGCATTGCATTTCACGGGTACGTAAAATATGATATTGACTGCTTCTTATATATATATATTTATATATATATATATATATATATATATATATATATATATATATATATATATATATATATACACATATATATATACATATATATACATATATATATATACATATATATGTATATATATGTATATATATATGTGTATATATATATATATATATAGAAAGGGAGAAACTTCTAACACTTGTTCGGAGTTCTTGTGTTCAGATGTAAGTGGTTATATGGATCTTGTATTTAAGCGTACCAGCGTCATTACTAACTAATGCTAGTTCCGCAAGCCCGCTTAAGTCTGAATTTTACACGAATTTATGTTGATACGGCTAAGTGTAAATTACATACTTAAACCACAAACTGAATTTTACGATAATCACTCATAGTTAATAAATATTGTAAGTGTTAATATATTACGGCAACAGAACACATTAGATATTCTACATTAGCGATTATATCATGTGTATAGCATAGACTTATTCCACTAGATGAACAAAGGCGAGAGATGATGTATATTAGTAATGTTAGATTTGCGATGATGTATAATAGTAATGTTAGAAGGAGATAGCAAAATAAAACCGTTTGAACCGTTTTTTTGTAACGCAGGAGGCACGTGGAGTCAAGCGGAAAATTACGATCGCTGTTTTTTGGAGCTTGTTAATTTGTCTGTTACTATATTGTCACAAAAGTATGTTTAGAACTATAGTAACGTGTCCTGTGCGTGAACATAGCACTAAACATCGAAATAATCCAGACAAATGCACATTTCACTGGTAATGTAGTAAAAATTGGTACCGTACCTTTTACAATTGTTTTCAAAAAAACGACACAGAAATGACTATTTCAATATGTAACAATTTACAGAATAATAAGACTAATAACACGAAAAACAAAGGTTAAAATATCATGATTACTAAGTATTCGTATAAAGATATTTATTTGACGTTTACTCTAATTGCACTTAGTATTGTTGAATGCAATTTTATATCGATAGAAATTTAGGCTTTGCTCTTTTTAGAATTCTGTAGCAAACTAGAATCCTCATAATTTCATTATGTCCGTCTACTGTATGTATAACGCAGCGCTATAGTCACTTTTAAATATTTTGCGATTATACATATTTTGCAGGTTTATGCGTTTAGTCAATTCACGGAAACTTGAGATCGATGTTTGTCGCCTATCACACCAAATGGGGTATCAGTGAATATTTTATAATTTTCTTTCAAAATGCAATTAAAAATGTCATGTAATACTTCTAGTTATATTCATTATACCCCTTTTACGTAATTATTTAACCCTTTCTCTATGGTTTTTATAATATGTACTATTACTTTTATCTCTTATACTGTTTGGCTTCGCTTTGCCTCGACGACAGTAAAGTATTAGTTAGCATCGGACTAGAAAAAGAAACAGTAAAAAAATTTTACTCCAGCTCAACATTTTTTTATACCTGTACTACTGTGGTTTAATTTAATAAAAACAACATTGAAAACATTGAATGAAAGTGATGTTTATATGAGATTCCACCTTAATTTTTTTACTAAAAAATGTTAGGTCAATTTTATAATCCTTAGAGTAACACTCCAAATACTTCAGTCATTTTTCTAGTTTTAAAAAACAATTATTATTGTTTTAAGAAGATTTAAGACATACCGTTTTAAAAAATAGTCTTAAAAATATATTTGTTACACAACAACATCCCCGAATCGGCGCACTGAATAACGAATTGTATTAGGTACTTTCTCAAGAATAGCTCTTATGCCTTAATTTATATAGCTGAAAAAGGTATATTTTTAGAGTTGCCAACGAATCACTACGCTTTACCTATATGCTTCCATTAATTGAGGAATTGGGCTTTAAAAAATCCATGTTTTTAAAGTTCCTTTTGTCCCGTTTTCCAAGTTATGAATATGTGCTAAAATGCTTTCACAGGTTTCAAATGAAAACCCTTTCTAACATAAAGCATGCGTAATCTAATAACAATAATAATACAAGAGGAGAAGACCGTATACAGTGAGAGGAATATATCAGCTCACAGAGAGAAAGGTCCCAACAATACTGGCAGTTTGCTCCACTCTCTGTTCGATGCAAAATGACGCAGCGAATGTTATAATTTTATAGCAGTCGCGGCCGAAGTAATTCCGCTAAGACGCAAATTGTGTCTACCGTGTGCTATAATAGAGCGCTCTCGAAAGGCAGGCGAGTAGACTATGCGGACATGTTGGGAATTACATGTCTAAAATTTGAGAAAATACATCCACGTAGACCAGGTTATAAGAATACGATACGATAAACAAGTGATAAAGTAAGATCATGTTACAATAACTAATTTTTATCTTAAGTTAGTCGTTTTTGGAGCCACCACAATTGGATACCAGTCCACAGGCTCGTCCTATACATTGGTAACGTCCGAATAAATTTTTGCTATCAGTTCTTGAACTGTAGCTACCATAGTGCACAATTCGCTCTGAATTTCGATCATGTCGCCTGTTCCTGGATAGTCATTCTCTAATTGGGTAGAAGGTATTAAAATTAACCCGCAGAGGCTTCACCTCTTAGATGTACTCACATATTTTTGGTACGTTTTAATGTTTTAACCGAATGTCATAAAGAGGATATTTTTCTCGGTTCCACTTGTAAAGTTTGAGACTCGTCAAGTAATGCTGTCATACCCTCCCTGCACATTAGATTTGTTTAATCCTTATATCCTGTAAAGTTCTATTCAGAGCTTCACTGCCTGCCTTATTGCCATAGTAATTTATTTTCAGACTTATAACTTCAGTTCCCAGTTGCAAGTGGGAGTCTCTATATGTAGCAAGTTAAGAGTAAGTTTTAAGGCAAAGTGTACAGTCCAATCTCCTTACAATAGTGTAGTGGCAATCTTCTGAGATTGTCACTATGCTATTCGAGGAGATGCGACTGCTAAGGCGATGCTGCGAGCACTTCTTACTTTTGCAAGAGCAAATTGATAAGGTAGGTTTTACCGGTGCCACCTGAAGCCACCTAAAATCGTCCCTCGTTTGCATCTATACTTGTTATTATTTCACTCTAGACTGACTTCTCCTCATCTGTTAACGAACTTTCATTGCTACTTACCCAGCTGTTTAAGGCTAATGCATCGTAGTTAATTTCACTAATTTATTCTCTATTTTCTAAAGATTGTAACCTGGTTTGTTGTGGTAAGCCGTACTCTTTTAGACTACGGCTTATCACAAGACCTAAAGCTAAAGCTGCTTCCTGAATTTCCGATTGATATTTATTTAAGACCTCATCTGATAGATGCTCCACATTACTATCTACTTGTTTCTTAATCTGTGCCTTAATGTCTTCGAAAATGTCTCTTTGAATTCATAAGACAAGCTTATTGGATCTCAACGCACACATAACAAATCCCCAACATAAATGTAAAAGACTCCAGCATCATAAACGGTGATTGACATAATGCGGACTCTTCCAAAGCTGCATGCCAATATTAATTCCCAAGCAATTCTAAAGCCTTGTAAGCGGACTGAAAGATAGAATTACTTACCACTTACGGTTTTTAATGCTTCAAATGACATTGGACCCCGGACTTCATGAAGAGACATACGTATGTGATAGCGTTTCGTATTTTTGAATGTACCGTGTTTACTATGTTCTTTTATGACACTTTTTCATCCATCGACATCCATTCCTTTTCTCCTTTCGAATCGACAATTGTTCCGAACATAATATGCCGGTACCTCGGGATACAGCAAAGTTTCGGCAAAGTTTATCTATTTGATATGGTTCGAAACGTAGTTTTTGGTGGAATGGAAACGTTATCGGCGAGGTTCTTCTGATTAAAATACATATTTTGATTATTGTCTAAATGAACTGTGAGATGAAACACGGTGGGGAAGCGCTTATGAATCGACATACTACTACAGAAAAAATTATAAAACTAAAACTGTCGTATATTTTCAGTTCATCTTTTTCATTTTCTAACGTAAAAATAGCTTAATCAGTAACCATATTTTTGTATTTGCAAACATATTTTACCTATTTTACTCCGTTGCCGTATTCAAAATTGATTAAACATTCATAAAGCATTATAAAGCAATTAAACATTCTTATAAGGAATATAATATAATAAGGTA
Source organism: Druceiella hillmani (assembly GCA_039881145.1). NCBI lineage: Eukaryota > Metazoa > Arthropoda > Insecta > Lepidoptera > Hepialidae > Druceiella > Druceiella hillmani. The sequence goes on along the minus strand of JAYKKI010000091.1, from coordinate 3,736,587 downwards.
CCATCCAGCAGTTGTCTAGATCTAGAAAACTTCATTTACGTTTTCTGTAAAGCCGCCTTTGTTTAGTAGAGAACATCTTCTCTATTGTGGATAGCCGCTGTCGCCGGTCTGTTTCGCTAAGTAGAGGTCTGAGACACCTTTTCCTGCACGTGTTATTTTTCATATATGACGAGATATAATTAAAGCTTCCACTAGGCCCATATTACTATTTTGAAAGTTCAGGGTTCAGAATTAAGTATTTCCGTAAAAATACCTTTGTCTATAATATCAGAAATTATAGTATCTAATATATATAATAGGATATGAATATGGGGAAGATTACGTTTTTGTCATTCCACTGAATACATTAGGATACCATTGCCATTCCCCGAATATTTTTCCTTTGATCAATAGATCTACCGTTTTTTAACTTCGACATGAAACACACTAGTAAATAAATCATGGCGATCGTGTATTTTTGACTTGGAAGCAATTTTTTGTAATATTTTCCCATCGAGGATAGAAAGTAAAATTGAAAAAATACCAAACGGTTTTCTTCCCCTTCCCTAATCATAATATAGTTAGAATAAAAATTCGCTGTAGAAGCTGTCTTTTTCAAAAGCGACTTGGTTCTGGGATTATGTTGTTGGTACAACAACTGAGTAACCAACTCCTCCGTATCAAAACATTAAAGCATCGTAAGATCGATGAATTTCACTTATTCGATGTAAAGAGCTCCTTCGGCTTTCTAATATAATAACCCTGACGTTAAAATGGCCTTTGTAACCTTCAGGCTTTATTCCCATGGATGACAACGTTAAACATCTCACTGTGAAAAGCGAAATCACTTTACTGAATAACCTTCAATAGCTACTTTTACATCCAACTTATGCTTACGATAAACTACGAAAACAACTTTAAAAATTCTTCGTGCTGCTATTAACTCACATAACCTACCGCATGTTGAAGGCTGAATCATGTCGGTATAGCCTCATCTAATGTACTAGAATTATCACTTTTACTATCCGTCTTCTTCCAAGTCTCATTTCCCATATCTATTGGATTCGACCCTACTTCTTTTCATTCTTGGCGTAATTGAGTCATGTCCAGTTGTAGTCCCATTGTCTCCTAATATTCCCATTCACGTTGCCTACCATGGCCTCTTTTAGGTTGTTCTAACTTCATTAGAGATCTCGTAAGTTACCTTTTTCGCGGCGTATAATGTGTTCATACCAACGAAGGCGGCTTTCGGCAATTTTTTCTGCAATTTTTGCCACTTTAGAAGTTCCACGGATATAATCATTTCTAACTCTTTAACTAATCCTTAACTCAGTTACGTGAACTTTCTGCTCAATCAATTTTCTCTAGAGATTCAGATCCATTGAATAGATGAGATGAATAGATGATCCAGATCCATTGATTGACCTTACTGCTCTTTTGTGTATTAAATAGTATAAATATTAAATTATTTATTATGAATTGAATTAATAATAAAATTAAAATAATGAATAAATAATATATGAATTTAAATATAACCAAAAAATTAAGGAGCCACAAAATTATATTTACATAATATTAAAATAATTTGTTAAAGCTAAAAAAACAAAATGAAAGTAGATATATATATATATATATATATATATATATATATATATATATATATATATATATATATATATATATATTATAATTGTGTAACAAGTGCTTAGTGATAAAGAAAAAGTGAATTAACTGGACAAAAAAGTTTAAATCATATTCCCTCACAAAGAAAATAATCGGGTATGATTTTTTTGTTTTTTATGTATATCCTTTCATATATCAAATTTAATAATAATCATAATTTAATATGAAAATAAATGCTATCTTTCTTCAGCGTGCAAGACTGTTTATGTTTACTTTTGTGTGACGTCACGTGCCACTTAACCAGCCGCCATTAGAGAAATTGCGTTAAAGTTTAAAGGTGATTTATGTGAAAAATACAGCACATATCCTGGAAATAGAAATGTAGTGTGCTTATAATGCAATACAGAACGATTTAACAGTTTTACAGTATAAGTCAAATAGCCTATTGGTAATAGAACATAATTTCAGGGTCCTATAATGAGCCGTAACGAGTTCAGTGACTCATTGTTAGTATAAATATTAAGTATCCTGATAAGATAAATATCGGGCCATTAGTATTTGAACCTATTGTCTTAATCGGGAAGAAAGTGAGAAATATGGAAAAAAGAAAATTGAATAATGCGCTGTTATAAAGTTCCTTAGTAAGCAAGGAAAGTCAGGAGGGATCCTGTTGATATTTATAATATATTCTATGCTCTCTTTATCCTTATTAAAAAAAAATTAAATCGTGAAAATTGGATATAATGTCTCATATATCAATCAGGTCAAATTTCAGTTCCGCCTCCTTTTATTGTAAAACTCCTTAAATTTAATGGAATTCTTTATAAATTCACACTAAGCAGATAGTTGTTTCATGTATACGAGAGCTAGTAGTAATATTGTTGAATATTAACGACTTTGTCCGGAGGGGTATTTTGATAGACAGTTAGCTAATGCCATGGTTTTCTAACAGCTTTGTAAAGAGCGATAGCCTGGAACTATTGGAGACCATATTGGAGACAATGAACAAATATTGTTTAATTAGTCAATGAACAAATTTTGCAAGGTTCTCAATACGAATCCACTACTCGCACCAGGGGGGCCATTCTCGAGACATTAGAAATATTATTATTTGTTATATTTTTTACCGGAATTTATCAACTACAAAAATTTCGCATACGATAAATATTTCTATCAGTCTATAAATTTAATATTCTGACAAACAATAGAATCTTATTTTCGCATTCGAAAATTATCGATCGAAAAGCTGGTAACATTCACAAAATCTATATTTTGTCTATGCTATCACTTCCCAATAGCTGTCATTTGTAACGCATTTTAAAAAGGTATTACGTATTTGTCGTAATAGTAAAAATGTCAAAACTAACAAAACGGTTAAGCTACGTGTCTAACGCTCAATGTGATTTATTAATTCAGATATTGAAAAATGAGCCACATTTATTGAGTGGCAAATTCACGTCGCAATTTACATTAAATATGCAGTATATCGCCTCCCAGTTACATGCCATGTGGACATAAAGATTGGAAACACTGGCGAAAAGCAAGTGACTTACTTAATATATAATTCTTATGTTATGCTTTATTCTTGAATAAAAAATTTGTAGTCCCAAAATTACTTCAATTCGCATTCTCTTGTGTCTCCCTCGCTCAAGAAAATTAATTTATTTTTACAATCTTTAAGTTAGTGAAACAAAATCTCTCGTTACACATTCTGCATGTATAATATCTCGCACTTTTGATACACAAATTGGAAAGTGCTACCTTCATTTAATTTAACCGTTTTGTATAAAGCCTGAACATAATACGAAAACTTGTGTGAGTTTTTTTTAATGCTTCATTGTATCGATGTTCTGACGTATTTGCTTCTACTGAAAAGTCAATAGGAAACTTATAAATCATATTGAAAAAATAAAGTGAATAAGAATTTAGACTAAAGATTCAGACAAACCGATAACATAAAATCCTTATGGACCACTTCTATACAAATTTCGTAGTACTGGTTCAACTACACTGTTACCCCATATGTATGAGTCATGTGTACTTCCAGCGAAAAGTAACATGTGATTAGTCACATATCTAGAAAATATTTAAAATTTGTTAATTTTCTAATGTATATTGAAATAGAACAATATACATTATATCCAGATAAGTTGTGTAAACTTGGTAAAACAAAAGAAAATTCTGAAGTTTTTACGCGATTTTAATACATTGGCACTCGGCCACTGTTGATTGCTAAGGAATCCATATAATAAGGCTTTTATAGATATAATTGATCGTTTTATGTCCATTGCTCTAAACCGCCATTCTCGGTACGATTCAAATGTTTTGCAACCCATTTACCACATGATTTGTAGTATCTGGGCAATTATAGTTTTATTCTTATTAACATCGTTTTTCATTCTTATCTTCTCTGCCATAGAAAGCTGCTACTGGTATTCTTCTATGGTAGAGAAGATAAGTACGTATATATAATAAGGCGATACAAATAAATATAAAAGTTTACCAGCAGAACATTTATGGAATTATATACAGTGATTATTTGTATACAAATTTTTAGATAACCTAAAATGTTTTACGAAATTGGCATCACTCAAATTGAACGCATCGAGTCTTGAAATATAGCGTCTTCTAGGCCTAGCAGCATCAATTTCCAGCTCACGTAATATTTCGACTGCGTGTGAATGTACAATTTCATCAAAGTTTGCCATGATGTAAGTATGTATAAAAATTCAAAACGATAAAAAATCTCAGTTTGTCAGTTGAACGTGTGCGATAGATTTTTTATACAACAAATAACATCTCGTTCATTACAGCACAACAATTGGTCTATGAACTATCACATACGATTCGCGAGAACACGGTTCATTGCCAAATGTCTAAAAGCAATCGATAATTTGTGGATACAGCATGCTATAAATTGTTCGCATGACGGAGAATAGCCCACAAGTATTATTTTACCATTATTTTACTTATATGAATTGTCAAATTTTTATCATAAAAATGGACAACCCTCCATTTTCATTTCGAAATTACCAGTCGATTTAAACGTTTCGTGAAAATCATAGAAATTTCAACGCTGATAAAGCCTAAAGCATATATGCTATTCATTAATTTTATAAAGCGTTAGAGTGGGATAGCGACAATGTGTCAGCTTATGCTGCTATATCTTCATATTTGATTGCGTTATATACAGATAAACTTATGTTATATTTGACGTAATGATAATTAAACAAACATCGTGACATGTTATTTTGTTTTCAAATAAGTGTTGGTACTACAATATTTTCCAGTGCAACCTACAAATTATATACGTACTTTAGGATTATGCTTTTATAAAAACTATATTTTCGTCGATTATTCTTAATGTTAGACATTAAGAATAATCAACGAGAAAGCATTTCAAAAACAAAAGGAAAGCTTTAATCTGTATCCGTTATAAGTTGGCTGCTTATGTAAGGATAAGATGGCCATTTAATTTCTTTGTCATTTCTTCCCTCTTTGCTTTTTACGCTACTTTTTTTTTTCTTCTCGTGTAAGTTTTTCTTTTCCGTTTCTTGTTTGTTCGTTTTCTTGCCACAAGGATTGCAAGAATTGTTAAACGGAGTGGAATTTTCATGCAGTCATAATTTGCAAAAAATACATTGCAGCTAATCTTATATTTTTTTCATTCTCGTAGTAATTTTCGCCGCATCCCACGCAATCATATATTTTATGTTCGGGACTGGAATTTTCACCAACTAATTCTATCGTTTCTTCTTCCTCAGAACTTCAATCTAATTTAATTTTTGCTTTTTAATATTAAGTTTTTTTTCATAATCTTGTTATTTTTACTTTCCTTTTTCTTTTTTACACTAATATAAGCCGGATATGTGATTACCTTTGCTACTTGCTTGGACCGTTTCCAGCCGTTAATAAGCATTAAATATCCGGACCTCGACCATATATTTTGGTCCTTCGCAAGTCGGATATGTTTCGGCCCAGAATTATTTAAATCTCAGCGTAATTTAAATATTTATAATACCTAGATTGATTTTGGTTTTAATTAATTTAATATGCGGACCTCGTCCAGACATTGTTTTTCTTTCTTCGAAAACCGGATAAAATCCAGGCTAGCTTACTTAAAATAATTTAATATATAAATATGTTTCTTATTTATGATATTCGGATAGTATCCGGGCTTATTATAATTGATATAGTTCAATTGATTTTACATTCGAATTACCATAATTAATATTTCCATTTAGTTACGTGTTAATTATAATTACATTTTTTCTTATTGGGATAGATATCGAAATAGAATAAATTAATTTTGGGTAAACGCTTATACAGCATCATTCTAGTACAGCATTAATCGAGCGAGATGCGTAATGAATTTGTAACTGTGATGGATAGCATAGTTGATTGCGAATTATTAACGAATTCGAATAGCCAAACTTATTACAGCGGGTTAGGCGCTTTTGGTGACTTATATTTAGGAGTTAAACATGCTCGGGATACGATCTTACGAGCCGATAGACCCTCATCCTCGAATAAATCAGCAGCTGATGCTAATAATAAATGCTTAATTAAATTACTGCCTTCAATGGAAAGATGGTAAATTGGCCTAATTATATGAATCATTTAAATCGAATATCCATGAGAATCATAGATTAACTGACTCGCAACGTGTCCAGTTTTTGGTGGAAAAATTTACGGAAGGCGCTTTAAAAGTTATCGCTGTTGTTGTAGTTATCCAAATTATAGGGAACGATCTAAACATTAGACTTCAAATCATGAAGTCTACTACTAATGGATTTCCACGTTCAAATAAGTCGCCCACCAATCAGTCATCGCGTACGCAATTAAGTAAATCTTTTATGGCTAGTAAAGAAATTAAAAATAAAAATATTTCAACATCGACGCCATCTTACATCAATGCTCGCTTGTTTTGTGATAAATCGGACCGTTTAATTTATGTTTGTTCTGAATTTAAAAAGCTAGGATTCGCATAAGCTCGTTATGAATTTGTAAGATCAAAGAATATTTCTGTAAAATGTTTAAGAGGACTACATTCTAGTAAACAATGTAGCTTTTCGCTAGAGTGCGAGGTATGCGGGAAGCATCATCATACATTATTACATTTCAATAAAGAAAAAAGTAATATAAATTTTATGGCGCACTTACATTTTCCATTAAAGGCAGTAATTTAATTAAGCATTTATTATTAGCATCAGCTGCTGGTTTACGCTTCCAAAAGTAAATACAATTACATACTTTAGAAATAAATTCGAATAGTAAATTATCATCGCTAGTCGTTAATTCAGAGAATTCCCGTGATAATAACGTAACGAATAATTTGATATCGTTACGTGTTGAGATTAAACCATATAATAATATCTTACTATCAACAGTACAAGTTTATGATAAAACTAAAAATAATAAGATGTTTAATCGATAACGGTTCACAGAACCATTTAATTACGAAAAGATGTTGTAAACAACTTAATTTACCGATCGCTCCATTTAATGACTCGTTTATGACCGGGACTGATTCATCGGCACGTCCTGTCATTGGTCGCGCTAATTTTGAAATAGAGTCTCGGGTATACCCAGAAAATAAATATAACATGTATACACTCGCTATTGATGGTATCACCGAAAAATTGCCCACTCATTACACATAAAATTGTGCTATGTACTACTTGAAAGATTTACCGCTAGCAAATTTGACATGGAACATTCCGGGGATGTAGATATTGTTTTAGGTGCACAATTATTCCCATACATCTTATACTATCAAAAGAGCAATTCTTGTATGTATGTATACATATATATATATATATATATATATATATATATATATATATATATATATATATATATATATGTATATATATAGATATATATATATATATATATATATATATATATATATATATATATATATATATATATATATATATATATATAGGGAGGGTGAGATAGAGAGGAGCCGGGGAAGGAGAAGAGGGAAAGAGAAAGAGTGGAGGGGGAGTAAAGTGGAAGTTATAGAGAAAGAGGAGGGGAGGGGGAGGGGAGGGAGGTGAATGGTATGTGAAGAGTGAGGAGGAGGGGGGGGTGAAGGTGAGGGGAGGGGAAGGGGAATGGGAAGTTGTAGTGGAAGGCGAAGAGGAAGGCGAAGGGAAAGTGGAAGGTGAACGGTGAGGGCAAACGCTTACGCCAAGCAAACGCGAAGGCGAAGGCGAACGCGTGGGCGAATGCGAAAGCGAACGCAAAGGCGAAAACGTGAAGGTGAACGCGAAGGCGAGAGCGAAAGCGGGAGCGAAGGCAAAGCAAAGAGGAAGAGGAAAGTGACGGGGAAGGAGAAGAATCTAATACCGTGAAACAAGTAATTTTACATTCCTATGGGAAACTCGAAATAAACCGAGCATCGCTCGGTCACCTGGTACTTATTACTTAGGAAATAAAATAGAATCTGGCAAGAATGCCCCTCCAGCTTTATCAACCACATTTGGATACGTTTTAATGGGGGGCTGCCCTGACAAAAAACGTCAAACGACTATTTCATTTACTACGCTTACTTTCCATAATGAAGTGAATGAATTTGAGCAGTTAGAAGAGTTACAACATTTATCTCTTTTGAAACCTAAAGAGACGGAGTGTAAAAAATTAGTTCCTTAGTCTAAATCTTGTTTTAAAAGAATGTATTAATACAAATTGATTTAGTGACACTAAATGTTTTGTCTGCGGATACAGATCCTGAAGTTATAACACTTGCGCATTTTCTCAAGTCGACTATTTTGCAACGTCTTCCAGCGTCGGATCGCTATGAGGAGCGTTTTGATCTCTTACTCGGCGTAAGAAATTATTAGCTCCAATGGTCCAATCATTTTGGAAAAAATGGCACTTAGATCATTTGCATACGTTACAAGTCAGGCAGAAATGGACGTCTTCTGATCGCGATGTTCATATTGGGACTGTAGTGATAGTGGGACAAGATGAAGCCCTCCCTTGAATTGGCCTTTAGGCGTAATCAAGGCGATCTACTCTGAAAAAGTTGTCATAATAAAGACAAAATTCGGAACTTTTAAACGTTTTGTGGTATATTTTAAGAAGGTTCATATATTATTAAAATTTACATATTGCTTATTTAAATTTGTCGACCCTAACTATTTGTGAAGGTATTAAATAATTATTTTTTTGTCTTTTGGGATTTTTTTTTGTCTTTTGGAAAATTTCCAATGGAGGGGAGAATATTCGGACATTAAATAATTTATAGCTATTGATAATATTTATTTTAATAATTATTATTTTCTTTAAAACTGTTTAATTAGCGCCAGGAACTATCATTGGTTTATGCTTCCAAAAGTAAATATATTACAATTATCAATATATTGCCATTAGCGTAAATCAGTTAACATTTCTTGACGTTTCTGAACTGGGCGAAGATTTGCACCTTTATTTTAAAATGTATAGGAAGCCATAAAGATTATTCTGAATGTGAAAAGTAAAATTAGGAGTGAATTAAAATTAGTCCCGAATGTTCGATTTTATTTTTAGAATTGTTTATGTCTTCTATTTTAAAAATTCAACATTCTTTTTTTTCCGCTTTAGATACTTTTACAAGAGCAACTCGTTTCTAGACTAGTGTTTTGTTTTCATTCTTCTTTGGAGTTTCTGCTGAAACAAGCCGTAATGATAAAAGTAATCCGACTAAATTAAAGTAGAATCAGATTTGTATTTGGTAACCGCAGTTTATAATAACTTAAGCTTCCCTGGTAAATTGCCTATCTATATAATTTCATTTACGAAGAGTTTGTAAATTGTTATGTATCGAGTAGTTATTAAAGGTGCAAGTCATTCAAACTCGTCTTGTTTAATTTGAATACAACTATTTAATATTCATTGTCGTAATTTGAATGCAACTATCGAAATATTCAATGCCCTTATCGTATTGGATATAACCGGTAAGTCAAAAACTTGTCCGTGTTGAAGAATACTTCATTTTGGAGATATAATACAATTGGAAGAGTTACCCTGATCGACGCAAATGTCAGCCTGTTTTGAAACTATGACCATGGAACCATTGGACCATGGAAGTTCCCGGCTCTCATCTGTAAGGAGTTCGTGGGAGTGCAGAGATCAACCTCGTGCTGAAATCTTCAGCTCGGTGAATGTTAATTGATTTGCGCATATATTGTCATTGTAATTCCGAGAACAAGCCCATGATATAATGGGCTTAATACATGTTAACGCAAACGCTGACTTCTTTAGTCGGTGATTGTAATAAGTTTGAATATAGACAAATATTGTTTTAGATTATTTAAATATTTTTTGGTAGGACTAATTTGACCGACTGGTCTTTGTGCTATTTATATGCGTACGCCACACCATTCGATTTGAGGTTATGTCATGTACTAAAAAATCTGAGGTAATTGAATCTTGAACTTAAAAAATACTTACTTTTTCATTTTTTTTTTCAATAAAAGAACGTAGACAGGTACGTACACGTTCAAGGAGCAATCGCACGTCAATCTTAGCTCCATCTAAAGCAAACACAGTAATTTTTTTCGGTTGGCCGTTTCATCGGACAAGCTATATCATACTGAATTACCCTATTCTAATTACCCCGGATGCCAAAGGGACCGAAACGCAGCCTTGATTGTATTTGTATTTATTATATAGTGCATTCGCAGTAATTCGTTATGACGCATTCTAATAGTCTTGCAAAAAGAAAATGCATTATGAGCGACATAGTGTACTAATCGGAAAATAATATAATACGAGTAATTCAAATATTATTCTGAAAAAAAACTTATATCTACGTTTGTAATTTCGTACAAATATGAGGGGCGGCTGAAAAGTTTTGAGCCTAAATACCTTTAAGTATTACTAATGACTCGCGCAGCACATCACTAATTGCGGGTATCCTAAGAAAGTTAAATGCAAAGTTTCATATCATTAGCACCATTACGCTTTTAGTAACGGAACCATAAACGTCACTATGTCCGAGTCATTCGCACTTTGCACGAAATTTGAGTACAGAGCTGTCATAAAATTCCTTACAAAGAAGAACAAAACGCCGACGGAAAAATTTTAAGAGCTATCAGCAGTTTATGGAAAGTCTGCACCTTCATTTGCGACCGTAAAATGTTGGAGCCGAGAGTTCAAACACGGTACGGAGTCGCTCGAAGATGATTCCAGGTCGGGACGCCTAAAGACCGCCGTTACCGAAGAAAACATTGAAAAAGTGAAAAATCTTGTTTTCGAAGATCGGCGACTCAAGTTTTCGCAGATAGCTGAAGCCATGGGCATTCGCAAATGAATCGGCGACATTTTGCATAATCATTTGCACATGAAAAAGGTGTGCGCGCGATGAGTGTCGAAAACGCTCACGCCGCTGGACAAGCAACTTCGAGTCACAACTTCGCAGGAGTTTTTGGACATCTGTGGCGATAATCCTGACGATATTTTGTCTTGTCTTATCACTGTTGATGAAACATGGATTCGACAGTACGATCCAGAGTCAAAACAGGAGTCAATGCAGTGGATAGAAAAGGGAGAAAAGCTGCCACGGAAGTTCAAAGTGAAAAGATCGGCGTCCAAGCTCATGGCCACTGTTTTATAGGATTGTGAAGGATTTTTTTCATTGACTACCTTCCTAAAAATACTACAATGACGGAGACTATTACGCCGCATTGTTGACAAAAGTGCGTCAAGTGGCGGTCGAGAAAAGGAGAGGCAAACTGGCGAAAGGAGTCCTGTTTTTGCAAGAAAATGCGCCTGTCCACACTACACGAGTTGCAAGGCGTGCCCTCGCTGAGACAGGATTTGAAGAAATCTACCACACGTCCTACAGTCCAGATCTGGCCCCTAGCAATTATTTCCTCTTTTCACATTTGAATAAAAGACCTCCGAGGACGGAGATTTTCCAGTGACGACGAAATGAAGATAGCTGTAAAGGAACATTTCGAAGACAAAAACGGCGAATATTTTTTGATCGGGTTAAAAGCCTTTTTTAATAAATGTAAGAAGTGTATTGAAACAGAGGAAGATTACATTGAAAAATAATTTTTTTACACATTTCTATCAGCATTTTTAATACCTTAGGCTCAAAACTTTTCAGCCGCCCTTCGTAGTTTAAAAAGTAATAATGTATGTATGTCAATGGCTGCGGAAAATGTAACGTTTATCTCATCCCAAATTCTTCGACAAATAATTAAATATTTATTTCAAATTGACATACACTAACTTTTATACTCCTGTATAACCTGAAAGACATTTGACTAGTTATTAAAAAAAGAAATGCTATGCCTGCTATGCCTATTTTTACCGTTAATACACATTGAGACTGGTTAATAACATTATTTTAAAACCGTACTTTCGTCCGACTTTCACAAAATCATCGGTTTATCAGATAAAAATGCCAATTTGTGCTTAAGAATTTTGCGGAGCAATAAACTTTTATTCTGCATTCGGATATGTATGTTTGGTAAAACTAAATAATTACTTTCTGTTTTGAGGACAACCGATGCGGGTTCCTATGATTATCTATCTGTCTGCCTGTTGCACAAACACGAAAACTAATAATTGTATAGAAGTAGCCATATATAAATGTACGTAGGATTAACAAATCTGAATTATTCCGAGAGCACAACTAGTATAATTAATTATTTGCGACATCCATTATTTATATGTTCACAAGGATCACACTACTTGTCCAAAGGCATTTAGATTCAGGAGAGCAATTATATTTTTTTGTTTACTCTATGCCCACATATGGCAACTTACGTATACGACGTATATACAACGCTTGCTTGCCACACTTACGAACGTAATGGCGATTAATCTGCGAGGCGCGCTGAATTGTCATTTTTCAATATTGCTCTCTAAATTTTCGGCGTTCCATGAAATTAGTTTGTATTATATTAAGTTTATTATATTATTATGTGTTTTATAATGTTAAGTTCGTTGTCTTAAATGTGTAATGTTTTTAAGTATGAGTGTAATTAACATCTAATGACAGTACCTATACAACTGTTCGCGAACACATATCACTTTAAAATATTAAGATTGCCATCATATCACTGTAAAATAAACACAATCAAAATGATATGGGCACAAAAGAAATGATATGTGGACAAAGTAAACACTACTTTAAACTAAACGATGTCAAAAGATTTCTACTTGAAGCAATGTCATTTAATAAGCCCCGTAGCATGACTGAACAAACATTGTTAACTGAAATACACTACTATTTCTATCAAAATTTTTGGTATTATTTTATTATATGTTTTTTTATGTAACAGTAATACTTATAAATTGTTCGAAACACTTCATCTTACTTATCTGAATTTATCTTAGATATAAAATATATCTAAGATAAATTCTTAGTTATATTTATAATCTAATATTATATATATAATTTAACTTACAGTGTATTATTAGTGTGCATATAGTATACAGTGTATTATTAGTATGCATATTGCACATTAATAAAAATATATATTTTTTAATCACAAATACCAAATAAATCCACATTAAATTACTAACGTTAATGTAAGAAAAAGGTTTACAATACCTGGACTGTCAAATCTCGTTGTTTATAAACATTCTCTTTTCAAATTGAATGGAGTATAGTGCACAATAGTTATGTAATATGTTCAGCAGTGAACAACAATTGTATTTAAATTTGTATGATGATGTCTTTGAGGCGTGTATACCATAACGATGCATCATTCGGATGCGAATATGAACTGTTTATAAAATAGCTTTTGAGTACTTGCATAGCTTACCAATAATTTATTTTTACAGTATAGATGCGGCTGCAAGAAAAAGGAAAAGTCAAGAGAAATTACAAAGTAACCCTGGAAAACGGCGTATACACTTAGAGAAAGAGAGAGAAAGAGACAAGAAAGAAGGCATGAGTAAAAAACAAAGTTATTGAAGAACAAAAGGAAATTAGAAGCCAGCAGATTTTCAATCAGAACATGGGTCCGAAAACAGAGATAAAAATAAAATTAGAAATGCGGTACTTCAAAGTGCAAGATATTTCCTTTGGATACATACACTTGTAAACAAATGCTCCGAAAAGCTGTTTGCAAAGTAAAAAAAACTCTGCCTTAGAGCCCAACAAAACAGTAAGCAGTTCTTTTCGAGTTGGCAAAGGAGACATTGCCGAAATCCCTAATAAATAAAGAACAGTTAGTAAAGAGATCGGATTTGTTGTCCAATGCGGTCATCAAACAAGTGATGACATCAGCTGACAGTCTCAAAAACCGCAAAGATTTTATCCGCGTAAAAATGCTGATGGCGGAGTAACTATTCTTAAAAGACACTTGATAATGACAGTATCAGATGTATTCATGTTATTCAAAGAAAAACATCCTGAAATAAAAATTCTTCTAGTCCCGATAACCGAGACACACAATATCTGTGTATGCATTTATCACACGAATTTCATCTTTGTCCTGGATGGCATAAATGAAATCCTACATCCCATCAACACTTCACCCGACCTGTATGACCGAAAGATGCTCAAATTGTAAACAGACTTGTATTTCACATCTAGTTACATTAAATTCTGATTTACAAGTTCAAACAAAATGGAAGCAATGGGACAAGACAAATGATGGTTGGTTACAAATTCAGGAATTCGCAGACTCTAGAGAAAAATTATTAAAAAAAATGCAGGGCAAAATTTCTAAATTTAAAATTCATTGCTTTGTAAAGAACAGACAGTCAAAATTCTTCCAACAAAAAAAGTTAGATTCTGCAGAGGAGGAGGCTGTCCTGCAAATTGACTTTACAGAAAACTTTACCATAATATCACGGGATAAAATACAAAGTGCGCATTGACGCTACCCTCAAGCTACATTATTTACGTGCTGTGTTAGGTTACAGAAAAGCCAAAGATTGTCAGCTCTATGGCGATAAGCAACGATTTATAGCATAATAAGATATCAGCATGGCTGTTTTTGAAAACAATTATTGACGACCTGAAGACACAATATCCTTGTGTGAAAAAATTAGAGTTTTAGTGAAATCGACATTCATGATCGTGAGGACGAGTTACTGAACTGATAGGAAAAGAAGACCGGTAAAAGTCCATATAGTGTTGGGCCCAGGTGTTAAAAGAATAAAAATGATACTGTTAATATAGAGAAAATTAAAAAAATAAGCTCCTTGATAAAACTGTATCAAAATTCTTAATCAGTCAAAAGAGAAATCTTGTATTCTTTATGAAAACTTAAGTTATTTTTTAGAATAGATTGTAAATGTAATTTCTACGGAACTCTTTCAACTAGCGAGATAAAACAAAGTGCAGATTGTGTCTTGTTATATCCTCCATTCATAAATGTACGTACTATATTATTCCATGATGGTCACAGGCTTGACAGAATCGTCGAAAAAAGTTACGTAAACCTCGACAAGAGAGAAAAAGCCATTCATTTTGACAGCAATAGAACTGTCAATATTTGTTAACAGTTTATTTTTAATTAATTTAGGCAATGGCTACACGTTAAAGAAATCAAGAGGCATTGATTATTTTTTGTAAACGTTTCTAAAAAGTTATTATGTACTGTACAATTTTTGTTATTATTTTTATTTCCAATTAACGATTCTGTATATTTTAAAAATATAATATATGCTCATTTATGAAGATAGCGAATTTTTGTTTCGTATTATGGTTATAAATTGTAATTCTATGTTTTCCTCTTCCCTGAATCTCAACAACTGAATTGTCCGGTACAAATGTTTCGGTAAAATACCATCTTTTTTAAAAATTATGTTTTATCTTTGTAACGTTCGAGCCCATTTTTGCCGGTCTCCTTTAACTGCAAAAACAGGACTATTTCAGTTACTCAGGAGGAAACTACAATTCATATGGACTTACAGGCAGTTCAAATACTCAAAAATCTCGGTTATTCAAAGATAAAGTTACGTACGAACATATTTACTCACATTCAGAAAATGAAAAAACCGAGACACAGAGAAGAGCAGAAAAAATAATCATTAAAGAAATAAAACTTGAAAAAATAAAGAAAAAGAGAGGGGAAATGTAAAAAGAAGAAAGACACAGATGAGACAGCCAAAGAAAACGAAAGTCCGAGAAACTAAATAGAAGAGAGCGAGGATAACAAATTAAGATAGAATACAGAAAATAATACGAAGAAAAAAGGTAAAAAATTTAGAAAATTCACTTGGAGAAAGCTCACTGGAAGAAAAGGAATGAGCACCAAAATGCAGCGGTCTGCTTGTGCAAAATTACGAGAATGGTGATTATATTTTAGTGAAGTTTAATAATAAAACAGCTCAATACCGGTATGCGGGTATCGTAAACAATATTGGCAATGAGGAGGTTGAGCTAGCTGTCACATTTTTGAAAATTTGTGACAAATCATGCTGTCTTTTTTATAATAGGGACGTAACAAGGTAGCATTTTTACAAGGAGTACTCGTAACACCAGTCACAGGGCTTAAACCTTTATTGCATATATTACGTTTGAATAATTTCTAATGTGTTTTTGTTTTTATTATTGCATATATACGCTTGAATAAATGAAATCAATTGAATTACATTCAAAACGCAGACAGATTAGGAATTCATAACAGTTTGAAGATGTATAAATGTAACACCCATCACCGCGAAATAGCCCATATGTCTTTAGTAATAAAAGCAAAAGTTTCGAAGAACAAGATGACTAAAAAAATCTGAAGATTGCCAGCGTCTAGCAAGGTATGATATGGTCAAGATTGAAACATTGTAAAAACTCATAGATCCAAAGAAAAATGAAAGTGAATGATGCTCACTTAGATGAAACTTTTCGAATAATCCACGATTTTTATATTAGTATTGGACACGGTGGTAGAATCAGGATGATGAAGGAGCAATCTAGATATAGAAATGTAACAGCTGAACTCGTCACGATATGCTTGAACTTATATGAATCTTGCCAGAAAAAAGTTTACCAAAAAAGGGCTCGTTGTCTACCGATTATCAGCAACGAACTTAATTCAAGGTGCCAAACGGATGTGATAAGACATGCAGTCACAAGGTGATGGTGATTATAAATTTATCTTGGTGTATCAAGAGCATCTAACGAAATTCGTGCAGCTGTGGCCTTTGAAAAGCAGACGAGCGGCGGCTAGAATATCACTTATTGGACATTTTTACCATACTTGGAGACCCTGGTATTTTGCAAAGTGATAATGGGAGAGAATTTGCCAACAAATTGTTCAAAAGAGTCTGTGCGATGTGGCCAGAATTAAAAATCGAACACGGCAAGCCACGACACTCTCAATCACAAGGGGCTATTGAAATAGATAGAAACTACTGATTCGTCAAATATTAACCGAAATTATGAAGAAATAAGTTATTGCTCTCAATAAAAAGAAACAATACATTGAAGATGCCAGAAAGTCAGTTGAACAATGTCTGAGAAATTAAACCTATAAAATGTTAACTCTATCATCGGTAAAATATCCCGCTGCTAATAGAGATGATAATATAATAGTAAGAATACCAGATGTGAACCGCGCCAACATATGCCATTATACACAGGAAACAGTAGGAATGTTTAGGTTAGGTACTAAGTATGGGATTCTAAACCAACTCTACGTCAGGAACCAGTTCACTCTCTGCAAAGAAACGTTAATTTCAGTAGATATTGTTTCCAAACACGAAAGTATTACTAATGTACTGGTGAATGCGTTTCAGATAAGTACAGATGTAAACTCAAATCTATCGTGTAACTCAAAATATCACAAGAGCCTCATTTGGAAGAAAATATAATTATAATTATATTTTTCATTATATTTAATAGGTAATGTTTCTAGGTTAAAAACAATACCAAATATTGATGTTTGCGATTTTAAGACCTTGTATTAATCTTAATGTAACATTAAATATAATTATAGTAAAATGAAAATTTTACTATAATTATATTTAATTCTTGGAAGTTCCATGACACTGTTAATTAGAATGTCACAGCGCATATTTTGCAAATTAAAATAAAAATTTACTAAGATAACATTTTATTTTTGCTATACATAGAGTTAAGTTTACAAACACCTCAGCTATATACCAAGAGAACTTGAAATATAACTTTATATTCAACTTGTTTATTACCTTGATTGAATAATTTATAAAAAAAAACATTTATTGTGTTTGATTACTTTATTCAAATCTTAATAGATATTTTGTAAAATATCTAGATTATTTGTTTAATTTGGTCAAAATAATCATATTGTCCATACTAGGTAGATATTATATATAATGGCTGGATAATATAAATAATATCCAGATTAATTACTTTGGCTGTAACATATACATGTAATATGTTATACATAAAAAAACATTTTTACGTCGACATTTTAAATATATAATTTAAAATACTTTTCAAAAAACTATCAAATACCCTAATATTGTTGAAAGTTAATCAGTTTATATTTAGGTCATGCAATTGAAATTAGTAACGTTTAGTCACCACTTGAGGCAAACTAATTAGCGACTTACGAAAATCAATACGAGGCGTGATTTTGTTATATTTAATTTTTAAAATTAAATCAATAACATTCATATACCAATTAAATTTATGATGTAATCGGGTTAATGTTTTAAATATTTAACGCGGCGTACGAACATAAAGCTATATTATTTATACACGTACAGGACAAATGTGCGAACATGCCGCACATATATCATCATCGCATCCAACCGTAATGTCCAGAAAATGCATTCTTCTCCGACATTATCTACTTTCAAATACACAACTCAAACAAAGTTTAAACTCGAAAATATAAGTAAATTTGACGGCATTACAATGTATAGCTTGTCACAGCATTTTGAAACCATACGCTATCGGCAAAGGGAAATCTAAATTTGGGTATTTGTGATATTATAAATCGGACCTCAAAATATACCTTAGAGTCTCTTGTGTTTCTTTGAATTCGTTGATTAATAATAAAATATTGGAATAAAAATAGGTATTTATTGTTGTAACCAGTTTGGCAGATTACTAAAAAGAGAAGACAATTCGATCTCAATAAAGATTAGAGAAATAGCAATTCCAACTTACATGACTCAATACAAAAACAATCGAGTTTTGATTTTTAACGAACAACTAGTTGACCGTTAAAAATCAAAAGTTGACCGTTAAAAATCGTCATTCAACTTTCAAAACTTATGGGCGCGTTTTCACAAATCAACAAAAACTTAAGATTCGACCAACCAAAGTTAAATATGACTTGAATCACATTTTGTCCACACTTTTTAAAATGGCATCGAAAATACTTGTACGTGACAGAGAGTAACAGTTTTGCTAAAGTAAGGACTAAAAACAAGTTTATTAACTTGGGCAAAAATCGTAAGGAAAGTCATTTTTGGGGTGACACAAGTTGTATTAAGAGATTGGTTTAATACCATCAGATGATAAAGAATATAGAAATAATTTTCGAATGTTTGAAGAAAAAAATTACAAACTGTTGTTGAAAGTTCAGGATCTAATAAAAAACAAGATACAGCGATAAAACAAGTAGTCACATCAAAATTAAAGCTACAATTAACTGTTACGGCATAGTTAGTAGTATAAAACCATTTAAAATTGTTTGATGGAAGTTTATTCTGCAATATACGATGCTTTACAAGATATTATTGAAATAAATATAATCTTTTATTAGCGAAAGTAATACATTTAATATAACATATCAGTTAGTCTTAATAAGTATATCAGATGGCGCACTATTATCTGTTCCGTAATTCATTCTCAAATTGACAATATTTTCCTTCTATGTAGTTTGGAAACGCCGGAGATGGATTTATATGATACTGGGAGTGTCTCGATGAAAGTTTCAATGTCTTCTTAGAGTTGGAATGTATTTCGGGCAGATGAGATGAGGCTTCTATACGTTTTACCTGGACAGCAACATATTAAGCAAATATGTCGAATTTATCACCAGTCAGATTTTTATTATTTTGCACTACTTTATCAAGTCAACAATTGCTACGCTTATACTTGAAATATTGTCATTTAGTATTTTTCGTCTTACGACTCTGAAGAACACGAAAGACATTTGATAATTTTGGAGTATATGGATTGCCAGTTTCCCTATTTCATACATGTGTCACTGCTTGAGTACCCGTGTTTTAGCAATAACAGATGCAAATGTCGCAGAAAATTAATTTTCGTCTAGTTTGTCTGCTTCATTTCCGTTTCGCTTTCAGGTCCGTTATGTTACCACAAATTAAAAAAGAAATTAAATTTAATTAAAATACTAGGTTCCCTTAAAAAAGAAGTTAAACATATGAAAAACATTTTATTTTTTGTTACAAGTACCACAAACTGAAAAGAATGGAAGAAAATTCTTACTTATTTGTATTGTAATGACGAAGAAACATACAGTGTTATTTCGCTTGCATCTGTCGACGCTAAATATTGCTTTCGCTATTTTAACGTAGACACTAATGAAAGAGAAACTAAAGCTACCGTTTCTTGTAAAATCACCTTTATACGCAACGTTAAAAGATATTAAAAAATAGATTGAATTTTCCAAAAGGTGAAGTATTAGAAGCTGATGACGATTTCCCTTTAACAAATTACATTTTAAAAAAACTTAGCAGAAGTACTAGTATATATAAAAGACGACAGTGACAACTGCTTTGGAGTCAATAATATTTCACCAGTAAAAACTCAACTTGAAGGATTCATTAACATCACTACTTGGGAACAGTGCACTAAATCTGCAAACAGATTGCAGGTTACAAATATTATTGGAACTTTGAAAGATTTTATCCAAGAGCTAAATCGACAGATAACAAAATTTTAAATGCACATCATTGTAAATAATCAACAGTCTCTATGAAACAAAAAAAGAAGTAGAGCTCACCAAACCGAAATAATACTGCAGAGATTTTACAGAAAACTTTACAATATTCTTTCAAGACAAGATACAGAGTGCACATTGGGCATATCCTCATGTTACACTGTTCAGTGGATGTGCTTTGGTAAATGGAGGTGACGAAATGCGCTCATATTAAGTAATCAGCAATGATATATATATATATATATATATATATATATATATATATATATATATATATATATATATATATATATATATATTTATATATACAGGATTTTTGTTTAAAATTTGTTTATTTTATGTTTTTTTGTTATTTTGTAAGCACTTATAACTAAATTAATCGCAATAGTAAATACTGTACACCCCATTTAGTTTATTAGTTAAAAAAGTACATATGTATTATTTGAAATATTTTTCGTGACTGAGTAAATGAATAATTACAAATTAAAATGTCCATCATAACGCTATTCTTCTCTGTTGTTCAAAACATTTTATTTATTTTGACTAATTGGTTTCGTACAGTAACTTATGAATGTGATACAATGAATCATGGGTGAATTGGCCCGTAAATAGTCACTAATATACTCTTCAACAAAAATATTTTCTAAATATAGTATCCATAGATGTAACAGCTGGCTCCTGTTGATATTAACAAAATATTTTGACTTGCACACAATGGGGACAAATTAAGCACTCGAAAAAAAATATTTAATTACATTTAGAATGTGCGGTATCGTTTGAAAGTGCTAGTTATAAGGGTCACAAAAATTGTTTTTTCGTTGTTAGGTTAGGTTCAAAGATATACTGAAAAATATATAACAAAAAATATCTACACCCTCCGCATATTTTCGAAACTAATCATTTTAAAATTATGAAGGAAGTCGGTGTTTTTAGAAGCCTATGCAAAGGTTCTAGAAAAATACAGCAATTATCCTATGAAAGATATAATATGCAATACATTCACGTTGCGTAAAATTAATACTTGTAAATAGTTTAATAGAAATACTATGTACACTTAAACGTTTGTAAGTCCCTAAATATGAAAACAGCCCTCGTTGTGCGAGTTCTCGTGTTTGGCAAGTGTTTTAATGTACGGGAACGATAAAATAATTGCATTTACCCTAAAGACGAAACTATTTCACTTCTGCGAGACTTAAGAAACATGTCATCATCATAAAAAATGGAGCTCGTATGAAGATGTTTCAAACGGTATACTTAGCTTTGGTTTGTACGTATCTGTAGGCCAATTAAATCATAATTCTTTGACACTAAAACTAACAAACAGTAAGAATACGTAACTGTGTGCCAAAGATCAATCGAGGAAGGAGAAAAAAATTAAAGCATTGATTGTAAAGATGATGAGTAACAATAAAACAATCGTTGTAAAGGTGTTTTTATGTTTAGGTTTTCACTATGATTTTATAACATACATGTTTTTTTTCAAAATGTTAAAATGATACCAGATAATGGCTAAATTATTAAAAAAAACGACACAATTTTTTATGCTTACTTATCCAAATATTTTACTCGTCCCACCGCTACGAATATCGTCACAATATTTTAAGCTTCTCAAAGATATTAATATCGATTTGTTATCTATATCTTTTGAAGAATCAATTAACGACATTATTCAAATAGTGTACTAAAATTAAATTAGTGCTTTAGATGACATATTTCATGTGAATTTCAACTTTCAATATAAGTATTTCAAGAGAGAATGGTAATTCGTGTCCCACTACGTCATACACTGATTACGTGTCTACGCGTTTAACAAGGTTAAGACAAATAATTCACATTTTTTTTACTTTACCATATTTTTTAAAAACACATAACTAAATCTATTACAAACAGAGTATGTCCTATTTTGTTATATATATTTTATTTAATCTTTTAAATAGCTGAATGTTTATAAAAAAAATGTGTCAAAATGTCTCATCTGACGCCATGGAATAACCCACTCTCCATCGAAAATAATACAACTTTCCTTTGGTTACAAATCCACAACAGTAATTTAATCATACTTTGCTTTCCGTTACTTTTTATTTAATATATGGGCTTGTCCATCTTACTTTTATGAAATTTTGCACATGTTTCCAACACGTTTCACAGAAGTAAGCAAATCTGTTGAACCAAAATCATTAGATAGCTGATACATTAAACAGCAAACATGAAGTTTTAAAATAAAAAAATTTTGCAACTTATTCCTCGTCAAAATCGCAAAAGAGATTCATTCCAACCAATTATACATTAGAGAATTAATTCGAAATAATTATACTTTAATTTGAAATGGGAAAAAGTAGTAAAATGTAAAATTCTTCTTTAAATTAATAAAAAACAATTCCGATTGACGGAAAAGCAAAAGAAAAATATTTATTCAACAAAAATATGGATCCAATTTCCCATATATTTCTGAGATGAGCCCAACCCGTATCAACCAATGACCGTATTGCGACTGCTCTGAATAAAAATATTCGCGATGTCCGTTACACAAATTGGTGTAATTACAAGTATATATATATATATACACACACATATATATATATATATATATATATATATATATATATATATATATATATATATATATATATATATATATATATATATATATATATATATATATATATATATATATATATATATATATATATATATATATATATATATATATATATATATATATATATATATATATATATATTACTGGTAATCTTTTAATGTCTGGCTAGTTTTAGACTAGTTTTCAATGTCTACCTGCAGTGCGAGACATTCAAAATTATAATAAGTAAATTATACCTAGCGAGTATTGCGTTTAATTGATTGTTTAAAGAAAAAATCTGGAGATCTTGGAGGCCAGGATATACAGGTCCACTGCGTCCTATCCAGTGGGAACAATATTGCTCGTCTAAATACTCAAGTACCTGAATACCGAATTGAAGGTATTCCATCATGCTACCTCCACATATCTCTGATTACGCTCAAAGGCAAATTAGAAATAAAGTCATCCATTTTATTACGCAAAAAAATACAAAGAATTATCCGATGTCATTCTGGTAGGTAAGAAAAAAGGGCCTACGAGCTGATTACTCAAAATTCGCGCCCATGCATTTAAATTCCATATATGCTGAAAACTTCCTGGAAGTTTTAAATGTAGATTCGTATGGCTCCAGTAGTCTTCGTTATGCACATTAAATATTCCCTGCCGCGTAAATGTGCTTTATTCTGACCATAAAATAAGTCGAATAAATGTAAGCAAACCATCATTCGTGAGAATGAGTCAGTGACAAAAAGTACGACGACGGACGAAATCTTCTACGGTCAATTGTTGTGCAGCACGATATAGTGAAACGGATGTTGTCCATTTTCTCTGAGCGTATCTTCGACAAGCGTTTTCGGTAAGCTAAGAGACATGGCTGCCGAACGTATGCTGCGAGTAGTATCTTCGGCAAATTAATTGAGGATAGCATCTTAACCCACGTCACGTCTTCTATCAAATGAGTGATCTCTATCAAACGAGGGCCTTACCTGACCAGTACTATGAACTCAACCAGCCAATCTCGCAATGGTCCGTCCATTTGGCTTTCTGGCGCGATTTGGATAAATAGCCGAATACCTTATACTCGCCTGGCAAGAATTGCAATCGCATGCAGCTAAACACATCAGCGTGTCATAATATTCCGAATTGGAATAGCGCACAATAGCCATTATATCGGTTATCAAAACAATATAAATTAACAAAAACAAACGCTAATATTCCAGAAAATCGATATACGTTGATTGTAAATTTAAAAACGACACTATACATTCAAAGCGCGGCGTTTGACTGATTGTTGTTTACAACGCAGGTAATAAACTAGTAATATAATCTGCGCAAAAACCATCCTTTCTTAACTCGGGGGTCGCGTTTGTTATTAAAGGGGTCCAATCTGTACAAAAAATAAGACCTGCATATAATATATTTGTTTATTAAAAGTTTTATGAATGAAGTGTTACAAAATTAAATATTACCAGGTAATAACATGAAAAAATAATTTTATAGCTTAATAAGTAAGGCTTCATTCCTTTAAAATGATTAACGTTAAATTAAATGAAATATTATTTTAATTTTATAGTATAATCCATTTTTTAAGTACAGAAAAGAAATGGTAGAAACTCTTAAAGCTCATGTTGCCAAATTTATTGAAAGAAAGCGCTTTAATTTTACTCAAAGACGTTCTTATACCGGACACTGTGAAGGGGCGGGCAGTAATATATTTTTAACGGTTTTATTCCGTTGTTCATGAAGTTATTTTTGGAAAACCTGTGAATGAGTCAATTGCGCGCCTGGAATCAAAGAGATATTCAATAATTTTACGTTCAAAGCCACGACAGAAAAAAAATCCTGACTATTGTATAGATAGATGCTAATTATGGAGTCAATTGCCAACATGATGATATAAGGGATACTTTAGAAATGTAAATCTTAATTCTTAATTTATATTACGCAAATTTTATACTAACTAGATCAATAGTTTTTGCATGATTCTCTAAAAAAAATATACAAATAGAGAAACACACTTTCCGTATCATAATTTTAGTGGGATTATAGCGTGAATACAATATTCCCAGTTTGCAGTTACAGTTTTTTAAAATATTTTATTGGATATAGTTCTTAACGAAAAAGTTATGTTAACAAAATTACAATGCCATGATAATTATTTTAGCATAGTATTTACAATTTTTGACCAATATATGAATGCTAGAAAACCTTCGAGACCAGGTGTGAGGAAAAAAATTAAAATATATAAAGTCAATTATGATTTTTGGCGATTGTTAGCTTTTTGTTATTATGTAATACTGATAATTAATTGTTAAGGAATAATATTATTTATGAAGGAGAAAAGTAAGAAAAATAATATTTTAATTATTTATTTTAGATATTTATTTATTAATATTGAAAATAAATATCATTTCTACACTTTCAATTTGTTATCATTTCAAAATGCAATTGAATCAACAATTGGCTGACTAACTTTTGGCGAAGTGTACGCCTGAAGTTAAATAATGTAGACGATATGTGAAACAGCGACGTAGCCTTGAATTCAATTAAAATTCATCCATAGAATATCCATTTAACATTCGTATTCAAAAAAGAGTAAATTTACTTTTGGCCGCTAATCCGGATTGTATACTGCATTATATGGCCACACAGACGTCCGACATATTACTAGTAGCAAGTTGCATATTTTTTTTATATTAAGGCGACGTAAAACAATTAATGAAAAATGAATTGTCGCGAAGTATTAAGATATCTTTATCGACATTGATATAAAGATGTAGATCGCCCGTGCGGTATTGAGAAGCGGTTCCGCGTTATCTATGGGTGGCATTTCCGTTGAAATAAATTACGATAAACCGGTGACGGACCTTTAAGGTGGCCTTCTCTCAATAATGATGCGGGCATTGCCGAAAACATGTCTGGTTCTCATACTTCAAGTACGAAAACCTTTTAACTAGTAAAACAAACTACAGAACTAAAATGTAGAAATTTAATACTATCGTCTGTTAAAACTATTAAACGAATTTTAAATTACTGTTTTATCGAGAAGTTATTTGGAGATAAATATTTTTACTCGTTTTATACTTCAGACTTTAATTTTATTGTATCTATGGATCGACCTATGAAGAGATTTTATGCGAAACAATTAGCAAAATTTTAATACGATTAATAGAAATACTCGAATATTAACTCGATAATTAGGAGAGTGCAATTGTGTTTACAATAAAACAGTTAATATTACATATTTAAGGCTAATCAAACATTAAGTGAAGTAATTTTTCAGCGAACATTTAATTGAAATATTTTTTTCTATGCAATATTTCACAAACCATATAAGTGATTTCCCCATAACTAAGTGAGTACATTAGTAACATAATTTATTATGCTTTTAACAGTCATGTTTCATGTCATTTAACAAATAGATTAAATTCAATATTTAAGTACGTAATGGTGCGGGTATAGTAAAATAACATTATTATCCGGTAAATTGAATAAAAAAGAATGTATATGTAGTGGTTGCGTACGGTTAGCGTGAGCTTGTTGTGCGTGCGTTAGCGGCTTGCCAAATAGCCACCCCGGGTAAGCACCGTACGCACAGGACAAATATTGGGTGTGTTAAAAATAGTTATGAGTAATATTTTTTTTTGCAATCAATTACAAAAAGGGCGTGTTTTACATTTTATTTAAACGATAATTTATTCTCTTATTGCCAACGAATAGCGTACTTCGTCCGGCATTATTCCGACACCGTGTACACGCGCACACACACTCACACACACATATTAAGTGTCTACAAGCGTTATATTGATAGTTAATTTAATCGCAATCTAATTATAAAATAGTTTCGATTTTTTCTTAGTTATTCGATTATTTAATGCATTTCACTTTTCCGTTCCAGTAAGTTATTTTGAAAGTAAAATTAACTTTATTCTTCTGTCCATCCTTTTTGTGAGTTTGATTGGAAATTCGAAACGAGATAACTATCAACCGAATAATTTAGCAGAAAACCCTAATTCGTACATTGCCAAATACATAGGAGGAAAAGGAGTTAACTTTTCTCGCCGAGGTTTACTATATTTTATGTATACATTTATTTTCAAAATAGACGCTAGTTCTGAAATAACAAAATTAGAAACATTTCATAAAAGTTTTAATGACGCTAGAAATTCCAAACGTATAAAAAAAATAACGAAGTCCGTGTCAAGACTCTTACTATGACGAACTGTTAGACAGTGGATATGATTGACAGAGTATACAAAGAACCAGAAAAGGAGTTCCTGAAATAACTGATATTGACTCCCGATCAGCGGCATGATCTAGAGCACAATAAAGCACAGTACACAGCGCTAGTCCACTTTGGTTACAGCATAGTTATTAAGAGTTTTTTGGTTTCCCAAAGTGTGCAAGAAACGTGTAAATACGAAATTAACTGCATTACCATCAATAAAACATGGGAAAACCATAGACTTAGTATGTTACGAGGAAAAAACAATGAATACATTAATAATAATCATTTATTTGTGGATAGAAAATACAACAGGTAAAATAATAGGTATATACAGAATTATTTAGAGCCAAAAATTAAGCTAAACATCTTAATTTTAAATTTAAATCATTCAATATTTTATCCAAAAAAAAGGTAACCAGGTCGGTTTGTGCAGTTTAGCTATAAGCATCACCGGTTTACAGCTTGCGCCTGTTAAAATATACACTACATATATAAATATATATGTATATGTATATATATATATATATATATGTATATGTATATGTATATGTATATGTATATATATATATATATATATATATATATATATATATATATATATATATATATGTATATATATATATATGTTAAGTTGCCAAAATAAGCCAGTAACTTGCCAAAATAGCGTAATACATTTTTTTCAGTACAAACATTTAAAGTTAGGTGATGGAACATTTTGAGTGCATTGTTGGAAATGTTTATAAAGAAAGATTATTTTTTTAAGGCAGTTTTTTTTTTATTAAAGACTGTGATTAATGTAATGGTTATTCAGGATTAAGTAACAAAAATTAGAATCAAGAAAAATGAAAATTTATAGTCACAGTCCTCAAAAGATCGCAGAATGGCAATTTTCAATTTTTTTTTAAATACCTATAATTTTAAAAATACATGACCTAGATTTTTTTCTGATTTTTCACACACTGCCACAAGCTGGCCTATCCCCGTTTCCAGCTTGATGTTAATTTCTGGGGCACCTGTATATATAAATATATATACTCACATACACAATAGGTAATAATATTAATAATTATTTTTAATACAGGTATTATATACAGACATGTAAGTAGATACACGTTATTACCTAAGGAGGAGACATAGCACAAAGAAAAGAAGTAAACACCAAAGTTCGAAAAAAAGGAAGATACTTATAATAAAGATAATTTAAATCAAATAATTTCACAGAGCCGATATTTTTCGGTTATTCCGTTTGCATTTGCTGGGTCAAAAGCCACTTACGAATTGACCTGAGAGTCTCAAATTTGAAATTACCCCCATAACTTGTGTAATGTTCCGGGACTAAGAGAAGTCGGTCTTTGGCCCGCGTCACGTGGCGATGAGCACTGCCGAACCAGTTTAATATGTTGTAGAGATATTTCGGTTCCTTTGTCGTGAAAAGTCTACGCAAAAAACAGAGAGCGTGGATATTACTCTCAGAAGGTAGCAACACTTTTTGAAATATCAGCATTGAGGTGTGCGGTTAATTAATCGATAATGAATTTTATTTTCTAGGAGTCACACTGTACGACCAGTACACAGCTACATTGTAGAAATTAGATGCCCATTATATAGTTTCAATTTGAAACCAGGTGAAACAATAAAACAGAAAAAAATATATATTAATTGTACCGCAATCGTATTTCCAGACGTATCTCCTACGGTACAGTTAATATCAATGAAACGCATTGGTGGTTTTATCAAATATAAGGTATTCGTTTCATTTGCCACGACGTCTACCCATTTGCTGTCTGGATTAGTACTAATAACTTGAAATAATTATTACTAATAAATTGAATCTATTACAAAAGATTATCAATTCTGGAGACGTGGAATTACGTTTAGAGTAAATTAATTGATTATTCATCGTATTCCACCAGTGCTAAGACTTTGAAAGCGAGAAACTAAACATGATCAAAATAAAAGTTTGTCGTGTCAAGGTCCCAACACTTCCTAATTTTATATCCATTTTTTCTTACAATTTATATTTGCAAAATGAAAATAAAACTTTTAATGATTGCTTCGTTAACGACAGTGAGTGCGAAATGAAAAGAATTTATTGTAACGAACAAACCCGAATGCAAACCGTTGGGTAGATAAATTTAATTTTAATTTATCAATTAGATTTTTAGCGTTTTTAGAATTAATGCAATCTCTTCTCATTCGGGAGTCGACCATAAAATCGCACTAGTATTGATCTCAAAGGAAAAAGGAATTATGAATAAAGGTGGTATCTCTAGTAATTAGTATGTTTCGTAATTTTTAAAAAACTAACGAAAAGGCAGGCTTCAGACGTTTGGGATCTCCTTAGCGCTCAGCATACGAAAGACTCGAATGAATCAAAAAATATTTCCCCTACGATTATAATGTTACTTCATCTTGACGATCAAAGCCGTCAATGCCTCGATAAAGCCGCATGTGAAAGATAAAATCATTATACATTCTTGATAGATGGCCCGGGTGATACAAAATTAACAACACTAGTTACTAAACAAATATAAAACACATATATTCATTTGTGTTATAATTTAAGCGAGTAAGATAACGCCTATAGGCCATAATTTGTTACACAATAATAAGCAGATCGCTACTCGTATTAGTGATGTTACGACTAGTAAATATCCATCCTCGAGCGGCGGGATTTTGTAAATAAGTGCTTAGTCAACACCACTATATTTGACAATAAATATATCATAGAGAACCCTATTATATAAAAGGGTGCTAGAATTTTCTAAAAACTTCTCAAAAAATTGATATTTTTGAAAAATATTTGTAATCTTTTATTCCCTTCTGTACTCCAATTATTCTTTCCATTTCATTTTGTGCACCCGTTAATGATCCTCTAATAAAAGTATGAGAAGATGTAATGGTCTTTTTAGTATACCGTACTTTGAGTATTGCATCAGCTGTTAAGTTCTAGTATTTCTAAAATAAACAATATTTACCAAAGTTTTTGTTTACAGAAAGTTGGTGTATTTTAGGGCAATTATCAAAGTATCGTATTTATATAAGTCTGTTTATTTTCTTAGTCAACCGCAACTTAATAGTTCGAAATAAAATTCTTAATAGCTCAATAGTCTTTAATACTGGTCTATGTTTCTGATATGACTATAAGCTGGATAATATATTTTTTATCAGTAAGTTATATTTTCAGAAAATTTTACAAGATTTTGTATTTATTTTATATAGTCATCTATTAGTTTATTCAACGATATAAATACATTATTTTCCTCAATTAACTCATTTTGTTGTGCGATGTTAAAGGCATTAATTATTCAATATTATACGCAAAAAAGAATAAATTTTATGAATTTTATGTGATTCATTTTTTTGGTTTATTAAGCACGGTAGTTAATATAAGAACAAAACCTACACCTGTTTCTTTCTAATTATATGCAATTATGATTATTTTACATTTCATTTTCACGGTTAACCATTGAAGGGCAACACTAGGAAGGAGCACGCACACCTGCAAATCAACGAGAAAAATAAAAAGATTCGTATGGTTTAAATCGATTTAAATTCTTATTACCTTTATCTGCAAGTCTTACAGGTATGATGAGTAAATTAAATTTTACAAAAATCATATAGACGCAAAAGTCATCATTAAAATCCGAAAATAGCATTAATAGGACAAGCAAGTACAGCATAGAATAGGTAACTTTCGTCAAGTTATAATTACGAAATCTCACTTCATCATAATGACAGATGTTAGTCCACAGAAATAAATTTTTACACAAGTTTTACTATTGAATATATTTGGCGTTAATTTTGTAGAAATTAATTATTCACAATTAAATGAAACTACGTGATGTAGTATCATTTCTACTTTCTCAGCAAGAGAATGGATATTAGAATCTTTGCTAATAGCCCATCTGAAGATGTTGTAATACAACAAAAGCTAGGTCGTGGTAAAGAACTTAAAGAAAGTAGAAATAATACTACATCACGTAGTTTCATTCAATTGTGGACGAGTCTTACTATCGTGATAAAATTACCAACTGAAGTCTCACTATATCTGCTATGTAAATAATGTAATGGATATGAAAATGTAGTGTAAATAGAAAAGCAATGTTTTATCTTGTATGGACATATCCACAACGAAGGAATTATTACGTACGTGGCGGTATTATTTATGATAAAAATAAGAGGTAACAAAGCAAACTTACGCCGAGTGCTGTTGCAGTTTCACTTCGTCATACGAACCAAATGCAGTCGGAATCTATTCACACATTGACACATAATAATATCTACAGTAAGTAAAACGTGTGAAAATGTATTTTCTCAAAAGGAACTACTTAAATTATTCTATTCGTCGGTACACGTCCGATTACTACTCACAGGCACTTGAAAATCTCTAGCTTGAAAACTACAGCACGCTTATACTTCTCGTTAGGGATCTTAAAGTTAACGAATATTTTTATAAAAGCAAATAAGTATTATTTTATAAAAGCAATTAATATTATAAATTTATTATTAATAAAGACACTTCTATAGGATTACCCACTTTAACGAAAATATAATGTGTGTATATTTTTAGGATTACAAAGTAAGATTTATGCGCGCGAAATATATTAACGATTTTTGTAAACAAAATTGGTCGTAAAATAAAGCAAAGCAAGCTTATAAAGCACACGTACGAAACCGAATGGCGGATCGGCGGAACTGACGAGTAAACTGACGGAGCGGCGACAGCGGGCAAGGTGAGAGAGTAGGCAGAGTTCGCGCCGAGGGATGGACGGCGCGGCGAGTATGTACACTACAAACACGATGACATAATACCTTGACTATCTTATCTACTTCGTACAGCAATGAATGTGCTCGTTATTTCACTCGTATATTTGTGTTTATCAGCTTACACTATCCAAAAGATTAAAACATTTTGCGTAGAGCATATACGTGTCGAGAAACTATGTCATTATTCTTAAGTTATGAAGTATGCATAATCACGTAACAGAATTTATCACTTATTAAATATATTGCAAATACTACTTCAGTACGGTTCATCATACGGACGGTTAGATTAATATTATTACTGCAATTCAATTATATTTATTTAATTATACAATTATATTATTCATATAAATTTACATAGACAAATGTCAAGTACGAGAATCATAAAACCCAATGATAAATATTAATAACACAACGTATGCGTGGTAACACCTCAGTTGTTCATACGCGACAACTGCTACGATGTATCGTATTCGATTGCTTTGTATCGTTGTGTATACATCGCTCTCTTTTGCTTCCATGGCGTCAGAATATATAGCTCTCTCTCCCTTTCTCTCTACTTCATATCTTTCTCCTCTCTCGTGTAACAAAACGTACGCGACCATAAAATTTTACTCTCAATTCTCGTCCACTTATCGATTATCGAATCGCCGCCTAGAAAGTTTCACTTCAAAATTATACAATCAAAATTCAAAATTATACATTTATAATGTAAATACGTGTTATAAAATAACAAGGTTCACAAAAATAAATATAAAAAAGTCTAAGGACTAAAAATAATACTTGAAATGAACGATACTATTTCGACAATGTGCAATGTCATCCTTAAAACCGTCAGTTTCGCTGCATGTGTACTCTAGGCCACGCCATGACGCGGTCGAGAGTATATGGTTTCGATTTCGACATCGCGATCGCACATGGTGTCTATGGACACGTGTCTTGCTATTAACAAGATGTGTATTCTCGTATATGATTTCTATAATTCTTAATGCGACTAAGTAATTAAAAAGAAAACTTTTAAAAAGCTTACTGATATGATGGTATTTTTAAGACCGCAAGTAAAATTGTCTATAAATGGAATAAACCAACAGAAAATATTATCCGAACACTCAGCATTTTTATTTTATTTCTATACTTAAATAGATTTATGATTATTATCAACATTTGATAAGGGCTGGGACATAATTTTATTAATCTATTGACAATGATAATAAAATATTTATATGTAAATATAAACGACGTCAATTTAGAAAACAATGGGACAGATGCGGTGGATTGAATTTTTACAGGGGGCCGTCGACCACACCTGCCAATCTTAGGCTTTGCGCAAAATGCGGAATCTTAAATATGGCCTCGTGTTTATTTCGATTACAGATAAAAGTAAACGCGACAATAACACTCGACGTGGTTCTTTATCGAATGAATTATTGAAAACAAATACAAATTAGAACTTTAAGACGTTAATTTTG
The DNA here is from genome assembly GCA_039881145.1 of Druceiella hillmani. NCBI lineage: Eukaryota > Metazoa > Arthropoda > Insecta > Lepidoptera > Hepialidae > Druceiella > Druceiella hillmani. The sequence goes on along the minus strand of JAYKKI010000091.1, from coordinate 3,703,140 downwards.
TGAAATCACTTATCACAAAGAGTGGGTTATACACTAGGTTTGAAGACAAAATTTCACCAAATTTGAAACCTCTCTACGGGTCTGTCTTCGGGGCGGCACTACTAAACGTTCAAATAAAGATTGATGACCACTATATTGTCAACATCTATTTTATATTAAATAAAGTTCATTTCCGCAAAAAAAATCTTGTTATAAAATTGAATTGTTGTCTAATTATTACTGAATTTGTTTGAAATAGTCAATATTAGGTGCGGAACAAAAAAGGCGAGTTCACCATGCTTTAATTTATTTAGTTTTAAAAGCCTTTTGCGTTATAGTGTCGAAATTTATGACATAGCGTTGACGCTTATTTGTCTGAGTTGCTTAATTTAATTTTTCTGATTTCCATCACAATTTACTTAGCTTAATGAAATCTATCTCCTGTGTATACCCGTATAACATATTTTTGTTGGAATATTTGGAATAAGGAAATTGTTTACTCTTTAATGGATTTGTAATAATGCAATTCGGTAATTATTATTTATGACAACTACTGAAAATCTGGATAAAATGATTAGCAAAAAATTTATTAGATTTGAGCAATTCACGATTAATGTAAATGTTATTAAATATTCGCTTCAGACAATTAAGCTAAGTGGCTGACCATAATTAAATTTAACAATCTCTTTTCTGACAACAGAACTCTGTTAAAAATCAGTTCTGTTGTTTATTAAACGGGATAGTCCCGAACCTCATTTATATGGATCCGCGATTCTCCGGATCGTCAATTACACGTGGTCTCGTTATGCTTTGTGGATGAAAACGATGAAAAAGCCTGTCAACTACGAGTATAACTCGCACTACGAGGGTTCTATACACATATAGATGCATATAAACATTTAAGCGTATATAGTATTTCAATTAAACTATTCATGAATATTATTTTTCACCATATAAATATTACCTAACATATCTTTCACAGACATAATAGATAAACATTTTAAAATACAAAGTTATTTTTGCAATGAAGGTCCCACTATCCAGTAAATGACAACGCTAGATGGCGCGGTTGCATATAGCCGGCAAAATCGTAGACGGCCATCAATTTAGGTGATTTAGACGGCGAATAACATAATAGCATTGTGAATAAAATAATCTTGGTACTTTGTGATTTTTATTTCGTTAATGACAACATGTGAATTACAATTTAAAAAAAAATAAAGAATTACTTTATAACTATATTTGTTTATAATGAATTCATCTTTTTCGATATTTATCAATCGCTATGCCATAGACAGACGTAAGTTTTTTTTAATAAACTTCATATACAGGTTTATAATAATTGTATGATTTTTTAAAATAATAGATCTTCAAGGACCCTTTAATTATTACAGATACTTACTAAAGATTTTATGCTTCATCTTAACGTACAAGCATAGATAGTAAAAACTGAGCTGCATAATGTATGACACATTAAAATATAGTACGTTGTGCTGACGAAAGTAAAATAAAACCAAAAATTTTTATCGTTTATTTTTTGCCATTGTGAGCGTTTGCAAAATATCATGATCATGCTATTTGGGGTATAGCTATAAAATCTTGAATATTTTGCGTAAAAATATCTACCTCCTGTGTAGGCAATATTATCTTGGCAACAAGTGTATCAATTAAATTTGTCAGTTCGTTATACAGTTTTGAATTATCTGCGTCTTTAGATTCAAATAATTTATTAACTCTGTTAACATCTGTGAGAATTGGATATATAAATGAAATGTATGCATAATTCACATTATCGGAGTATATTCCATGCAGCAATTCTGCTGTGAAACATCTTTCTTTTAATTTTGCCAAATCATGACCATCATTTAAAAGTTTGTATAGCTCTTTGTAGGCAGCTTGTCTCGATGAAGAACGACTGAACCAATCATATGTTTCTTTAATAATGAATTAATGGGTAGGAACTGCTTTGTTGCTGCTGAATTCGGCAACATTCATGCACATTCATGCAATTCTCTTTTCAATTTGGCATGCACACCGTTATTAACTCCGGTCATGACTGCAGCATTATCAGTTCCGATGCCTATTAAATTTTGTAGAGGTATACCTAATCGACTGAGTGTCGCTTTTATGCAGGCAACAATCCCGTCTGCATCACACTCGTAGAGCACTGGCATATCTAAATACGTAGATATAATTTTTAGGTGAGTGCAGCTGTAATAAATAATAATTATTCCCAAATATTTATGAACGGCAATATCGGTTGATTCGTCAATTAATAAACTATAGGGTTGATCTTTCAAATCTTCTTTTAATTTTTCTGAAAAATGGGGTGCTAGAATATTTTTAATAATTTGGGAACATTTTGTCCTATGTAAGTGAATTTTGCATCCTCCTTGTGCATGTGATTAATCACGTCTCCCATATGATGTGTCGCTGTAAATAATGCTAGCCTGGCTTCTTCTTTCTTTTTTCCTATGCTGTCTACTTTGAACGGCAACTTTGGTTGCTTGGCTACAATCTGTGAAAGAAAGAGAACCTCAATAAATGTAAAAGTAAAGGTGTATCATATTATTCAAAAACTATATTTTCGTTCGTTATCTGTTAATTAATATCTGCACAGGTCTTGCGTATAAACTACTTACTTAAAGCAGAATTATTATTAAATTTACGTACCTTTGAATTTTGCAGGTGCTTTTTAGATAATCCATGATTCTTTAAATCTCCATAATGATTCCTTAATAATGTACCACAAAATTTGCACTTAGCTACTGGACCACCAGTGCTTTCCTGGTCTAATCCTGGGTCACGTAACCAACAATCACGAAACTTTTGGGTGTACTGTGGCTTGGGCATAATTAAATACTATTGAAATCCTTTATTTTAATGTAGATTCGAACGACATAGGTATAAATTGAAGTCAAATAGACAAAATATATTTCGAAAACAGAATTTATTTCAGCAATAAATTTTATCGAGGATAGTTTTAGCTATCATGTTTCTGGCCCAAAGATCATAGTCTACTTTCATGTTATTTTTTTTCCGAAAAAAAACGATAATTCGTACATAAAATTTCAAATAAAAAATTTTCAATTTGGCTTTAAGAGCCTAAGAGGCTCTTTTATTTAAGTCACTTTTATGGAATTTCCACGGACTTCCTAACAACATAAGTTATTCGACTATTAATCGTGAACTAATAGAGCCTACTTAACTGTAATGATTACCCGTATGTTTTTGAATATCTGAGAAGTATTATTATTGTGAATACTTTTCAGATATTAAAAAATAGTGGTTTAGCTGGTACAGGAGAGGGGACACGAAACTCGAACAAAAATGAACATTTTAAATCTTAATATTTCGTAAACGCTCCCTTTATCGACAAAGGGTTCATGAACATTTTTGAAAAACCTTTTCAACCAGGCCCCACACAATGGGGTATCGAAAAAAAATCACCCACGCTTCACATTTAGGGAGACCCTGTAAAACTTTTTTAAAATACTTTAATTCATGACTTTGTAGGCGTTATAAATACGTATAAATTTCGTATAAATATCACTAGTTAAATATAGTAGAAAATGGAAATTAAAAAAATAAAGTAGAAAATGGAAACAGGCGAGGTTCTTAGTTTGGCTATGGAACCCTAAAAACCATAGAAGTACGATTGCGCTCGTTCCCTTCTCATTCTATACTCTAAGCTAAAAACGATTTTCGCTTGTTACGATGTATCGCATTCGCATGCTCCTACTTTCCTGTTCGAACACTTCACCATCTTTGCGCTCACTTTCGTTTCGTTTTTTTAGTCGTATACGAATAGCTGTGACGTCACTATGTACATTAATATACAAAGGTAAGTATAGCTAAAATGTTTATCGTAAATATAGCTAAAATTATTATCACTTACAGAACACAAAATAAATGTTATCGATTTTAAAAAAGGTTTAAATTTAATCGTAAATTAGTCAATAAGTATAGAGAAGAAGCAACAGAAAACAAAAACTAATTAATTATATTTTGTAAAAAATAGAAGCATATAATTATGCTAATATATATATATATATATATATATATATATATATATATATATATATATATATATATATATATATATTGGAATACGTATATAAGAAAAATTAAAGCAAAATAAAATAATACGTTTTCATAGTTCTTTTCCATTCAAAGTTTTGTCACAAAAGAGAAATTGCAAGCTGAAATATACAGAAGTATGAAAAAAGTTGAAGCAAAGGAGATAAAAAAACAGATATTGCTAAAAGTATTAGAAAGGAGGTGAATTTATTTGAAAGCGGACCTGCAAGGTCTCCGAGGTCTTCATCTTGAAAGGTTTTACAATGCTTGATGATCATCACTCATACAAGCAGTGAGCCCGAAAGGCCATTTTCTACTGCTTCTTACTTTGGAAACAAACTGAGAAGCCGGTTTAATGATACTATTATGAATAACCTTCGCATGCTAAGATCATACTTTTAAAAATCAAACAGAGTTCTTTGAGTCTTTTTGCAAGTTTTTTATAAGCATTTTTATATTTAAATACCAAATGAAAGTACCATTAGTTGTCAAGATTTAGTTACATGCAATTTGCAAATTGATTTTTGTTTTGTTTAATTACCAAATAAGTGTATCCGAGCGATCCCAAGATCGGTCTTCTTTGGTCTAGTAATCCCGGTATTGTAATTTTTTTTAAATTAGAACTAGGGATTACTTAGGAGACTAACGCAATACTTTAATCATTTTGATGAAAGCACTTAAAGATTCATAGTTGCACTTGTGTATCCACAAGGTAACGAGCCAACGTTTGCTAACATCGTATATTAATGACTCCATAGGTACTGTGTTTCCTCAACATTTTTGTTTTTATACGAGTTTCCTAATTATTGGTTTTAAATAAGAACTTAAAATATATAAATACACTAATTAATATACTCATTTAATGAAAATTAATATAGATAATTATATTTTACCAGTACGGGATTATCCACTATTTGTTTGGAATGTCTAAAACCTTATAAACTCTAATTTAAACGATGGCCGCCATTAGAAGAAATATTTAACATTATCGTTTTATTTGTTCTCTATTCTAGACCTTTTCGACTTGGAAATATCGTTTCAAAGACTCTATAATATTAAAAAATATATAGAATATTGACTTAGAATCCTAGCGTTGAAAAACATGGTAATAGAAGATATAATTTTTCTAAAGAAATTAACGTAAGTATATCGGTTTAGATTGGTGTATATCGGTTTATTTTAAATGTAACTATTTATTACACAAGGGAACAAAATTAAACTTTTTTTTGTTACATGGAATTTTATGCCTGTTGTTTACTAATTTGAGGTCGCTGATTTTAAATCTACCCTCATTTTTTTTCAGCAGCTCTAGTTTTTGAGATACAGCTGTCAGATATATTTTTGCACTAGTCCAATTTAAATTTAAAATCAACCGAGCTGTTTTCTAAAAAAGTGTTTTGTGTAACAATGTCCACGTCAAGAAACATCTGTAAAAACGATCCGAACTCTTTCTGTAACATCTGTGGTGAATATACATTCAAAAATTATCGACTAAGTGTATCGGAGTTCATAAAACGGGTGTATTTTGATTACTTTGGATTCCCTTTGGACACCCGTGACAAGTACTGGGTCCCTCATACGGTATGTAAAACATGTACAGAGTCTCTGAGATTATGGGCGAATAAGAAAAGACCCCATTGTAAGTATCAAACACCAATGTTGTGGCGAGAACCTTCCAATCATCAAGACGATTGTTATTTTTGTGTGGTTGGTATAAACCGGATCAATAAAAGAAACCGGTCGAAATGGTTTTACCCTAACTTGTTATCTGTTACTCGACCAGTCCTGTACTCCGGCGATGCGCCAGCTCCTTCATCTACACAAAATGATCGCGAGTTAGAAGAAAAAAGCTCTTCTTCAGGTGATGAAAGTGGAACAACTGATTTTAACGCAGGTATTTCTTCTGAGCCTCTGACCTTTAATCAGGAATACTTCAGTGCATTAGTCAGAGATCTTGGTCTATCTAAAAAAGCATAAAGCAAAGAAACAAAGTTTCATACTATTGTAACCGAGAAGCAGAATTGCTTTCAATCTTTTCTGAAGATGACGATTTTGTTTTTTATTCTGATGTTCCTGGTTTATTGAAAGTAATGGGATTACAGCAGTATAACACAAATGAATGGCGTTTATTTATTGATTCGTCTAAACGTAGCCTGAAATGTGTACTTATGCATAACGGAAATAAACTGGGTTCGATACCGATTGCACATTCAACTACTGTCAAATAAGAATATGCTACTGTAGCTGCTGTTGTGAGTAGAATCAAATACAATGAACACAAGTGGTTGATATGTGTAGATCTAAAAATGGTGAATTTTCTTCTTGGACAACAAGGCGGCTAAACAAAAATATCCCTGTTTTATTTGTCTGTGGGACACTGTGTGGTGGTTAGAAAAGATTGGCCTTCCAAGCAAGCTTTGGTTCCGGGAAAACTGAATGTGATAAATGAACCCCTTGTGCCCAGGGATCGCATAATACTGCCACCGTTACATATCAAACTAGGGCTTATGAAACAATTTGTCAAAGCTCTGGACTAGAATGGTGATTGTTTTAAATAGATCTCTAAAAAGTTCTGTACATCTCTAAAAACTTTAATAGTTACATGACCGATATTGAAAAAAATGCCTGGAATTAATTCATTTGGATTGCCCAACATTTTCTGGGAAATAAAAAGGATGAAAACTATACGGAGCATGTTGAGATGATGTTATCACCTTTCCAGCAGCTTGGTTTGGACCATTTCCCTGGAAATCTTGGTGATCTGAGCGAAGAACAAGGGGAATGGTTCCATCAAGACATTCGAACTATGGAGGAACGTTACCAGGGTCACTGGAATGCTTACTGGGTGGCGGACTATTGTTGGAGCATTAAAAACAGCACTTGTGAAGCAAGTCAAGCAAGAAAATCTTATAAAAGAACATTTTTTTAGAAGTAGTAGTTGTTTTCCTAATGGTTTACCCAATAAAAAATATATTTTTCTTAAAAAAAGCGTTTTAATTATATCTCAAAAACTAAAGCTGATACAAACAAATTGACTTCAGATTAAAAAATCAGCACCGCGGGAAAGTATAATATTAGTCATAATATTTCAAGCAACAAAAACGCTGTTCCCTTTTGTTAGTTGTCATTCGTCGCATAACACCAGATAATACGCTCCTTACTATAATACCATCAATGTTTAATTATTCGTTAAAACGTTTTTCTAACTTTCGATAATATTTGCATAATGTCCTTGCCTCTTGAGTTATGTTGCGTTTTGAAAATATATCCAATTTTGAACTCGCCTTTGATTTGCACTTTTAATAAAGCGATCGATGACACGATATAAATATGGTAACATTTGACGAGATCAGAGGCAGAAATTAAAGCAGCGGCTGAGTTGTCCTTTATTTAACTAATTTGGGAGTTGTTTAGTATTCAAAATCGGTACAGAGACAACATAAAAACAATAATGTCGTAGTAATGAAATAGCACGCTCGAAACGACAGTCAGTTAAAATTTAAACCATTAAAAGTACATCGCTTGATTTCGTATATATATTACAAAATAATGTAAAGTATCACTAACGTGGTCAGACATCGCTCGTTAAGCGGGACAGTCTCATTTTCAAATTAAATGTCCCGTTATCAACCATGATTCAAGGGTACAACAAAATGTTTCGTTTTAAACAAAACCGCCCCTCTTACATATCCCGCGCCCGCCACGATGATATAGGTATCGTACCATATTGTTATAGTTATGGATAAAGAACCCAATGTGACGATTTGTGATGAGTGTACTTTAATAGAGAACTTTATGACTGAACATGTACAAAATAAAAATAAAAATATAAAAGCAACATAAGATAGATGGGTATAGTTAGGTATTTAAACACTAAACAATATTGGACATTGCCTGCTATAACGAAGCGGTTGATAGAATTTTACCCAAAGTGAATTAGGTTCGGGTGTGAAAAAAAAAATAAAATTACAAATTAAATTCTGCTTTTACGTTTGAATAATCCGGGATTTTTTTAAACAGACACCAAACTTATTGAAATAAAAATATTCTTGAATATATTTGGCGTTAATTTTGTAGAAATTCATTATTCACAATTAAATGAAACTACGTGATGTAGTATTATTTCTACTATCTTTAATTTCTTTACCACGACCTAGGTTTCGTTGTATTACAACATCTTCAGGTGGGATATAAGCAAAGATCTTTGCTTATATCCCACCTGAAGATGTTATAATACAACGAAACCTAGGTCGTGGTAAAGAAATTAAAGATAGTAGAAATAATACTACATCACGTAGTTTCATTTAATTGTGAAAAATATTCTTGTGAAAAGTATTGTTATTCGATATATAATATATAAACTTCACGCACAATAAAGAGTAAAATTTAAATGTATATCTATCACAATAAAGAGTAAAAACTAAACATATTTCTCTTATCGTTTTTATCCCAATTCCTTAACGGTGTGTGTTCGTCAAATGTCCCGCTTTGAAACTAAAGAAGTCACGTTAAATATTAGGGTCACGTATTGTACCTATGGACATTTCATACTACTTTTACCATATTTTTTTATTAAAATACTAGTTTCCAGTATTTTCGAAGTAAAACTTCTTTACGCACGCTTGACTTGGGGAGTACGCTGGTGAATGCGTGTCAAGAGCGTTACGAAAAGTATGATCGGGCGTGGCGAACGGAAGTTGAGAGAGAGATATACGTTAGTGAAGACAGAAAGAGAGAGAGTTACGTTTCGTATATTACTGTAGGGACAAGAAAGAGAGAGATGCGAGCACACATTTTCTTTCTTTCTTTCTCTCATAGCCACTATATCTAAGACACAGTGCAAGCCTATTGTCTGTATCACACTGTAGGAGCAAGAGAGAGCAGTTCGCGCGCACATTTTCTTTCTCTCTTCCTCTCATAGCCAGTGCATAAAATATATATATATATATATATATATATATATATATATATATATATATATATATATATATTTGCGAGTTTGATAGCGTTACGCGAATGGTGATTTTTTGATTATTTTGTAATTACATTTCGTTCTTGAACAATTTTACAAATTATTATTTTGTTCGATACATTAAATATTCTCAGTTTAAAGTGAATAAAATTGTAAATTCATTTCAAAGTTCATATTTTGTGAATTTTAAGTTTTACTTCAGTCGTGTGCTCTAAATCACACTCGTTTTTTTTAAAGTTAGTCTATTAAAAAGAGTAGTTTTGTCCAATGGTACATCACATTTTTGTACCTTTGGGCAAAATAAAACAAAACGTTAATCAACAATATCAATCTTATAATCATCATCAATTTAAACTTTTATCGCAAATGTAATATGAGAACAAAATAAAAGTGAATAGGAACTTTAAAAATAATTTAATAAAATAAATATTTGAATCTATTTGGAGGTGCGAATAATTCTAATAACTCCTCAGTAGATTAGCCACTACTAACATCTAAAGGAAAAAAAAGAGTCTGGACACATAAATAGTTCAGAATCATCTTCATCTGGAATACGTTTGCTTTTACAATGATTTCATATTACATGTGGGTCTCGTGATTGTCTAAAATAAAGATAACTGGTTGTTCGGTTTATGGCTTCGCGAAATGGAAGGAATGATCTAAATATTTTCGGAATAATGACCCTGTAGACAGACCAGAGTGACTGGCTTCACCGATAGATTCGTGTGGTGAATTTACACTACGAAATATAATCATTGGTGGGATTGAGTTTCCAGTTGCATTTATACAAGAAGTTACAGTAACGTTTTCTCCACGTTCGCTTGATATCATTCTACCTGGTAATTTTAATGATTTTGGTGCTAGAACTTCAGGTGCTAGAAATTCAGGCACAGAACTTCTTTCGATAACTTTGATATATTTATGTAAAGTTTATTTTTATAAATCATATTCCTTAGTAACCCTTCTAATTTTCCCGCCATTTTTTACTTTCTCTATAGCAAGCTTTAAGACTTCTACATTAATAGAATTTCTCTTCACACCTGCTTTACTCATTGGCGCTATGGATAAATTTGTAATAATTTAGTATAGCTATGTCCATAGGTAAAAATATTATTTGTACCTGTGGACACGTCCTTAGGTACAAACTTATCGGTGTCCGAAGGTACAAACGACACCAACTTTCTAACTAAGTTTAAAAATCTTAATTTAGGTTAAAAACTTTGTTTTAACACTAAGTAAATTGAAAATAAAACTAATCGTGGAAAAACAAATGATATTAACATACAAATGTGTTTTATAACGTTTAAATAAAAAAAATGAAGAAGTTGTGCAAAAATTTACTTTTTAATACATAAATCCTTGCAACGGCTTCACACCGTACACGACGCCCGCTGCATCACGCCGCTCACTGGTCTTACCGAGTCATAAAATACTACATATATGGTATAATTGTAGATTTTTAGTGTGTAAATATAGGTGTAGTAATTACTGTTCATAGGTATATATGTACATACAGTACACTACGTAAATATTCAATTGATATGAATAAACGTCAACGCACTACTTGCTATATAAAATATTTTTACGGATACATCCCATAATTGCAAACGTAATTATATCATAGAAATGTATTTGTTAAATGGTAAGGCAGTCATTTTTAGAAGAACAATTGCTCGAATGATTGTACATGTAATTAAACAGATCGAGCGAGCGCTAACGCAAGAACTGTTTCGTGATGCAGCGGGCGTCTTGTACAGTGTTAAGCCGTTACAAGGATTTTTGTATTAAAAAGTAAATTTATGCACAACTTCTTCATTTTTTATATGTTAATTTCATTTGTTTTTACATGATTAGTTTTATTTTCAATTTACTTTGTGTTAAAACATAATTTTTAACTTAAAAAAAAAATGCTTCAATTTCCGTTAGAAAGTTGGTGTCGTTTGTACCTTCGAACACCGATAAGTTTGTACCTAAAGACGTGTCCACAGGTACAAGCAATATTTTTAACTATGGACATAGCTATACTAAATTATTACAAATTTATTCATAGCGCCAATGAGTAAAGCAGGTGTGAAGAGAAATTCTATTAATGTAGAAGTCTTAAAGCTTGCTATAGAGAAAGTAAAAAATGGCGGGAAAATTAGAAGGGTTACTAAGGAATATGATTTTAAAAAATCAACTTTACATAAATATTGCAAAGTTATCGAAATAAGTTCTGCGTCTGAATTAATTAGTTTAACACCAAAGTATGCAGTTGAAAAGGTTTTTTTCTGACGAAGATTAAAACTGTTGCTAGAATATTTGATGCGTCTTAAATGCAAGGAGGATGTGAAAACCGAGTACATACAGTAAGATGTAAACCGTGTGTAAACCGTAAAAGTATGTTTTAACAACGTGTCTAAACCGAGTATATACAGTAAGATTAATATAAATATAAAGTTTGGACTTAGTACGACAAGGAAAGAACGAATGTTGAATAACGATTGACATTTTTTTTTGTTTTAAACTATCGTATAGTGCTTTCGATGCATTTGAATCCAGACCTAAACGATCGGCGATTGTCCGAACTATAGAAAATCATGCGTGGTTTAATTTTACTAATATTTATATTGAAGCACAGCATCGCGTAAGATATCGAAAACATGCGATCAAGAACTTAGTGGCGTGTATCAGTCGTTCGTTGAAAGACAAACGCCGCTATGTCTATAAACCAAGTTTCGCAGTATATCGACCGACGTTAGCCTATTTCAACATAATATTTCAAAAATTGAAAAATTTTATAACAACCGAAAGAAAGCGAAAAAACATTAGCAACACAGCTAATATAACCAAAGTTTTAAGCACACCGTTTGTCAAACATCGGTCGCGGAACACATATAGATGAGTATGTTGGATTACGAAATAAGTTTTACTCGTGAGGAGAAAAATTGAACTGTCCTATTAATATCAATGCAAAACTAGTCAGAAAAATATAATATAATACACACATGGACACCTGGTCCAGTGGCAAATTTCTAAGTTTGAACAAACATAGTTTCTGAACGCAACACATATGAGGGGCGCGGAGGGCGCCGTTAGAAGCGCAAGCGGTGCGGATGTTTTAGTAGCCATGGAACAGTGGAGTGGAGAGCACCGCGCTTTTGCCGTCGAGGCGTACATTTCGAGTGGATTTTCGCTGTCTGTAGCACGCCGTCGATTTAATAATCGTTACAGTATTTGTCGATTACGTGATGGGCCATCGATCAACCTCATTCAGTCATGGGTAGCAAGGTTCAGAGCTACAGGATCAACATTAAATAGGCCCAGGCTAGGACCTACACCATTGGTAGCCACGGATGAATATATCGAGCGAGATATGGTTTCTGTCGTTGAAAATCCCCGTTTATCACTGCGTACACGTTCATCAATATTGGGAATTCCGAAATCAACTTTACAGGTAATAATGCGAAAAAAGCTCAAGTTCCATCCTTATAAAATTCAAATTATTCAAGATTTACACGATTTTGCTTTTGAATTAAGAAAAACTTACGCGGAGGTGATGTTGTTGAGATTTCGTACTACTACCCGGATGGGCAACATATTCTTTAGTGACGAAGCTCACTTTCACATTGGAGGAGATGTGAATAAGCAGAACTTTCGTTACTGGGATGTCCACAACCCAAGACAAATGCATCAAGAGCCTTTACATAAACCTAAAGTAACAGTCTGGTGTGCCATGTCTGCATCTACAATCATAGGGCCTTATTTCTTTTAAAATCAACGTGGCCAAACTGTAACTGTTAATTCGGAGAGATATGCCCAGATGTTAAATGACTTTTTCAGAGTAGAACTACAGAATAGTCCATCCTTCAACCAAAACACATGGTTCCAGCAGGACGGGGCTACAGCTCACACTGCTAATGTGTCCATGAATGCAGTGCGGCAGTTATTTCCAGAAAAAAACATATCCCGAAACGGTACCGTACCGTGGCCACCTAGGTCACCCGATTTAAGCCCATGTGATTTTTTCTTATGGGGATACTTAAAATCCGTTGTTCACAAAACAAATCCGAGCACTGTGACACAACTTAAAGAAAATATTCGAGCTGAAGTCAGTAGGATACCCCAGTCGCTCTGCAAACGCGTTTTTGAAAACATGCGTGCTACACTCGAAGAGTGTGTCAGACTCGATGGCTGCCATTTGGAAAACGTGGTTTTTAAAAAATGAAATCCGCATTTGTTGTTATAAAGTTAAAATAAACCTGCTTTGTATTAGAGGTGTAGTTTTTCTTTTATAATTTTTCAAACATTGAAATCTGCCACTGGACACCTGTATTAAATATAAACACCGATTACCATCAAGCAGATTCTAAGATAAAAACCCTCACCGTTTAATATGTCACAATTGTGGCAAAAGGGGTCATTCGCGCGCATCAAAACATTTCAACGTAAAAAATAAGAGTAAAGTAATACCTTAGCGTGTATTTAAACGAGAAAGGGATCATGTTTATTTTAACGTAAACTGAAAGTATGACTGCAAAATTAAAGGATGTGACTTGTGGCTGCTCGATAGTTATGGGTCAGTCCGTATGGCAATGCGAAGGAGTAGTTCTTCAATAATTTTAAAGAATACGGCCACGATAGCGACAAGTTGATGAAATGGTACATTGATGTGAAAGGCTTTAAGACCGTAATTTTTAGAAAGTGTACCGATAAATAAAATATCTTGACAGAGGTGTTGCATGCACATTGAATGCGAAGAAACTTGACCTCCGAATGTGCAATGATGCGCAATTGTTTAGAAGCGACCGAGAAAAACATTAGCGTATCAATATTCAGGAAGACAATAAACTTGTTCTAGAGTCAACTTAATATCAAATAACTTTTACATGACATGGAAACAGTGTCAAATACTCACAATCGGTGCAACCTCTTAGGAGACCACGAGAGATATCGCATGAAGGTTTAGGACATTTGGATACAAAAAAGAATAAAAACACGGCCAAAAACAAAGAACGAGTGACGTTAAGGACATCGAACTTTACATGTAAAACACGATTAGTTTGGAAATAAATTAAAACTCCATTTCTTCATAATTTCTTGGACCGATATCAGATCAAACGGTCTACAACGATGCCTTTCGACCACTTCGAGTCGCCCAAATGTAACAATATGTATTCGTATTTTTCAATAAACAGATGAATGCAGTGCTAGATTACTTTCAAATATATAACGCTTTAATAGCAAATAAATTTCATAATAATCTTAAAGTACTACATACCAGCAAATGAGCGGATATTTTAATAGAGTGTTTTCTGATTAATATATATTATCAATCAGATCTAGAAATAAAGTATGAATGCACTGCTCAATACATAGCGCAGCACAATGGGCTTGTGAACAGGGAAATCTGAAGAGCAGTAATAAGTACTCGCTCTATAAGAGAAACGTATCAATGAAATTGTTGGGAAGTGAACTAGCAATTTATTTATTTAATTGAATGCCATCAAGTCAGAGTCGTACAACAAACATTACTGTTATTGTTTTTGATGTCGATGCCTCGCTTTTGGCAACCCAATAAACTCTATACGATTCGATTGCAATTAAATGAAAGACAGATTTTAAAACTAGAAAGTTAATATTAAACTATTATATGGGTTTAAAAATTGTTAAAACTGCTGACTACACATTGATATTTACATAATATTTTATTTTACAAGTAACATTATATAACAAAATGTTTAAATAAATTAATATTTATTGTTGTTAACGTGGTATTATTACATGTCAAACAATACCAATAATGTCACGTTTCTGTTGCAACAACTATATCGCTACAAACGGTTACTACCGACACTATTAATTCGTACTATATTAAGGCGCTGACAACGTCTAATGAGTTTGAAGAATATAATTTTTAAGCTCTAGGAATGTGTTGTATAATTATTTTATATGAAAAAAACCTGCATTTATAATTCAAGCAGATTTTTGTTTTTATATTGTTATAAAATTGAAATATTCATTTCATGGTGTCTATTACCTAAAGTTTTAACAGTTTAAGTAAGGAATTAAAAACACACACCACACACACGCGCACGCGCACCCGCGCGCAAATTAATACCGCAGTGTAAAACCAGCCTATCTTTTGGTCATACCAAAGACTATTGTAACAAGGCACCCAGATGTGTTAAATGCGCTGGACATGATCTCACGACTAACTGTGATAAATCAAGTGATATGCAGCCAAAATGCTGTCACTGTGGGAAAAATCATACTGCCAACTATCGGGGATGTGAAGTGATTAAAGAACTTCAAAAGCTGAGAGACAGCAAAAACAAAACTAAACAACAGGTAAAAACTAATAAATTGATAAGAATGTCCACTCAGAATGAGACCACTCAGATTGACGCCACAAAACCATAAAATTCACAAAATTCCGGAAGAACATACAGCCAAACTGTTTTTGACAATATTCGTGTAACAACAAGTAATTATAATATGTTATTAGAAATTATGCAGATGCTAAAAGATCAAAACCTGCGACTCAATAAAATTGAGAGCAAAATTAAAGTCTCTGGAAACTAACAATGACTTCCCCACGAATTATGGAATGGAATGCCAATGGATTGCTACAGCACCAACATGAACAACTGCAAGCAATCCTGTGGACAGAAAACATTGACATATGTCTTATATCAGAAACACATTTTACTAAAGAATCGTTTATTAGATTCAAAAGCTACTCAACCTATAATTCAAATCATTCTGGTAACACGCCTCGCGGATGTAGTGCCGTTATTATCAAAAACTGCATCAAACACTTTGAAGAAGAAAAATATGTGACTTGCGATATCCAAGCTACAATTGTAACGGTTGAGACAACTAAAAAAAACTCAGAGTAAGATATATTGCCCATCTAGATATAATATTTATGCAAATGAATATATCACACTTTTAAAAAAATAAACTGTCGCTTCATCAATGGAGGTGACTTCAACACTAAACACGCCCACTGGGGCTCAAGACTAATCAATACTAAGGGGCAAGGGTTATACAGGGCTGCTGTCAGTTATGGATGCGAAATCATGTCAAGTGGTAAACCAACATATTGGGCTACAGATCCTAATAAAACTCCAGACCTAATAGACTTTTTTGTTGTTAAAAATTTATAAGCAAATTATATTAAAATTGAAGAGGGACTTGCCATGAACTCTGATCATTCTCCAATTTACCTAACAGTTAGTGACAAAATCATTGTGAAAGAACAAACATTAACTCTCAGTAACAAATAAACAGATTGGAATTAATTTAATTCCTTATTAGAAAATGACATCAACTTGATGGTGCCGATAAAGACTATTGATCAATTGGAAAAGAAAATAAATGCCTTTATCGCCTGGAATAGTACGCCTGTTATTAAAAGAAAATTAAAAGGTCTTAATTATCCGAAAGAAATTAGAGTTCTAATATCAGAAAAAAGAAAACTTAGAAGAAAGTGGCATCAACCAAGAAGCCCATATGATAAAAATTTACTTAACAGAGTTCCTAGACAACTAACTACAGAAATAAAAAATATCAAACAATTATCAATCAACAAATTTCTCACGGAACTTACTGCAGGTAGCAGCACCGAGAACTCACTATGGAAAGCTACAAAATATCTTAAACGACCGTTAGCTCAAGTAACCCCTATAAAAATACTGATGGAAAATGGACTCGTAATAATTCAGAAAAAGCAAATCGTCGGCCTAAAATGTTAACCTGCTAAGTCCATTTTTGGTCAAAAATTACTTTTTTGTGCTATTCGTAAATTCATACAATTTTACACCTTATAGTTAAGACGTAAAGAACCATAATCATTTTTAAGGTGCTAAAAATGAAGTCACGTAAACCTGCTTAATACCAACTGTCAAATTTCTAAGGATAATTCCTTCCAAGTCCCCATTCAGCGGCCATTTTGTTTGGAGAACGGCATTAGATTAACGTGTGAGAATTCGTAAAGTTTTGTGGTGTCATAGCATTATTCATGAAAGGTAAGTTTTATTTTACTGCTAGAGTAAGTATTTAATAATGCATTCATGTTTTAATACGTAATTTGATCCCTAACCTATGGACTTGACAGGTTTACGTATTAAAAGATTTTTGCTTGTTAAGGAGTTAGCTAATTATCAGTTGTCATTTCTAGAATATAATTAACAACAAATTAATCCGACTGCTTAATTAATAAATTAACTAATTAATAAAATTTAATTTTTTAAAGCCTTTTTTTATTTGTTGGGTACTTAATGCAACGCCGTTAAACATTATGGTTTATTTATTAATATTTTTATTACAGAATGTATCGGGGTAAGAAATTGGTTGGTCTTGTTACCGACTTACAAAAAATACAAGAAGGCGAGCCGAAAATAAGTAAATCCTTTGAGACTGAACAGAAAAATAATTATCAGATTTTAGAAAATGTTCAGTTTGAATTCATTCATGAATTAAATAATTCTGGAGTCGAAAACTTAAACAATAAAAACTATGAAACACATTGCAATTTTACTTTACAGACAAGTGATACAACTGGTTTGATTTTAGAAAATACTGTGAGTTCAGATTACCTCGACAGTCTCAACGTTTTTCCTAGTAAAATTTCGGAAGATGTTTTTAGTACAGAAAATAGATCGACACAGAAACTCGAGATTGATGGTACCGATATTCTCCACAGCCAAGTTTCTGTTAACGAGTCTAGTGCTGCAGCAAGTATATCTCAATTGGAAAGCCATTTTGATAGCAGTATTCTTCCTGTCGAAGTTTCAGCCGATGAACCTTGTCTAAAGAACAGGTCAGATATGGCAACCCATTCTGATGTAACCAATATTCTCCCTAGCCAAGTGCCTACAGAGAGTATAATGATAAACAATTCTACCGATGAAACTTGCGCGATAACCAGATCAATATTGGCAATCAATCCTGATCCTCATATCTCAGATGAAAGTGATATTGGCAGAAATTTGGTAGATTATTCTGATACTGATTCAGCATCTAGTGTTCAAATAACAAAACCGAAAAAGCGTAAGAAGCGATTCCAAGTAGATAAGACTGAATGGTTTGCTGAGCAAAATAGAAAAAGAAGAGAGAGAGGTGAAAAATACTTAGGTCGGGAGAAAAAAGATGGTTCTTGGAATTATACGAAGCCAAAAGAAGAACGAGCAATGAAATCAAGGTGTTCCTGCAAGATATCAAAATATAGTACATTGAAATGTGAAACTATTGATGAAAGTACCAGAAAGCAACTTTTCGCTAGATTTTGGAATCTTACTTGGGGAGAAAAACAAAACGCTAGTCAATGATTGGATAACTACAAAGCTAGCAGCAAGACCTCGTAATCGGAAAAATACTGACTCGACAAAAAGAGCAAATTCGTTTGTGTATCACCTCAAATTAAATGAAGAAAGTGTAAAAGTATGCCGTAAAATGTTTTTAAATACTTTGGGGATAGGGAGATGGACAATACTTCATTGGAAAACTTTAGCAAATAATCCTTCTAGAACTCCCAATACTTACAGAGACAAGACAAAGCAGAAACCGAACACCGAAGAAAAGAAAGCATTGTTGGAATTTTTGGAGTCCCTCCCTGTAATGGAATCCCATTATTGTAGGTCAAAATCTCAAAAATTGTATCTCTTACCAGAATGGAAATCTAAAGCTATTTACAATTTTTATGTTAATGATTGGTGCAAACAGCGAAATTCGAAGTCTTTATCAATTTGCACATTTTCAAACTTGTTTGAAGAAAAGAGATACGCATTGTTTAGGCCCAAGAAAGATGAGTGCGAAAAATGTGCTTGCCATAAAGTAGGAACAGTTTCAGACGCAGAACATCGGCAACATATAGAAAGAAAAGAACACGCTAGAGAAGAAAAAGAACGGGACAAAAATAGTAAAAAATATATATTTACAGTGGATTTACAGGCAGTGCTTATGGCACCAAAATCAAACGTGAGCACTTTATAATATAAGACGAAACTTCAAGTTCACAACCTGTGTTTCTTGAATATTAAAAATAAAGACGGATTCTGCTTCATATGGAATGAGGCAGAAGGTGGTTTGAATGCTGAGGAATTTGCTTCCATTTGGGTAGATTTTTTGGAAAATACAATAATACCAGTGATTAATACCGACGAAAACAATGACAGTAAAACTATAATTATATACAGTGATGGTTGTACGTATCAAAATAGAAATTGTTTACTATCCAATGCATTGTTAAATGTTGTTTTGAGGCATAAAGATATTACTATAGAACAAAAATTTTTGGAGGTTGGGCATACTCGAATGGAAGCAGACTCCATGCATTCCACAATAGAGCGTTATGTAAAAGATAGGGTAGTGAATGTACCTGCCGAATACATATCCATCGCAAGACATGCGCGCAGATGTCCGGCGCCATACGAAGTAAAGTATCTAAATCATTGCTACTTTAAAAAATTTGATAAGGTTCAGTTCTATAAGAGCATTCGTCCCGGAAGATCTAAAGAGGATCCTAAGGTTACAGATATTAGGGCATTACGCTATGAACCAAGTGGACAAGTATCATATAAAATTTCCTTTAAGGACGAATGGACCTCTTTACCTCAAAGAAAGTCTTCACAGGTTAAATCTTGTACAACTGATGAGTTAACTCAACTGCATGAAACAAGGCGAAAAATAACTGCACGCAAATATGAAGACTTGCAACAGATTAAAAGGACATTACCTTCAGACTACCACAAATTTTTTGATGATTTACCTCGCGAGTAGCGTCATCTTAAATATCTTAATTTTAAGCAAATGGCTTAAAATCATTTAAGATACAAGATGTTAAAATTACTTTCAATTACCTATTTTATGTTCTTGTTGATTATTCTGTTTTCTAAAGCTAACATAAGAATGCAATTGTGCAGTTAGGTATCCATAATTTTATAGAATTTATCTAGTGCCTTTGTCATTTTGTGATAAATAGATAATAAAAGATCTCTTAGCATTGTGATAACTTGATTGATTTTGTTCAGTTTATTATTTTAGGGAATGGTAAATTAAGAAATTCAAAAAAAAAGAAATAAAGTGTCTTGGTTGATTGTATGTTAATTCATAGTACAATAATACTATGATTTGATATTTTTGTCTGATGAATACCTACTAGAAATGTTAAAGTAAGAAATTATAATTTAGAATACATAAAATAAAAAGAGTTATAAGCACGTTCTACTTTGTTTTATTTAAACTAAACTAATTTAAAACATTAAAAGTGGCAAATACTGCTTAGTCCTAAACTCATACTGAGCTATAAAAAGAAAAACAGACAAATCCATGAAAGTACATATTACTCTAAAACTAAAGCATATTTTTCACTTTGTATACATTCAAAAAATCAAATAAATTTATTTTCATCTACCTTATAAAAAAAAACAAACAAAAATGATAATTTCTCAAAATTATTAAGTTTTTTTATCGTCCTGTAAAGTTTGATAAAATGGACTTAGCAGGTTAACATTTTAGGCCGACGAAATGTGTTAGCTCAGCATACTGAAGAAAGATTTTATCCAAATGAGGAATATGATGCTCTGCCCTCTTCTGGACATCTTTATCCCAATGTTTATCCTGTCAGAACTCCATTAGTTACGCCTAAGGAAATTGCTGATGAAATTAAAAATAACCTCAATGCGAAGAAAGCATCTGGATTTGATCTAATTACAGGTGAGATACTTAAAAGATTTCAAAGAAAAGCTCTTGTTAAATTAACTACTCTGATCAATGCCTGTATTCGGTTAAATTATATCCCAGAGGCGTGGAAAAGAGCTGAAGTTATTATGATACTAAAACCTGGCAAAAATCTAAGTGAAGTTGAATCATATCGACCCATCTCACTCTTACCAATCGTATCAAAGCTATTCGAGAATCTAATTTTAAAGCGTGTCCAACCTATTCTTGATCAAAGAAACCTGACACCATCTCATCAATTTGGTTTCAGAAATAATCACTCAACAATCGATCAAGTACATCGTATTATTGATGTTATTGAAAAAGCGTTAAAAAACAAAAATGTATGTTCTGCTATTTTCTTGGACGTAGAGCAGGCATTTGACAGAGTTTGGCATGAAGGTCTACTACACAAATTAAGATGACTGCTTCCTGATCACTTCTATCAACTCTTAAAATCTTATCTGACTAATCGACACTTTCGGGTTAAATGCGTAGACTCGTATTCAGACTTGAAGCTGACTAAAGCTGGTGTCCCTCAGGGCAGAGTTCTAGACACAGTTTTGTATTTACTATACATAAATGATGTTCCAATAACATTATATAGTACAACAGCCACTTTTGCAGATGATACGGCAATAATGGCAGTGGGAGAAACTGTGGAAGTTTCAACTAGAAAATTGCAATCTGCTCTCAACAAAGTAGCCGTCTGGACAAAAAAATGGCGCATTAAATTGAACGAATCCAAATCGACACATAAATTTCACAAATAAAAAGGTAGCATAACAACCAGTCTTTATTAATGGCACTCAATTACCATATGCCAACACCGCTAAATATCTTGGTATGACTCTTGACGCCAAGCTTCGGTGTAAAGATCATATTATGAAGAAACGCAACGAACTTAACATCAAGTTCAGAAAAACGTATTGGTTGCTTGCTCGTAATTCTGAACTTTCAACATACAACAAGCTTATTTTGTATAAGCAAGTCTTCAAAATCACATTAATCCAGAAGTGTCCAGACTCTCAAATGTGCAAAATATTATAAGACTCAAAAGAATAAAACTTTTGACCTTGTAAAACATTAGAACACTAAGTTATTCAAAGGAAAGTCTTAGTCTAGACAGCACATAGTATATTCATTTAGAGAAAACAATAATCGTTAGTAATGTAACCAGTTTTAATAAAAATTGTGGACATAAAAAAATATATTATTTGGGATTGTGATATTAGTTACCATGAGGTTTTGCTGGATTGGCATTTTACCTATATCATTTCCTGGCCCACCAACCGTCTATGTGTTCAAAGTCACGACGATCTGTTATTCAATTGCGACGTGAAAAAAGGGCAAACAAACACACTTTCGAATTTTTAATATTCGTTGGGATTGTAATGTTAGTTAGAAAGAGATTTTTCGTGTTAGTATTAGTCTATGTCATTTCCTGGTTCACCAACTATTTCTGTGCAGAAAATAAAGTAGATCTGTTGCTCCGTTGCGACGTGAAAGAAGGACAAACAAACACACTTTCGCATTTTTAATATTAGTTGGGATTGCAATATTAGTTAGAATAAGATTTCCCGTGTTGGTAAGTAGCCTGCGTCATTTCTCGATCCGCTAACTATCTCTGTACAGGAAATCATGTTAATCTGTGGCTACATTGTGACGTGAAAAAGGACAAACAAATATACTTCTTGATTTGTAAATTTTGGGTTTACTGTATTAGTTTGGATAAGATTGTCCACGTGGGAAAGGAGCCAGTATTATTTCCTGGTCCGTCAAATATCTCTGTACAGAAAGCCATGTCGATCTGTTGCACCCTTGCGACGTGAGAGCAGAACAAACGAACAGACTTGAATTTTTAATATAATTTGGGATTGTGATATTAGTTAGGATGAGTTTTTCTGGGTTGGAATTTTAACTATACCTATCTCTATAACTATCTCTGTGCAGAAACAGATGGAAGTGACTTTCTAGTCACGTCCATCTGTTTCTCCATTGAGACGTGAAAGAAGGACAAACAAACACGCTTTCGAAACTTTTAACATAGGTTAGGATTTTAATTACCGCGAATAGAGATTTGGCCGAATACCGAATATTCAGCTACGCACTTGGCCGAAGCGCCGAATATTCGGCGGCCGAATGTACTGCAAAAGATGTGCATTTCGCACGCGACAGGTTACGCTTGTCTCAGTGCGGTACGTGTGGGAGCGACGGAGTGGGCGTATTTGTTTCATTTCCATGTTCTCATCACAACACGCATCATTTGTTTAATTTTGTGTTAACATACCAATGTTTGTTTGCCAAAAACTACAGAATGCCTCTTCCAATAAGAAATCAGCCGTTTGGGAATATTATGAGATGTTTAGTACAGATAATAAACTGGCTGTGTGTTTGCTATGTAACAACAAGATCTCGAGGAGTGGAGAAGGAAAGAAAGCAAGTAAGTAAAATATTCATACATATTATGTATTAAGCAAGTGAACACACAATTTTAGTCATAATTTACGTAGTATTTAATTTAGCTCTTACTATTTCGTTGATAGACTTGATAGAAATAAAATTAAAATAAATACTATTTTTAATTACACATTTTATTTATTATCTTTAGAACTCAGATTTAAGTCACCTGAGAGAATAATAACAAACAATCGGTATTTCATTGTTTTAGCTATTGTTTATTAACTACGAGTAGTTTACTTACAAAGTACCTACTTAGTACAATGTATCTACAGACTTGCGCGGTCGAATCTCGGGGCTTAGACAAAGTATCCTAAAACGCTTCCATTTCTACATTCGAACAAATTTAATACTTTTGTAAAATCAGTTTTAAGAAGCTAAATAAGCCGTGTTTAAAGTTTTTATATTATTGTATATTATTTTATTACTAATGTGGAGAAGGCTCATAGGCCAGCAGTGGACTGTAACAGGCTGTTGATGATGATGATGTGAGTGAAACAAATTATTTTAATTATCCTTTTCTTTTTTTTCACAGCTACAACTTCTTTGAAAAACCATCTCAAAAGTAAACATGCTGAGCAGTACGCTACTTTAACTGCTGCTCCCTCGACTAGTGGCAGCAAAAATGACGGTACTCTTACTTCTACCGGCTCCAAGATACTGTCACTACCAGGTACGTCTAAAAAACAGTTAACTCTGAAGGAAATAACGGAAAGAAAATTGTTGTGAAATATTAATGACCCCAAATCAATACAGACAACGATCCGCTTTCACTTGTTGAACGAATCGGCTTCAAAAGGCTTATGGAAAAGGCAGTGCTTCAATATAAAATACCTGGTCGCACTTACATGCCCGAAACAGTTATTCCTGATATTATATATATATATATATATATATATATACATAACAGAATTTGCTTATTATATCTTAATTCTTTTCTTGAAAATTTAAGCTAGTATCTCGCGAGTAACAGCAGTATCAGTTACATCTGATATATGGCCATGTCAGCACAATAACGAGAGCTCTTTGAGTTTCACTGGGCACTGGATATCTCCAGAGTTTGTTTTAGAACATGACGTTTTAGCAATGAACCCGTTTGCTGGCTCACATACTGGTACCAATATCACAAAAGAGCTCAATGCTATTGCAGAAAGATGGAATATTCTTCAAAGTAAGATCCACTTACTTGTCCATGAGAGTGGGGTCCATATGATAAAAGGTGTACGAGACGCAGAATATGATTCTAGAAAGTGTTTTATTCATTCATTGCAACGAACTATCGAAGAATCGCTAAAGTCTCAAACCGAAATACCACAGATGACAGCTGCTGCGAGACGAATTGTTACCCATTTCAACCACTCTGGTATAGCACAATAAAAGTTGGAATCAATTCGTCAAGAACTTAACTCGCCAAACTACCACTAGTACAAGATGTAAGCACACGCTGGAATTCGACCTATTATTTAATGGAGCGATTATTAGAGCAAAAGCGAGCTGTCTCTTTGTACATTACAGATCACGAATCTTTAAACAATTTGACACCTTCTCAGTGGGAGTTAATGGAACAATGTATCAAACTCCTTAAACCGTTCGAAGAAATTACGAAAATAACTAGCACAGGTATTTCCTGCATATCCGAAGTGATTCTACATGTTGTCACATTGTTGAAATACCTAGAGAAGGAAGAGACTGCAAATAGAATACTAAATTTAACTAGAATGAGATCGTCACTACAAGAAGAGCTTAAACAACGGTTCAAATTCGATGAAAATGACAAATATCTGGTTGCCACTTTTCTTGACCCGCGTTTTAAAACTAGTTTCCTGGGATTAGTTCAAGCGGAAAGAGGAAGACAGAAAATTCTTTTAGAAGCCCTGAAAATGAGTCGTGATGAGTCAAGTAGTACCGATGATGATTCTTCTCCACTTCGTAAGAAAAGAAACAACAATGAAACTGATAAAATAAAATGGAAATACACGACAGCTTTTGAGAACTGTTTTGAGGACGTCGCTACAGATTACATGCAAAACGATGAAAATACAGAGAAAAGTTCTGTGGCAAACGAGATTGATATTTATTTGAAAACTGTTCGCCTAAATCGGACGGCAGACCCTTACAAGTGATGGTCAGCAAACGCAAAAATGTATCCAATCCTGACAAAATTTGCTAAGATTTATCTATCGTCTCCTGGCAGTGCTGTATATAGTGAGAGGCTATTTTCAGAAGCCGGTATTATTTATAAAGGAAAGCGCAATCGTTTGCTATCAAAAACTTGTTTTTATTCATCATAATTTACCTTTTGATAGATTTTAAGTACTAAAGCATTATTTTATGTATGAAAATTAACCATTTGTGATTGAAATAATATATCTTTTTGAATAATATGTTAATGGTTTTTTTACCATAATTTGGTATTCGGTATTCGGCCGAATACCGAATATTAAAAAAAGCAGCCAAATAGGCCGAATACCGAATAGTAACCGAATATTCGTGGCATCTCTAATTTTAATAGTAGTTAGGAAGAGATTTCTCGAGTTGGCAATTGGTCTATATTATTTCCTGATCCGCCTGCTATTTCTGTGCAGAAAGTAACGTCGATCTTTTATTCCATTGCATTGTGAACGAGGGGTAAACAAACAGACTTTCGAATTTTTAATATTAGTTGTTATTGTTGTTTTAGTAAAATTTAAATTTCCCGGGTTGGAAAGTAGTGCGGCAACTACTTCTGTGCAGAAAGTAATGTCGATCTTTTGCTCCAATGCGTAGTGAATATAAACAAACAGACCTTCGAATTTTTAATATCAGTTGTTATTGTTGCTTTAGTAAAAGTGAAATTTCCCGGGTTGGGAAGTAGCCTATGTA
This sequence comes from Druceiella hillmani, assembly GCA_039881145.1. Lineage (NCBI taxonomy): Eukaryota > Metazoa > Arthropoda > Insecta > Lepidoptera > Hepialidae > Druceiella > Druceiella hillmani. Next base: position 3,677,084 of record JAYKKI010000091.1, on the reverse strand, counting down.
ATTTCCTGGTTGGCCAATTATTTCTGCGTAAAAAGCTACATCGATCTTTCACTCCATTGCGACATTAAAGAAGTACGTTGTTTTAGTTATGATATTTCCCGGATTGGAAAGAAGCCTATGTTATTTCCTGGCCCACCAATTATCTCTGTGCTAAAATCACGTAGATCTGTAGTCCCATTATGATGTGAAAAAAAGGGCAAACAAACACATATTTAATTTTTTTAAATTAGTTGTGATTGACATATTAGGTAGGACGATATTTTCCGCGTGTACAAGTAGCCTACGTTAATTCCACACTTACAAAAATTTTAACATAGGTTAGGATACAATTAAATGAAACTACGTGATGTAGTATTATTTCTACTATCTTTAATTTCTTTACCACGACCTAGGTTTCGTTGTATTACAACATCTTCAGGTGGGATATTAGCAAAGATCTTTGCTATAGGTTAGGATTATAGTATTAGTTAGGAAGAGATTTCTCAGGTTGGCAATTGGTCCATGTCATTTCCTGGTCCGCCAACTATCTCTGTGCAGAAAGTCACGTTGATTCTTTGCTCCATTATGACTTGAAAGAAATATAAATAACCACACTTTGGCATTTAATATTAGTTAAAATGATATTTCTCGGGTCGAAATGTAGATTAAGTCTTTTCCCGATACGCCATCTACCACCGTGTAAAGTTTGTAAACACAAACATGAATTGATATAAAAAACAAACCAAAATGTAAAAAAAAAATAATAAACGGGAAGGGTCGCGTAAAAAAGTTTATAGATACAAACCCAAATGGTTAATTTAAAAAAAAGACAAAAACAAAACATCCAAAATTTTGTAAGTAAATGGATTACGTAAAAAAAAGTAAAAACAAACACCAATTGATTTATGAAAAAAAAACAACCAAGGTCAATTGATATATAAGAAAACCAACCCACGTATCCGAAAATTGAATAAGCAAGAAGGGTCGCGTAAAAAAGTTTATAAATAAAAACACAAATGGTTAATTAAAAAAATTAACCCAAAACATCCGAAACTGAACAAGTAAAAAGGATTATGAAAAAAATTATATACAGAAACCAGAATGGATATAAAAAAAACTCAAAACGTCCAAAAATTTTATAAGCAAAAAGTATCACATGAATAAGTTAATATAAATATGAATTAATAAATAAAAAGACGAACCAGAAATATTCAAAAGTGAGTAAGCAAAAGGTGAATTACATGAAAGAAAAAAGATCAAAATATATTCCCGCGCAAACAAAATATGAAAATTTTAAAATTGATTTTTTCACAATAAATAATCGTGAGTTACAATGTATATTCTGAAATACACGACGATTTCAAAATATATACTGCATTCAATATATAAAGCATATTCTTCCATGTCTTATCAAAAAATGTCAAAATGTCATTGGTGCGAAACGAAACTTATTCTTACGATATTAAAACCAAAATCCATAAAAAATAATAAAAAAGATAAAAATGATCTAAACCTAAGTTTAAAAAGAATTTAATTATATCGCGTTTTATTTTTATTGCTTTTTGAGCGGGTGGGGTAACAAGCGACATAGATCAGGCTAGCATAAACATGGTTTACGGAGTAAACTTGGTTTAAAATTTATGTCAAGAGATGTTTTTCGATTTTTTTCAGATATAAAAGATATTTCAGTCATGTTTTGGAAACAACCAGGACTTTAGAAATATTCTCAAAAATCATTTTTTTTCATGGTCATAAATTTAGTTTTGGAATTTTTAATATTCATTGAGATTTTTCCATTAGTTAAGATGAAATTTCTCGGGTTAGAAAGGAGCCTATATCATTTCCTGTCCCGTCAACTATTTCCGTGCAGAAAACGGTGGTTTGTCCTTCTTTCAAGCCATAGTTTTTTCGCTATGGCGTGAAAGGAGGACAAACAAACACACTTTAGAATTTTTAATATTATTTGGGATCGTTATATTAATACGATGTGATTTGCCGGGTTAAATAGTAACATTATATGGGAAAGTATATTTGTATTTACTTATCGGATTAAAAAGTAATCTATACGGGAAAGTGTGTTTGTTTACTTAGGAAAAAGTATAAATTTTTGTGCACAAAAAATCGCGCAAAATGTTTGTGCACAAAAAATCACGTAAAGATGTTGCTCCATTGCGACGTGAAAGAGGAACAAACAGACACTCTTGATTTGGGATTTTTATTCTAATTAGGATGAGATTTTCTGGATTGGAAAGTATTTCACAGCCCGCGAACCATCTCTATGCTCAAAGTCATGTAGATCTATTGCTCCGTTATGACGTCAAAGAAGAACAAACATATTTTCGAGTTTTTAATGTTATTTGGGATTTTCACATTAGGTAGAAGGAGATTTCCCAGGTTGGCAATTAGCTTATCTCATTTCCTGGTCGACGTGATTTTCTACACTAATTATCTGTAGAAAATCATGTAGATCTGTTGCTCCATTGGGACGTGAAAAAAGACAAACAAACACACTTTTGCATTTTTAATATTAGTTGGAATTGTTATTTTAATTAGGATGATATTTCACGGGTTGGAGAGTCGTCTGTGACATTTCAAGGTCAGCATACTATTTCTGTGCAGAAAATCACGTTGATCTGTTGCTCAATTGTGACGTGAAAAAAGGACAAATAAACTTCGCAATTTGTAAATTTTGGGATCGCTATATTAGTTAGGATAGGATTGTCCATGTTAGAAAATAGTCTATATTATTTCCTGGTCCACCAACTATCCCTGTGCAGAAAGCCAAGTCGTTGTGTTGCTTCACTGCGACGTAAAAGAAGTATGAACAAATAGATTTTTGTTTTTTTTTTAAATTTTACTTGGGACTATCGTATCAGTTAGGATGAGAATTTCCGGGTTGGCATTTTATCTACATCATTTCCTGTTCCCGCGATCACCCCTGGGCAGTAAGTTACGTCGATCTGTTGCTCCATTACAATGTGAAATAAGAACACTTTTGAATTTTTAATATTATTTGGGATTTTCGTTTACTTATGAAAATATTTCCCAAGGTAGTAAAGTAAAGTAATCTACATTATTTCCTAGCCTGCCAGCTAAATCTCAGCAGACAGTTACGTCCATATGTTGCTCCGTTGCTACGTGAAAGAAGAACAAACAAACGCATTTTTGCATTGTTAACATTGGTTAGGATTGTAATATTAGTTAGGAAGAGATTCCTTGGGTTGGTATTAGTTTATATCATTTCCTAGTCCGCCAACTATTTCTGTGCAGAAAGTCACGTAGGTATGATGCTCCGTTACGACGTGAAAGAAGGACAAACAAACATACCTTTGAATTTTTAATATTATTTGGGATTGTCATATTATGCAGCTATAATGAGATTTCATAGTTTGGCAATCAGCCTATTTCATTTTCTGATCCACTAACCATTTTTGTCCAGAAAGTCACATACATCTTTTGTTCCGTTGTGACGTGAAAAAAAAACAAACAAACATACTTTCGAATTTTTAATGTTATTTGGGAACGTCATAATAGGTGGGATGAGATTTCCCCGGTTGGCAATTATCCTATATTCATTTTCTGATCCGCCATCTAATTCTGTGCAGAAAGTTATGTCGATCTGTTGCTCCATTGCCACGTGGGAGAAGAACAGACAAACGTTTGAATTTTTAATATTATTAGGATTCTTATATTCGTTAGGATGAGATTTCCTAGGTTGCTATTTTACCTATGTCATATCCTGTTCCCACAACTACCTCTATGCAGTAACTTACGTTGATCTGTTGCTCCGTTGTGACGTGAAAGAAGGACAAAAAACCCTTTGAACCCTTTTGAATTTTTAATATTCTTTGGGATTTTTGTTTTAGTTAGGAAAAAATTGCCCAGATTGAAATGTAGTCTAAGTTATTTCCTGACCTGCCAACCATCTCTATGCAGGAAGTTACTTTTATTTGTTGCTCCATTGCGATATAAAAAAGGACCAACAAACACACTTTCGAATTTTTAACATTGCAATATTTGCAATGTTAAAAAGTTTGTGCAAAAAGGCATGTCGATATTTTGTGTCATGAAACAAGGATAAATAAACACACTTTTTAATTTTTAATAATGGTAGGATTCGTTCTTTTAGTTAGGGTGATATTTCCCAGATTGGAAAGAAGCTTATGTTATTTTCCGGCCCGCCAATTATATCTAGGCTGAAAATCACGTCGATGTTTGTAGCTCTGTGGCAACACCTAGAATCTGTAATTATTTATTGGAGTCAATATCGTCAATCTTCATTTAGACGTCGAGCGAACAACGAATACACGACAAATGGTGACCCCGACGTGATTTCCATGTGGGGACTTCTGATTCGGTTCATCTTGCGTCAGCCAGTCAGTCCTTCATCGAAGCAAATCATTATTTTCATATAGTAAATATTATCGAAAGTAGTGGATTATCTTCAATCAAAGGAATATTATGGACACAACGATTGTTTTTTTCAAGATGACAAGTGTGTAAAACAAGTGTGCTAGTGAAAGAAAAAATATAAGTGTCATTTTAAAATAAGTGTCATTGATCGGCGTTAAAAATAAGTGTCATTTACGAAGCACTGTCGTTTTCGAATACTTACGTTTTGGTAACCCTTGCACCATGTCTGAAGTAAATGCTGTGCAAATCCCTGGTTATAAATCTGACCCCGCATTATGGTTTATAATGTGTGAAAGCATTTTCGTTCTCGCTACACCGATATACCAATAACTGAATCTGTGACTAAATACAATCATATCGTTTCACATATCTGACCGAATGTTGCATCGTTAGTTCAAGATATACTGATAAAACCAAAGGATAAAGATCCCTATGACAAATTAAAAAAGGAACTAATGAATCGTTCGGGTGAATGTTCGACACAGGAAATCCGACAACTTCTATCAGGGGAAGAATCAGGATCGCGCCGACTTTCAGAACTTTTGAGAAATATGAAACGTCGCGCCGAAACTTTAAACGTTACAGAAAGATTAATGTTGGAAATGTTCTTGCAGCGATTGCCATCTAGGGTAGAATCAATTCTAGCCGCTGTTTCGGATCTCTCTTTAGACAAGGCTGCTGAAATTTCAGATCTAATTTTAGAGGTTACCCTAACTCCAGTTGAAACTTTTGCAATATCGGGGGCATCCTGAAATGCGATAGAGGATAAGTTACTCCGCCAAATTGAAAAATGAAACAAGCGAATTGATGATCTTACATTTTTTCGTAGCCGAAAGTCGTTTCGAAATCTAGAGATCGAGATCCTTCTGTATGCTGGTATCACCGACGTTTTGGTAAAAAGTGCAAAGAAGGGAAACGACGACAGCAGAGTAAAGTCAACGTACCCTTTGATTCCAGAGTCACGTCGCCTGTTCATTCGAGATCAAAAATAAAATGTTTCTTTTTTGGTCGACACCGAGTCAGACGTGTCCTTGATCCCAGCAAATAAATTTCAAAAAAGAAATAAATACTCCTCAACTTACTCGTTTTGCTGCAAATTCCAGCACTATTAATGTATATGGACAGAAAACACTTTCTTTAGACCTTAATGTCAGGCGACAATTCAATTGGACATTTTTACTTGCAAGTGCTAAAACACCTATTCTTGAAGCCGATTTCCTCCATTATTCTGAATTAGTTCCAGATCTTCGCCACAAATGTTTAAGAGATTTGAAAACCAATTTTCAAGCAGTAGGACATTTAAAACAAGCTGCCCTCTATTCGGTAAAAACCATTTCAAGTTACGAAACACCTTATCTGAAACTATTACAAAAATACCCAGCCATCTGTAAGCTGCCCGACCCCAACAGTCCTGTTAAGCACAATGCTCTGCACTTTAATGAAACCAATGGTCCACCAGTTGTGGCGAAACAGCGATGATTAGCACCGGATCGACGCAACATCGCAAAGGCAGAGTTTCAGAACATGTTAATCTTGGGCCATATGCACCATCCAAGAGTAACTATGCATCCCCACTCCATATGGTTCCCAAGAAGGGACCACTGGACTTGAGACCAGTCGGAGAGTTTTGTGCATTAAATGCACAAACAATTAATGACAAATATCCAATCTCATGCATCACAGACTTCAAGCAGAGCTTCATGGCACTAAAGTATTCATCAAAGTCGACCTCGTAAAAGCCTACCATCGGATTCCTATCAACCCTGGCGATGTCCACAAGACAGCTATCTGCACTTCGTTTGGTCTATACGAAAGTACAAGGATGCAGTTTGGTCTGTGTAATGTTTCTGCGACCTTTCAGCGCTTCATAGATGAAGTCACCAAGGATCTTCCAGGAGTTTAAGCATTCGTTGACGACATTTTTGTGGCTTCAAAAAACGAAGCAGAATATCTGCAATGGCTCGAGGGTCTATTATCCAAACTCGCCGAATATGGGTTATGCATCAATGTCGACAAATGCACATTTGCTTCCACGACCTTAGATTTTCTTGGTTTCCAGCTTTCAGAACACGATATCAAACTCCTGAAGGCAGGGTACAATGTATCAAATACTATCCAAGGCCTGAGAGTCTCTCCAGTTAAGAAGGTTCTTGGGTACGTTCAATTTTTACCGAAGATTCGTACCTAAGGCAGCAGACATACTTGGCCCTCTCATGAAATTACTTGAAGGAAACAAGAAGAAGCCTCGCTCGGTACCTAAAGAAAAAATTGAATGTAACGAGGAAACTGACAAAGCATTCTTGGCTCCCAAAGAGGCCATCTCGAATGCCACACTGCTTCGTCATCCCGTTCCAGGGGCAAAGCTAAGCCTCTGGGTTGACGCGTAAAGCGTGGCAATCGGAAGATCAGCATTGGGAACGAATTGCCCTTTTCTCAATGAAGTTGAACAGCAGCCAGCGTAAGTGGTCAACTTACGACAGAGAACTATTCTCCATTTATTCCGGCATTCGGATCAGACACCTTTGATTTTTGCCTTCCAACAAAATCCTGAAAAATGTTTTCTCAGACAGCAGAAGCACTTTGACTTCAACTCCCAGTATAATACAACCATACAACTGACCTATAACATGTCCAGGGATCTAAACATGTGATTGCAGATGCAATGTCAAGAATAAAGGTAAAGTCAATGGCTGATTCTCCATTGCTAGACTTTGTGGAGTTCGCCAAAGTTCAAGCCAGTGATCAAGAAGTGAAGAAATTTCAGCAAGATAGCAGCTCCATGAAATTGACACCCACAACTTGTCTGTTAACATACATTAAATTGTTGTGAGAAACGTCAACTGGAACTCTTCGCCCATTTGTACCCGAGTCTTTCCGTTAGTTGATAATCTCCCACTTGCATAAAATATCTCAGCCGGGTATTGCAGTTTCCACTAAAGTCATCTGCGAGAGATATATCTGGCCCAATAAGAAGAAGCAAATCAAAGATTGGGGACGTTGCTGCATTCAATGCCAAAAGTCAAAGATACAACGCCACAACAAGGCTTCACTAGGGACATTTAGTCTACCAGATGCCAGATTCTCTCAAATACATATTAACATAGTTGGACCATTACCTTATTCAGAAGGTAATATTTATTTGCTGACGATGATAGACAGGTTAACCAGATGGCCGGAGGCTACTGCAATACCAGACATGAATGCGGAAACCGAACGAGAATTTCCCGTTTAGGGTGTACATCAACTATAACTACAGATCGGGGAGCGCAGATGCGATCTGACCTGTACAAAGCCTTGGCCAACCTACTGAGCACCAACAGAGTAACGGCAACACTATACCATCCCATTTTAAATGGAATTATTGAGAGATTTTACCGACACTTCAAGTCAGCCCTGAAAGCTCACGAAAACCCAAGATGGATGGAGATGATCCCTTCAAAGAATAAGAAAGCCTTCAAAGAAAGCCTTCAAAAAATGCTACTTGTACCGAAATTGTCTATGGGACAACCATCAAACTTCCTGGAGATATGCTTGAGACATCAATTTCACCATCATGTGACCATCAATTCACTAAAGATCTCAAGGACAGGGTGAGGAAGTTGAACCCAATTGCGACCACCAAACATGGTACAACAGATTACTACCTTCATCCAGCGTTAAAGTCCTGCTCCCACATGTTTCTTCGAGTTGACAGTAAAAATCTAACCCTGTGCCCACGATACACTGGTCCACATAAGGTCACCGAGAGAACTGACAAAACTATTACACTGGAGCTGAATAGGAAACCTTACAAGGCATCAATAGACAGAGTCAAGCCCGCGTCAAGCCAGCAGAAGTGTTACCACGTCCACCCTCGAATACTGAATTCACACCAAACCATCTGTAAAGACTGTGAGGACAAGAGCAGGAATATCAGTTCATTTCCCAGCTAAGTTGGCAACCTATGTAACACACTAATAATACAAATGGCTCACTTAATAAGCAAACCACTAGTAAAAATCTCCTGGCATACTTGTCTACATACTCAGTTGTGTTTTAGCATATTGTTTCTGGATCAGATATTAAAATTCTTTGATAATGAGAAAAAATGTGGGCATGTTTAATATAAAATAGTGTATTATGTAATTATAACGATTTCCTTGCTAGGTAGTGTGTAAATTTCATATGTGTAAAAGGTGATGATTTTATGTTATTCTTATTAGGCTAATTTATTTTGTGATAATCATGTTGCATTAATATCAGAGCATTGAATACACATTCTTACATTTGAGTACAATCACCATAAGTAATCGCACCCATGCATTTTCAGTCTTAAAAACTAGCACCAATGAATAGTTTTTGTGGTCATACATTACATATAATTATTCATAATCATGCTGGATAAAATTAATTTTTATTTTCAATTGATCATACATTTTGTCATGCATGTAAATAGATGTCATAAGATGCGTTGTCCTTCTCAGTGATAAGTCACTGGGGGGATACTCTGTGGCAACACCTACAATGTAATTTTGTTTTTCCGTGTGACAAGAAGAGTATTTATGTAGAAGCTGAGATGTCAACTCGGAATAGACATACGATGCAAATAAAATACTTTTGATACTTTAACCTACGAATCTGTAATTATTTATTGGAGTCAATATCATCAATCTCATTTGGACGTCGAGCGAACAACCAATAAGGGACAGCTCCATTACGATGGGAAAGAAGGATAAACAAATACATATTTGAATTTTTAACATTATTTGGTATTGTTATATTAGGTAGGATGAGATTTCCCTCGTTTACAAGTAGCCGATGTTATTTCCTGGCTCGCCAACTATCTCTGTGCCAAAAGTCACGTTGATCGTTTGCTCCATTACAACTTGAAAGAAGTATAAATAAACACACTTTTGCATTCATGATATTAGTTAGGATTATAATACTACTTAGAAAGATATTTCTCGGGAAATGGAGTCTAGGTCTTTTCACGGTGCGCCAATTACTCCTATATAAAGTTTGTAAATACAAACACGAATTTACATAAAAAAAACAAACCAATGAATAAGCTGAAAGCGTAAAAAATTATTCATTTAGAAAAAGACAAGCCCAAACATCCAAAATTCAGTAATCAAAATGGATTACTTAAAAAAATATAAATGCAAACGCGAATTGATATACGAAAAAAAAAACAAACCAAAATATCCAAAAACTGAATATGCGAAGTATCGCGTAAAGAAAGTTTATGAATAAAAAGACAATGGATAATTAAAAAAAAATTAACTCAAGACATCCAAAATTTAGCAACCAAAAAGGATTAGGTAAAAAAATATATAAATACAAACAAGAATTGATAATTAAAAAATCTAAAACTTCCAAAATTTAGTAAGCAGGGAGGATTATGTAAAAAAAATATATATACAAACATACAAAAAAAACCAACCAAAGTTTCCAAAAATTGAAAAAACAGAACGAAAACGCGTAAATATGTTTATAAATAAAAACATTAATAATTAATTAAAAAAGAAATTAACCCAGAACATCCAAAAATTGAGTAAGTAAAAAGATTATGAAAAAAATTATAGATAGAAACTCGAATTGATATTAAAAAAAAACTAAAAAATTTAATAAGCAAAAAGTATCACATGAAAAAAATTTACAAATACGAATTAATATAAAAAAGACAAACCCGAAATATTCAAGTGAGTAAGCAAAACGGATTGAAATAAAGGTGAAACGCGTGAAAGAAAAAAGGTTAAAACATATTCCCGCGCAAACAAATGTATGAAAATTTTCGTATCGATTTTTTTATAATAAATAATCGCAAGCTATAATAAATATTCTGAAATACACGACGTATTTCAAAATATATAATGCATATTTTTCCATTAATATATAATGCATATTTTTTCGTATTCGTTCTATCAAAAAAGTGTCAAAATATCGTTGGTGCTAAAGTGAACTCATACCTACGATATTACAGCATAGATCCAAACCTAAAATTAAATTAATTATATCACTTTTTATTTTTATTGCTTTTGGAGCTGGTGGTAAAACGAGCGACATAGGTCCAACTAGCACCGCGCCTCAGCACACACTGAAGAGTAAAAGGGAAAAAATAGAAATCGCCAAAACGCGTCTTTATATTCGAGGGAAATAATATATTTTATTTTCTTTATTGAAATCCTATTTACTTTATTGAAAATAAAAAACACCCAAGATTTTAAATAAGACGTGACCAGTTAGTCTTTTTCATTCTATTCATAAAGGTAAATAAACATTGAATATTGATTCAAAATTTATGTTACGAGACGTTTTTGGAACTTTTTTCAGATATAAAAGATATTTCAGTTGTGTCTTGGAAACAACCAGGACTTTAGAAATATTGTCAAAAATAACATATATTTTTTTGTAGCCAATAAGCTCAATCTGGTGTTGCAGCGCCTTAATCGTAGTTACAAATTGCTATTGTCATGATGTTCTGAAAACATGTCTGTGTAAATAAATTATGTAGTAAATCAGCGTAAATAATTATTATGATTATAAATATTAATAAAATAAATTATGTAGTAAATTTAATTATCGACTCACCAGCGCATGTTGGACGGAGTGCGGTAGGGCATGCTCGTTATTCAGATTTGAGCTCTACACTTCACTGTATGCACCGTCAATCTGTAACAAACAAAACTATTATTATAGCAGGAAAATCAAACTAATCACGCGGGACTAATTTACCAGTGCTTCCTGGCACAAAGTTTTGTTCCGAATTCCCCGAATCAAAGTTAATCACTATAGCTTATTATCTATGTTGTTAAAGTAAAATATTACTTTTAAAAAAAAGGTTAATAAACCTAAATTTATTCAATGATTTTTTTAAATATACAATACCCTCCTCTGTCTGTTGTTCATTTCACCATGGCTTCGCGATAACTCTGTAAGTGACTTATACGTTAAAGTGGCTTATACTTATAACCTAATTAATAATCTTGCTTCATCTTAAATAATTCAATTAGTCAATACAAAATGCTATGTGTTGTAATACATAATGTTACGTATTTGAACTATATATTGTCTAATACATTGTTCCTTGACTTGCGCAGATAACGAGGCAAACCGTTAAGAGATATTTGAAAACAATACGGCAATATTGTTCGCCTCCAACAGTTTTATGAAAACCCGCGACAGCATGTGTATATTTTTAACCTTTATAAAGAAAATAACAAATATATATTTGAGAGCTACAATTATGTAGCTCTCAAATATATATTTGTAATTTTATTTATAAAGCTGTCGTCGCCGTGGTGTGTCGGATTGATCACAAGGCATACGGCCATTGACGATGCGGCGCACCGCGGAGACTCGGGTTCGATTCCCGGCCGTTCGTCGAACGGGGCTGGACTGGTGTTATGGTTGGCTGTAAGAGATTGCTCTCGTAGCAATAAGTCCGCCATATGTATCGATTAGATACATTAAAGTAGATAAATAAATATATTTATAGCTTATTATGTTACAAATATATAATAATAAAGAAATTGTGAGAACGTCTTTGATTACGCGCAGAAGTACCTACCATTTGAAAATATTTTGTTCCGGTTTTTATCAATGGATAGATACCCGATAAAGGCTAGCTGTATAATTTGTGAATATATTATTCAAATTAAATAATAAATATTTTGCGAAACAATTCATCGTCTGGGAGATTTCTCGACGTGCGCTGCGTAAATCGTTAGAGATTGGTGAAAACAATCTATGGCAAGTTATTTGCCTTGAATATATCTACAAAACTGTCCGGTAATATATATGTATATTTACTAAAGTTAAATATCGAAAAAGAGGTCGTAAAAACACAAGTAACGAAATGCTTGAACTAACGGGAGTTGTTTAGGTAAGAAAAATTATTTTCTAATTCAATACGTTCTTCATTTAATGCGTTTCATTTTGGTGAAAATCGTCGTCTATATCGAACCATTCAAATAAATAGTTTAGATTTTATAAAGTTCTTTAAGTACACTTTAAGCGAACACTTCGGACAGAATCCCGAAACTACTGACAAAATTGTCTTCCAGTGAAGAAATCGACACAAGAACAAATGGCCAATTACACAAATATAGTACATTTTTGGATTAAATTGTTTTTTTTTTTCATTTAGGGAGCAAGAAGCGAAAATCTGTATCAAGAATTTTGGTTATTGGCATTTATATTATTAGCATGAATCCATTGAAATGTGTACAAATTGCGAATAAATTATATTATTAGCATGAACCCAAAAAAAGAGTATTCAGTTTAATGAATCTAATAAAAAACTAACTGAGAAATAAAATGAAATCGAATACAATAAATTTCATTTTGTATATTCGAATAGGACTTGAACATTTTGACACAGGGCGCCCTTAGAAACAAAGGTTCTTTTGTTGCAATGTACGAGTATGTTCTAAATATCACTTAAGTTGAACCCAAAGATACTTTCATCTTCTCTTTTTTCTCTATCCGGAGGGTCCGCATTTCATAATTTAAATAAAAATAACCTTAATTTGTCAATTTCATTTTAGATACGTTTTACGTCATTCATTTAAATCTTGTTTTGTAAATTTGATTCTAATGCTTATTAAATTTTCGTATATTTATGTTACGCTATCGAGCATTATTTTTAGAAATATAGGTAATTTAGTAATTTCATATGGCACTCGGACGTCCTAACGAATAGGCAACACTAAACGTACCTAGCGCGCGTCAAAGCGTCAATAACGCAGCGTCATGACGTCGCGTACTTCTGATGTATAACAAGTTTGATGCCCGGGAAGCCTAGCGTTCGTATGACAAGCGCTACCAATATACTACAATTTTTGTCACAATGTTAAGTGATTTGATGTAGAAGAACTATTGCCCGCAAAAAAATGTAGAAGAACGATTACCCGCAAAAAACGAATATGAGTGCGTAATATTAACAAGAAGAGGAAGGAATTTGGAGAATATCATCGGTTGTTTCGAGAACTTTTATCATATGAAGACAGATTTTTTAAATACTTTCGTACGTCTCGAGATTGCTTCGAAGAATTACATGAACTGCTTCGCTCCAAAATAAGTAAATGTACCACAAACTGGAGGAAACCTATTTCGTCAAGAGAAAAGCTAATAATTTGTTTTAGGTAAGAAATATTTTTTCTTGTAATGGATAATCTAATTCGTTACCATAAAAAAATAATGAAGTCGTTGATCCAAAATTAACAATGTTGTTGAGTTGTACCGTTGATGTTGTTGAGGTATAGTAGTGTAGCTATTGTATGACGTTGTTGGGTTAACATTAGATAAGTTGTTGAGTTGTGCCGGTCGTTGTTGTTAAGATACAGTAGGTAGTTTGTGACGTTTTGGGCTGAAATTAAGTAAGTCTTTACTATTTGTGAACCAATCCGGGAGGGAGTTAGTAATGTCGCAGGTATGGGAATCGCTGTTGCTGGTTGTCACAGAATAAATGCATGAATATGTTACTTAAACTCATTCTTCCATTTCCTTTAATTATATCTCGGCAAATCAGTTCTTCAACGAATTTTTTTTAATGTTTGTTTATAAATAAGTTATATATTGCATCGTACCCGGTTTTTTCTTATTTCTAATGAAATTGATCACTTTATCGATCTCACCACTTTTTTATGTTTTTTTTTCGAAAAGCAGATGTACTGACCTAGTGAATGTATTGACCTAGTCTCGACCAACTCTTGCGGAAATATAGAAGTGATGTCGCAGGAGGGGATGACTCTGGTCGTGTCTCTGGGGGAGGTGTTTCCGAATAACTTGACTTTCTCGGAATATTTTGTATCCTTACTCATTCTGTCAGTCATTTTTAAAAACTGTAACTCCAAAATCTAGGGTCATTTTTCAAACTTCTTTGCAGTTTGGCCTGTAGTACCTGAATTCTCCTTTTATATCTGATATAATTTTTTTTAAACTTTTCAGTTTTTTTTCCTGCAAAATAGCGAAAGTTATTAATTAAATACCCATTTTGTTTCAGGTATTTGGCTACGGGGGACTCATACCAGACCTTCTCTTTCCGAGTCGGCCGCTTACAGTGGGTAGTATTGTCAGTGAAGTTTGGCAAGAAATATGGAATAAACTACATCCGATATATTTACCATCACCTACTGAAGAGACATTGAAACAATCAAAAAGAGGCTATCGGGAAATGTGGAATTTTCCCAACTGTGTCAATGGAAAACATGTGGCTATAAAAATATACGTGAAAAGTTTGTATCATATTTTAATTAATAAAAATATGATTTACTGGTTACCTTGTTCATTAATTTCAGTTCCAATTGCCTCCCATAGCTTTGTCTTTATAGAAAAGTTCTCGAATCCATTCTATCGCCTTTTCAGTCATAATCTCAAAATTCACGCAAGGACGTCACGCGTAGAATGACAAATTTTGTAATAAAATACAACGCGGCGTCCTGGAGTTGGCTGCGACTAAGCATCGCGTAATATTAGCGCATGTGCTCCATTTGACAGGTACAAACTTGAATAGAATAACACAACGCAGCGCTATAACGCGGTGCTAGTATCCGACGCTATTACGTCCTAGGTACGCTCGCTAGGTACGCTTTCTCTTTGACCAGGCCTTAATAGAATCACTTCGATGTCCGTCCATCGGTCTGTCACAGGCAATTTTCTCGGAACCTATTTGACGTATACATTTCAAATTTAGCACA
Organism: Druceiella hillmani; assembly: GCA_039881145.1. Taxonomy (NCBI): domain Eukaryota; kingdom Metazoa; phylum Arthropoda; class Insecta; order Lepidoptera; family Hepialidae; genus Druceiella; species Druceiella hillmani. The sequence goes on along the minus strand of JAYKKI010000091.1, from coordinate 3,662,013 downwards.
GAGATATATGGTGAAAAAGTTCAATTCTGATTCTGGGGATTAATTTTAGGGGGTAAATTGAGAAATTAAAAAAAAATTAACGTTATTGTGTAGGGTGTCAAACGAAACATTATTTATTTAGTATAAATTCAACAATATGAAGTATTTTTTTCAGAATTTATGTAAATAGCTTTCGGGCGCTTAAAAATTGCTGTCCCAAAAGTTTAAAAAATATTATGAACGTTAAAAAATAGATACAGATTGAAACAAAATTATCAAGATTGAAAAATTCTAGTGCGACAAATTTTTATAATCAAGCGAATTGTTTATTTCCTTACAAAAAGTCTAAAAAATATTATGAAACTTAAAAATTAGATAGAAATTGAAACAAACCAAGACTGAAAAATTCTAGTGCGATAAATTTTTATATCAAGTAAATTGTTTATTTCTTTACAATTACTGGTTTTAGAGGAAAACTTTTCCAACAAAAAATATTTGTCGTGATGTAAGGCAACAACTTTTGTCCTTATACAATTTTCAAATTTGTCAATTTGATTCAGACAAAACGTTTTCCACTCAGCTCCGCCCGTATCCGATGTGATACGATACTGATGCGGTAGACGCATAGTCGGAGCGCATTACTATTCATAATTTAAGCGGAGGGAAGAAGAATCTTTATATTCAGCTGAAGATCATCTTTAGCAATAGTTCGGGTCAACCTAGTCAAAGCTACCCTCAATGGCATAAAATTCACGTAAAACTATTGTGTCTTTATTTCTTTTATTGTAAATAGGTTTTAGCATTTAGGCCCTCTCTGTTGGGATTTAATTTGAATAAATGGACATATAAAACATTGCTCATTAAGAAAATCGACACTAATTTTACTAGACTTTATCTTAATTTTACTTAGACTTTAAGAAAAAAATAAGAAAATGCGTTGAAAAGAACGAAAGGCACACAAAACTTGAGCGAAAGACACACGCTAAATTGCTAGTAGTAATGTCAGTTAATGGAATTATTTTTTATATGTTTTTGTCTGTCTTCCATTTCTTTTTTTTTAAATATTTTTTATCGTATTTTTATTCTTTAATATCTTTAATTGATGAGAGGTTCGCTATACACTATGTCCACAGGTTTATAATTTTGTGGCACTTAGGGGTTACATGGGTTTCGTGGGTTCAAAAAATCGATTTTTTTTCTTTTTGGCTTATTAATTTCTACAACATCTCAAGAATATTATCCTAAATTTTCAAGTCGATCCGAATAATAGTTTCGAAGATACAGCCTCTGGAAGGTGTGCGCTCCAAGTCAGGTATAGAAGGGTCAGCGCGCCTCAGGTATAGTGTGCAGCTGCTCGTCTATTGTTTGTCTGTCATTGTTGTATATTACTTTCATTTTCTAAGGAAAACTAGTTCGAAATATTTTATTTGGTGATTACTTCTGGAAGGACGAGGTTCATTTGAGGTTATCCCAAGTTTCTATCATATAATTTATTAAAAACGTGGTATTATTTGTGGTTATCTAGTGTCATTTGAAATATTTTATTAGGTGATTACTTCTTGAAGGACGAGGTTCATTTGAGGTTATCCCAAGTTTCTATTATATAATTTATTAAAAACGTGGTATTATTTGTGGTTATCTAGTGTCATTTGTGAAGTTAATAAACAATGCATAAAATTTCAAGAAAACAGTTAACCGATGGAGCTCTTAGAAAAGATAGACCGAGAAAACAGTCCTTTAATCCTAACTGATGATAGTTCCTTCACGAGCACCTCAGCAAAAAAATTAAAAGGTGGTGATAAAGAGCACGTGCCAGAAGAAGACTCGCTCCAATATTAAATCATAGATTTTGCCTTGGTTTTCTCAACTCTTTCATCGTTTGTGAAAAATTACTCCAAAAATACTTCCTGCTGGTTCAAAGATTGTTAATATTGCGGCATTGGTCGCTGCTTGTATCTTCAATGAAGGAACATCAGCTTTATTATTGATTATGCACGGTATGGATTTAAAACTAGGCCGAAACTCCCACGAATATGCCCGAATTTCGGATGAAAACCGTGTAGCCGAAAAAATATCTGCGAGCGAGACTCGCGAAGCCAGAATCCGTCATCGACAGGAGCAAAAGGATGCCCTGGACATTGCAACTGCTGCAGGATCTTTACTTTATGGCCCAGGAATCGACGATTCACTGTAAGTTACAAAAAAAAAATTTTTTCCACGTTTATTGTTACTCAAAACTTTAAACGCGTTTTTCTCGGAACCCTGTTTTCAAAGTCGGTTGTCAAATGTTCTCGAAAACTACTCAACCGATCTTGATGAAATTTTACACAGGTGCTCGAGATATAATTTACTCGTGCTTGAACGAAGGATTTTTTTTTTCAATTACAACTATTTTAAAAAAAATAAAATGTCAAGCAAATTTGACCGAAATTTTCATTTTTTTGGAAAAATGTCTGCCAAAATTCCAATTTTTAATTTTTTTTTCTTTCCTTCGTTCAAGCACGAGTTTATGGTCTTAACTAAAACACTTATTTTCGTTTTTTCATTTTAGATGATCCTGTCAGGAGTTATGCTGACAACGCGGACGCACCTTTTTTTCGAGGGGTCACCGGAAATGACGTCACAATGGAGGAGTTTTAATTTTTTTTTTTTTAAATTTCAGAAATTATTCTATAAATATGTATCTATAAGACAGAAAAAAGTTTGAATGAAATAAATATTTTTTACATAGAAAAAAAAATATTGAAAATAGGCCTTTTTTACCCAACGAAACCCATGTAACCCCTTAACCCATTTAAGTTATCTATGCGAACGAAGTCACGGACAAATACTAGTTAATTTATAAGTTTGTTTTTATGTAAAAAAAAAAGTACGTCATGTCTTTTTTTGGCAACCGGGCAATAAAGGTATCAATTTCTTTACATACACCAATCACCTCTACATACATTCATGTTATGTCCTACTAAAGTAGGATGAGAGAACACCACATTGCACTTGCGTATCCACACGGTGTTTGTTATATGATAATGTTAAGCCAATTATGTCAAAGAAGTCCTAGGAATTTTACGAATAAATTCAATCTGCGGTCGGTATTTTCTGGTAAATTTGCTAATGATCTACAGTTAAAATATGAAATAGTCGCACAATGGTACTTCGTCAATGTCATTGTAAGCACTAATATAAATTATTAATAAATCAGTGTTGCTAATAGATAATATAAGGACAATAGCGAGTAGACCCATTTTCAAGAATGATCACACGGTCGTACCGCGCGGTAGTAACTTCGCTGACGTCAAACGACATTTGGGTGTGCAGCCCACGTGACGGTTGACATTTATCGGGTGCTCTTTATTACGCGCCGCTATGTCGCCTCATATACCTAAATAACATCGTACGTTTATTTTCTCGAGAAAATCTTTCTCTATTTACACTTTCGTTTCACCTACTAAAAAGATAGCGTAAGTGTCGACACTTATACTATATCCGGGTGTTTTCGAATTCATGGCACGCAAGACCCCACGATCGATACCGAATAATTTGCATCAAATGTAGAAGTACATTAAACTGTACTTACTGTTGTCTAGCTGTGGATAATCAGTTGCGATGAAAAACGGTGACAAAAATTTAGTATTTATATCGTTCACTTCACGTCCTTCACTGACTGTAATCAAATTTTGGTCTATTTCTAAAATTTATTCCTATATTGCAAAAACGCCGGGAAAAAATCGAATTCTTGTGTTAATTTCGTTTTGAAAAGCTTACATCCTTTGAGAATTGCCAATAAGAATTTGTGCGATTTAATCTATGTGGCCAATCTATCAGCTACTATATAAAATAATTGGTCCCGTACCGAATTTCATCCAATAACACTTTATCTTTTCAATCGTTTCAAATAAAAAAAAACATGTAAATTTCGCTTTTATTTAGGTGCATATAAAGCTATTCAGGAAAGTCTATGCTTTTATATACATACGCCCGTGCTTTTGTACCTTCATAATCGATTCCAAGCCCTATAATTCGCGCAATTATATGTAACAATTCGACGATAAAAGGGCAAATAAATGTTTTAACAAATGGACGATAATGTTTTATTATTCAAGACTTATTTTTTATTTTGCTTTACTTATTTACATTCGTACGATGTTAGTCGAGGCTTAAACAGCACCGACGGTTGACCTACAAATAATAGGCCGTGCCACCAAAGAAACGAATTATTATATCGAATGCTAGCAGTATCTCGACGGCGATGGACGTAGTATTTTCTTCTACCTTACTCCTCTCGTTGGTGAAGCTATAAACGTACGTCGATTCTGAACGGCGCCAGAAATTATAGCCCAATCGTAAATAGATTTGAATTCCTCATTTGAATGTAATGTTATGTTTGAAAATTATTACAACACAAAAAATATTTAAATTCTTCTCTCGATCATATTATGAGATAACTTGGCTTAATTACATTGTACCAAGAAACAATCATATCTATACTTGATTAAACGTCTATAGTTGAGTGAACGAAATAATAAATTAATCATTATCTGAAACGCTAAAGTAATTTTGAAGATCGAGGAGTGACTCCTCCCCCGTCGACGTGGCGCTTGGAGCGTGCCGCTTGAGTGTTTCACAGATGAGTACTGTGTTATTATTATATTCAATTAAGCGGTGGCGAGTCGTCATTAGTCCCTGCGCTGGGAGACGCGCCACCTGTCTGTAGCATTATTGATGAAATGTGATGACACGCCGCGAGTTCTTCGCCGAAGACCTTGTTTAGCGAGGTCACGGTCGAGAGCGTCCACTCGACCTTGGACTTATTGGTAATGAAATATACAAAGTTCTAATAAAACTTTTACTCATACGCATGTATACCGAATATGTACTTAGTTTACAGCTTGCATATCCAGAATTTCAACAACAGAAGAATATTTTGATAATTTGTAAACACTTACGAAAGTGCTACAATTATCAAAACATGGCCGTATGATTGTAAATATTGAACGTTTCTTGTATTTAGCAATTTGTACCGTGAGTTCGAAATTATTAAAGTAATTCAAAATAAAAAAAACAAAGGCTGTATCGCAATAAAAACTCACATTATCGCTGAATCACTACGTAGAGGGGCGTTAGCCGACTTGGCTGCGACGATGATGCCCAACACTAAATATCGTTAGTACTTCGACCACTCGCGGACTAGGCTAAACAATACTCGCGAGCTACGTTCAATTTATTAAAGAAATACGAGTTCATCCGGATTCACATCTCGTTGAGAGTCTAAGAATTTAATTAGAGTATAATTCAGATAGCAATACGTATTTATAATCTGAAAAAATATGCCAAAATAGTATCATTTCTACTGTATATTAATTACTTATAAGTCCCCTACAAAAATATATGCTTCATTGATTTTTCAATTATCTATTTAATAACATATGTAGCTGTCACATTTTGATTTGGATATAAATGAGATGACAGTAGTTGCATAATTTACAAGAAAGTAACTTAATTATATATACTAAATACTCGTCACGTTTCAACGACCCAATTTCACTTTAACTATATATTAAACAAATATTAGAAGGAAGAGATTATAACATTCTGGGACAGTTACATTAATTTCTAATGCATTTATTACAAATAAGCTTTAGAACCTAGCAGCGACAATCTGTCGAGTTTAATCCAAGCAAGTCGATATAGAATTCCACGGCTAACCTTTCGCTGACTTGTTTCTCTGAGGTACAGGCACGTTCGATAGGTCATCTTGGGTGCAGGAGTAGGACGCCGGCCGACGCGACTGAATAACGGAGCGCCAAAGGGTCATAATGCGAAGAAGTCTTCACTGCTCTTATCCCGCCGCACCCACCACAGCCCCAATTAGGCTAGCCCGATCAAACTTTTATCTTTTTTATAGGTTTTTGATAGAAATATATTATTATAGCGTCTCGGTCGACATTGGTATGCGATTTTTTAGAACAAATATCGTTGAATATTGAATATGTTTTACGTTAATTTTGTAGAAATTCATAATTATTTACAATTACAGGTTTTGTTGTGTATATCTTTGCTAATATCCCACCATATTACCCACCTGAAGGTGTTGTAATACAACGAAACTTAGGTCGTGGTAAAGAATTTAAAGAAAGTAGAATTAATACTACCTCACGTAGTTTCGCGTAATTGTGATATATATCGTTCTCTATATAAAGAAAAATCAAGTTAATTTTGTATTTCAGATCGATTTGAAGGATTAAAACGATAATTTATATACAGGCGACATAAAAATATTTTCATATTACACCAGGACTTCAATCCAAAACACGATAATATTTCCAAAATTATTTTTAATAATTAATTTATGCAGATGTGAATTTGGAGATTGCGACGTAGCACGATGAAAATATTAATAAAATGGCTTTTTGTTACTATATAAATAGGTAACCATATAATAACTATTAAAAGAAACTGTTTCGTTATGTAGGAACATGGATAATTATGAAAACCGAGAACATAAGAATATTTTTATATTAAACTAGGAGTTCAATCCAAGACACGATAGTATTTCCAAAATTATTTTTAATAATTCATTTATGCAGATGTGACTGGAGATTGGGATGGAACTCGATGAAAATATTAATGAATGCCTTTGTGTTATATTAGAATTTCTGTGATTTATATAAAAGTTAGCTATGTAATAACTAGCAAAGGAAACTATATCATTATGTTGGAACATGGATAATTATGAAAACCATAAATATTACATTGTATTGCTACATGAGTATTGTAGATATTTGCGTACATGGACAATAAACAAATTTAGGGAATTCGTAGAGCAGCGATTTATCAATTTACTTATAATAACGTCAAATGGAATGACTCATTAAAATCTAGCTCTCAATATGTGAACTGTAGGTTGTCCACAGAGCCGCCTCGCTCGTTGTCGTAAAATACGATCCATTCAAAATCACTCGAACGGCCATAAGTCATACCCGAACGAATGGAATTCACCTCCGAAACTCGCATACAACGCGGTGGTCAGGATGCCACGACCCACAAAATGGGTCAAGGTTGTGTCGTCGTGAACTCGCCATTAGCACAACTCCCGCTGCGTGAGTGTTCTTATGTGATCTCATTATGAATAATAGACATACGCATTAGCCAGTGAATCTTATATGCCGGATGTCTGTTACCAGCGTCAGGTTTAATAGTTACGCCCAAAAATTTCGCTTCCATTCAAAACGAATCACTTAACAAGCAATAAGTTGATCATTTTAACGAGGAATTGCGGCACCCATACATCCACCGGTCATAAAATATTAAATATACTCCACAGTTATATGAAATGGATACATTAATAAGTTCGATAGTAACATATATACTGACTCTTTACGGAGGAATAGCACTACGGGGCGTCGCCGATACTTTACGTAGCGCACAAAGCGCTCAGCCGCCATACGCACAAACACAAACACACACTCGTCTAGTGGTCAACTCGCACAAATATGAATGCATAATTTAAAATTAAAATATGTTAATAACCGTTTTTTCTTTTTACTTCATTATTTTTTTACAGAACATAAAATGGTTATGTAAACTACAAAAGATGCGGATCTTATTTTCGAAAGGTGATTTATTTGAAAATATTTAACAAGTGATTTAAAATAGCCTAACTTGACTAAGTATAAAATTAATAATATCGTCACTTAAAATGTTCAATTCTGGTAAAGCAGATTGTGGTAATCTCAAACGTTGCGTATTATTTTTGCAAGATAATTTAACGACACATATTTTTTCATTGCAAATGTAATTTCTCGACCGTACTCGACTTCACACTTGAATGCTCAATCGATCTTCCTGAAATGTTGAATATATTATACGGAATAGAATTTACTTTCTTAGTGATCTTTAGCGTCACCGCAAGTAAAATGAGTGTTTTTTTATATGTCGCATATAACGTAAACAGTTGTAAAAACGATTTTAATTTCATACGTTATGTCGGATATTAATGAAAGAAACATGTTTAAACATTTCAAAACTATTGTTGTTAGAATTTTATATAACATAGTTTTAGAGATATGTTGGAAACACCACAAAAAATATGTACCCTTCTTTATCTCTGAACATTGGTAACATTAAAATTATGAAAAAATAGCTTCATTAATTGTATACCGGAAAACTACAGCGATCATTCCAAAACACATTATATTTCAGAACTTCGATATTTTACGCCTATAAAAATATATTTTCATGGTAGTTGGATGTAAGAGATTACTTGCGTAACAATAAGTCCGTCATATGCATCAAAGTTACACTTTCAAGTAGACAAATAAATAGTGTCGTAGAAACGCTACGTTCACTAAAATGTTTATTTGTGCCTAATTGTACACGGAATCCTTGTAATACGTATTCTATGCTATTACTTATCCTTTTCGCAGCCAAAAGCATGTAATTACTTTTAATTTAACTTTTGTTCAATAATCGCATGTTTTGTCACTTTTAATTGTATTGTAAGGGTTGCGGACAAAACGTGTAGGAATTTTAAATGTGTAAAGAAACGAACAAAGATTATTATTATGCCATTTATATAGTCAATTATTACAAAACTTGTAAAAAGGATAAAAAACGGCGACGTAAAATTAAAAATCCTCTGTTAGTGGCAGAGCTATGGCCATGCGCATACACCAATAGTGACCGCGTAACCATTGTGTCGATATGAAAATTGTATTAATATAACTTTTTTAAATTTTACCATTGATCAATAATCTGTTTCAGTAACAAAGTACAGATTAATCGATGTGTAAAAAACGTTTGCATATTTTTAACAAAGTATATTTTTTTAAGTAAAACTTCTTTACGCACGCTTGACTTGGGGAGAAAGCTGGTGAATGCGTGACGAGAGCGTTACGAAAAGTGTGATCGGGCGAGGCGAACTGAAGTTGAGAGGGAGATATAAGTTAGTAAAGACAGAAAGAGAGAGAGTTACGTTTCGTATATATTACTGTAGGGACAAGAGAGAGGTGCGAGCACACTTTTTTTTCTCTCTTTCTCTCATAGCCAGTTATGTTTCGTATATCAAAGACACAGTGCTAGCCTATTGTCTGTATCACACTGTAGGAGCAAGAGAGAGCAGTGCGCGCGCACATTTTCTTTCTCTCTTCCTCTCATAGCCAGTGCATGAAATATATATATATATATATATATATATATATATATATATATATATATATATGCGAGTTTGCTAGTGTTACGCGAACGGTAATTTTTTATTATTTTGTAATTTAATTTCGTTCTTGAACAATTTTATAAATTATTATTTTGTTCAATACATTAAATATTCTACGTTTATAGTGAATAAAATTGTAAATTCGTTTTAAAGTTCATATTTTGTGAATTTGAAGTTTTACTTCAGTCGTGTGGTCTAAAGCACACTCGTTTTTTTTTATAACTTTTAATTTATCCAATATAACTAAACCACAAATTTTGAATACTACAAAATGTAAATATGTGAACTAAACCAAAACAATTTTTCAATTGAAGTAACAAATATTTGAAAATCAAAGAAAGTTAAATTATATTAAAGTCCAAATTAAAGAATTGAATCAAATAATTTGAAAAAAAAATTATTTTGTAATAAGAATAACTATAAAATTAATAGATAAAACCTAAAATTAAAGTTAAATAGTATGGTATAAAAAACTTAAATAATTTAAGAACTATTTTATTTAAAGTAACTTTAATTTATTGTACCTTGTAAAACAGATTTTAATAAATAATATTTTAAATGTACATATTCTCATTTTTAAGAATCAATTAAATAATTGAGTTAATAGCGTAATTATTACAAATACTTAATTATATATTTTACATTAATCATTTTTTCAAAATACCTAGTTTTTAAAAAATAAAGCAAATTTTCATACTTATAAAAATGGAAGTTATTTTAGAATACGAAATAAATAATAAATATCTTATGCAATAAGTTTTAAAATATAAAATATTACTATTTTATTTTAAAGCTTACTCCATAAAATATTTGGAACAATGGTTAAAATATATTATGACTTTATTTTTAAAATGTACGATTGAAAAAGGAGAGGGACCGAAATGCGGTCGAATAACGAATTTAACTAAATATATTACATGACATTTTAAATTTTATTTTGAAAGACAATTAAAAATACTCTGTGATATCCCATCTGATGGGGTTGGCGAACAAAATCTATCTCAAATCCCATATATAGAAGGGTATCTCAAAAAAAATCATGTCTTTGAGTTGACGAAAAACTTAAATTTACGAAATATGTATAAGAAAAATATTTCAAGATGACATAGCTACTACGCTATGATATAGAAGACGGACGTACAGACGTGATGTAATTATCAGGTTTCTACCATCAAGTTTCTCCATTTGCTGCGGGACTATAAAAAGAGCAATGACGATATATTTTTCAGTATAAACTTGCATTTAGCAATACTAAGTGCAATTAATTTCATCGACAAAAATATCGATTAGATAATTTAACACTAGCGTAAACATCAAATTAATACGTCTACACAAACGTTTAGTGAATCAGGATATTTTAAGGTATACTTTTTGTCAGATATGAAATAGTCATTTCTATGTAGGTACGTGGCAGTTATACTAAATAGTGTCAGAGTTCGCGCAAGATAGCAAAACACGTATCTATTACGGCGTGAACTGGATGGCAATCATTTTCTAACTTGTTTATTTTATAACAAATGACTGGCAATCGAACCACATACGCAACTCAGTTTTGACAATTAATTAACGATAGACTGAGTTGACGTGCAGTGCTCGCATTTGATCCTAATAGGTTACGTTTATTATTGATCGGAATTATTGGTGGTTTATTTAAATTGCAATCTTTTGATTTTGAGGTTAACAAGAACTATTAGATATAAAAAACATATTAAAAACAACGTTATATTTCAGAGAAATCGCTAATTATTTCTTTGAATCATTGTGTACAATCAGTGTTTTCGGTATCAAAGACTTAGCAAGAATGATGGCAAACCTGAATGTTGGGAAAATATTCGATCCATTATTTTTTTTCATAAACTCTCGATATGATAATTAACTAGAAATTATATGATTTTATTTCATATTAATACCAATACTTAATACCTCAATACCATTAATTTATGAATTTTGAAATATATTTCAACGTCAGAAGAAAAGTGTCGTTCTGCGAAAATTTTCTTAAAAAACAATAAATATTTCGTTATCTTTCCTACTCTAAACCATTTCCACAAAAACGTTGCCAAACTTATAGCTCCGCTGTGACGGCCGTTATGCAAATGGCGGCACCGCTATTTGGCATGACGGTGACAGTCAATGCGTTCTAGGACATTACGCTAATTTGTTTATATAGACAACTTTTTAGTGACGTCGTTCACTTTCATATTATAACCGCTAGGTAACGACACCCTTGTTTTAAGACACCATAGCTCAACAAAGTTAAGTGATTTGGCCTTCATTAATACGTAACACTATAAACCACTATACGTAAGAAACATTATATCATGACAGCATTTTTATTACGACATACACAGATTTATATAAACAGCACTTCTTATCTTAATAGCATCTTGTTTTTCAAGTTACTTGATTCCCTTCTCTTTCAACATATCCAGAATCCACTATAAACAAATTCCTTGACTTTCCATAATTTCAAGTTACATTTTCCTTGACCGTTTTTTTAGTTGTTCATACATAAATATAAAGCCCAAACATACGATTTTCTTAACTATTTCAATACGTCTATATTTTACTTCATTAAATAATTACCCGCAGTTCTACGAAAAGTAAATAAACAAAAAAACATACATTTGTGTAAAATTATTATTAAATTCATAAACGTAACACTTACCATTGACCATCAAGTTAACGACAATTTCTAAAAATTATTACGTACGAATACGAATCATCAGAATGTTTACTATCTCTCAAACATTTTAAAACAGAGAAAAAATACTGCTTCTAAAAAAAACTCGTAACAGAAATTAAGAATCTACCCTCAGGTGTAATAAATAACAAAAAACAAATTTAAATCTGAAAAATGTTGGTATTAGGCACAACGTTGAGCATGCAACCTCTAAACAACAAGCTGCTGTATAAACACATATCTATATTATTACTATGATAAAACAGAAACATTCAGTTATAATTGAAAGAAATCATAGAGAAAAGGAAGAATTTAGAATATACTAAGTAAAAAGCAATTTTTAATTGGAATATTTCAAGAGAATTTTAGTGGAAAGCAAAAGGAAGTGTTAACGAGTTTATTTTTGCAATAACATTTGATCTCTATATAAACTTCTAGTCTTTCATTATTTTAAGGTCGTTATTTTTTATCCCTATATATTGGTTATGAAATCGAGCGACAAGTTGTTCCAAGATTTTTACTTTTGCACCAATTGCATTCTTTCTTCACCTTTCCTCAATAAGAGCAAGGTTTTGTCGCTCATCCAATTATCGTCATTTAAGTGTCTCTTTTGTTAGTTTGCATTCTTTTGCCGCGCTTTCTATCAGACACTTTGCTCGATCCTATCATCGGGAGTTATCACATCTAGATCTGCACTTGCTCACTGGCCCCAATTCTGTTTGATTACTGGCAGAAATTTAATTCCTTTTTCACTTCAACTCATTTTTATTTCTTTATTTTTCTCACTGCTCTAACTTCTGCTCTTTTTTTTGGAGACCAAAAGTTAATGATCTGACCCATAAACTGCTCCAGGTGTTACGGCTGTACCTAATGGAGATTTCCACGGCGATCTGATAAGAATATACTCGATTTGATTACGATAATAGCCATCAGGTGAAGTCCAGGTGTAAAGTTAGCGTAGGTGGTTCTAGAAAAAGCTGTCCGATATCACAAAATTCTGTTCGGGTGCAAATTGTTTAACGCGCTCTCCTCTTTCACTACGTTATCAGAGATCTAATTTCCCTACGAAATTACCCAAGTGATAGGAGTTTGCACCGACTTTTGCAACAAAGTCGCGTCAGAAGCATTTCTCTACTAAGCAACTTTGAAATGGTGTTTTCTAGTTCCAGGTAGTATTTCTCTATGACGTCTTTTGTAGAGCTCTTCGGCGCATAATCTGGTTACTGGCGTCGCTTTGAGTTTAATACTTAGCAATCGGCCACAATAGTTTATATCCCATTACGCAGTAACTTAGATGTTTTAGGTGAAGGAAGGCTACCACATTTTGGCTACAAGTGTAACTACAAGAGAATTAGATGGTGTGGGTTTCGGTTAAAACATGTCAATTACCTCTCCACTGAGTTTCGCTAAGGCCACATATGTTAAGTGCACATCTAGTTATTTTTCTTTCCAAGTTCGTGAGTTTTACAGGATGTAAGAGACCGCATGCATAAGACCCATGTGTCTATCTTTTAGACCTGGAACAGTTTTATAGATTACAGAAGCATATTCCCCATGCAGAGTTTGGTTTCTTACACCTGCATGCCCGATAGCCAATTTCACACCGTCTACACCGGGCACATTACAGCGTCGGTTGCTAGGCGGATTGCATGTCTGTTTAGATTCCTTATCTTGTACTTTCATGGAAGGTCAGACTATAGCATAACAATTTTATCTTACTTATATTGGTCACATTTAGATTTTATTAATACCAACTTTCCCTGACTTTCCATATATCTTTGTGAAATCCCTGACTTTCCCTGATCCGTCAGGGCTTCCCTGACATTTTCCCGACTTTCCAACATATGGACATGCTGTTTTTCAATGCCATAACCAATAGTAAGAACCATAGACACATTACTACCATTACATTACTACATACCGAAAACTGAAAACGTCAAAATTCCAGCTCTTTATTACGAAAATGAAATTTTAACACCCTAAATTTTCAACACCACGTTAAAAAGTAAATATCAATATTTTACATATATATAACTTAAATAACTTTATATTTTTACCCAACCGTCACATTCAATTTTTGTACCATTAAGACATCATATGACCGGGGTCACTAATCTTTTTGAAGTATTGGAAATGATACAAATCTGTATATTTACAAAATAAGAACTTTATGACTGATTCATCAGCTCAAACCGCCGGGTCTGAAAATTTAAAATTTCGTACGAAGGCCTGAATGAAGAATTTCAACCGATTCAAAATTTGTCGGGAAAAAATATTAGATGGTGTTATAAACTTCAAACTTCGCTAAAATACTTTAGAAGAAAGAAATTAAATACATTTTACAGTGTTTTGGGAATCAAACCCCAAGGGGATGAAATGGGGGTTCCATGTTTGTAATACTCCATTACTAAATTGTTAAACTGTTCTTCTACTAATTTGGGGGGAATATTCCTTATATAATGCGGAGGAATTTTTCAATAATGAGGGATTTTTCAAAATCGAAGTCATAAAGAGATTAAAAGAGGGTATTTTAATTAAGAAAATCTCGCTAATAAAGTTATTTACAGATAATGGATTCACCTGTGTAAGGATCCTATAAACTTCTAATAATTAAATTGATAGGTATGTAGTGGTAGTGCTATTCAGGTCACGTCAACATTTCAAAATATAGGTAATTTAGTTTGTTGGACTTCTATAAGCCTTATACATACTGCTAGGAGGTTTCGTTTGTTTCACCTATTTCCCGGGAAAAAGGTATTCGCTATTCATCTCTACGACCAGCCTGTGTCACGGAAATGAAAATCGAATAACTTTTATCCTATGAATACTATTTTTTTTCCAATTCCAAGCAAGTCAAGCTAGTTTACTATACATAATACCATAGCCGGCTAAAAAGCCCTGAAGGATAATGATTGATTCTGCCGCGGTAGATGGTCCTGAATCATTATTAAAGGACGTGTGCTCCTTAGGCTGCTGGGCCCGTGCACATGTTATGCAAAATTAATTTCTAAAGCGAAATATATTTTTTTTAAATTATAATTCAATTATTGCTAGAGCTAAACATAAATATTCCTATATAATTACTAGCTTTTCGCTCCTCTTTTAGCTTTTCGGCTTCGCTCGTGTAGACGATTCGTTTTCTAAACTTCTGTCAATTGTTTAATTAACTTCAAAACGGTGGTTATAAATCCCATCCAAATGTATTTAATATTATTAAATATGTTAGTCTTAAGGCTTCTAAACAAATGTACAAAATTTAAAAAAAAATATGAATATTTGTCTATAAGTTTTTTCCACGTACTTCTCAGAAACTACTAATCATATTACAAATATTCTACTTTTACTTCTTCTTATTATATTCTTCTATTCGGCCTAAGTATCTTTCAAGTTAAAGAATAGCGAAAATTTTATAAAAATCAGTTTTGTAGTTTAAAATATAAAATAAAAAGTCGGTTTCATTTTTATTAAATTATTACTTACTTGTATTTTGTTAACACTATTGTTTATTTGTATATCAACAAACTCTACAAACAGTGTCTACCTAGTTTACGCAAATAAAGCAGCAGAGAGGAAGTAAGAATTTAATACTGCACTTCCTTGTGTAGCATTTTGGTGGTTGTACTGTCTAGTGATAATATCATGTTAGAAGCAATCCTCCCCTAAGTCAATGCCTACCACTTTTTATAACTAGCCCTAAGATTTATTAATCAACGTTGCGATATAGACCCTACGGGGAAATTGTAGTCGCTTGAATTTTGAAAATATAATAATAGGGTATCAGCGGTATGAAAACTGATCCCCTCCCCCCACCTAGTAGAGACTGCGAACACAGTGGCACGTAAAAATTTACAATAGAAATATTTTTTCCCGTATAAACTTAGCTACCAATTTTCTTCTGATTAGAGATTGAATCCCGTAAAATTCTTAAATACTTGATACAAATAATTGTATTGAAAATATTAATACTAAATTTTAAGTAAAAATTACCATAACAATTTTCTTCCCATGCAAATATAGCAACCACTTTTTACCCCCTTAGGGATGAATATCGGAATATGCTTGTTAAATTATTTGTATTGCAAAGCGTTAATACAAATTTATAAGTAAAAATGATAATAACAATTTTCTTGTCATACAAATTAACCACTCCTTTTATATGTTTCCGAATATAGAAATACGCTTAAATATTTGTTTAATTTTTTGGTACTGAAAATTATTAATACAAATTTTTAAGTAAAAATTACCATAAAAATGTTTTTCCCATACAAATTTAACCACCCCTTTTCACCCCCTTAGAGGTTATATCTCGGAAAATCCTGAAACGCGGGTAACATTATTTTTGTTAAAGAGCATGAACACCCAGTTTTAAGTAAAAATTACCATAAAAATATTTTTCCCATACAAACATAACCACCCCTTTTCACCCCCTTAAAGGTTGTATCTCGGAAAATCCTGAAACACCGGTAACATTAATTTTGTTAAAGAGCATGAATATCCAGTTTGTAAAATTGCCATAAAAATATTTAGTCCATACAGACTTAGTCACACCTTTTCACCTACTTAGGGGATGAATTTTGAAAAATCCCTTCTTAAACCATGGCTCCATTATAAAATCAACACCCTCTCCAAATTTCAAATTTTTATCATCAGCGGCATGGGCTGGGCGTTGATGTGTCAAACGGAACATCGCCTTTTATATATAGACAAATTTAACAACCCCTTTTCACCCCCTTACAGATTGTATCTCGAAAAATCCTGAAACACGGGTAACATTATTTTTGTTAAAGAGCATGAACACCCAGTTTTAAGTAAAAATTACCACCAAAATAGTTTTCCCCATACAAACTTAGTCACACCTTTTCACCCTCATAGGCGATGAATTTCGAAAAATACGTTCTTCAACGATGCCTCCATTATAAAATCAACACCATTTCCAAATTTTTATCATTAGTTATTTGGCCTGATTAGATTAAATCTATGTTCCACTTTACTACATACCCAAATTCATACTTTGGTAAAATAAAATATAGGCTTTAACTCAAATTTTATTACATTACACATGAAATAAATTTTTAGCTTTACTATTTTATTTCATGTGTACATTACACGTCAAATAAAATAGTAAAGCTAAAAGTCCGCGTATTAAAAAGTATCGAAAAACATGAATTACAAAAACTCTAAATAAAATGTGGTGAAGAAATCAATTACTTTTAATTTGTCTGTCTGCTTATTAATATGTGTATTTTTTTTGCTTATTAGTATAATAACCAACAGTCGGATTTTGAGGAGGTTTACAATATTTTATGTTTATGATTACATAATATTTTTATGCTGCTTTGTGCATAAAATTACTGAAATAATCTGAATGAAGTATTAACGTTGCATTACGTAGAACCTTGGAAAGAAACGGAGGTATATCTAATTTATTATACACCAATACGACGATAAAAAATGACGGATATATATAAAACTTGTGAATATTAAAATATGGTTAATCATTGAGCACTATTATTAACAATTGGATAAACAAAGAAGCTCACGCAATATAAGCCATCGGTGAAAGGCTGTTTCATGAGAACTTGTACGCTCACCCTTATCAGCATCCGTATTGATACTGAAAATGATAGTCTCAATGTTTTATCGAATACTTTCCTATAAAATGAAATAATTTTATCGAGTTTCTTGCCACTTTCTTATGAACTTGTAGCAATTTTAGACTTCCTGTGCTATTTCTTTCTGCCTTTAATATTTTATTTATTATGTGAGTTAATGGAAAACAAATATGCAAACAAATATGATGCACGTTATCTCGTGTCTAAAAAATATCATGAAATTCAAATTAATTTCAGTCTTGTAATGAAAATGGACTGCTTGATTTGAAATTACCTGTTTCTTATTTTCATGTAACACAAAAAAATTCGAATATTTTTAAGATACTTTATACCTTTTTAGGCGTTTTGTTCGTATACATGTATTTCATATATGTATATGTATTATGTATATGTATATGGCGTTATTAAACGTTTGGATTTATGTCTCACCCGTCTTTATCAGTGAAGGTTAAAATTATCACTGTAAATGATTCGACATTATAAAATGTAAATCATATGTAGTACGGTAAAGATCAATGTGCTCTTACTTTGCAGTTTCCCAGATGACTGAAGAGTAATCGGTTTGTAAGCAAATACATATTACTTATGAGAAAGTACATATGTAAAAACAGGCATCGCGCAGTCATCGATTCCCATACAATCAATTTGCAGAATTGTATGTCAAACAAAACCAATGCAATGATTAACATTTGTAAACCAATGCAATGATTACATTTGAATGCAAGATTTACATTTTCTTTATTTGTTTATTACCTTCAAATCTTCAATAATATTTAGAAATTTCAAAATAGTAGATCCAAGAGGCGTGGTTAGCAAAATGCCCAAATCAATTTTAAGCATTTTCTGTGATGTAATTCACAATTAATTTCTCAATTGATTCAGAACATTTTAAATAAAGTGTTTTCTCCATTGTACCCAGCATATTTTTTCACCTTAAGTTTTTTTAATTGATATCCTATGATTTGCAAATGAGAGGTAAAACTGTCATCCATATTTTGACTACGAATGGTACTTCTGGCTCTTAATATGAAACTAAAACTCCAGAGGAAACGCCAACCTTTCGTAATGAGTAAAATTTGCAAAATAAGACTTTAATAATAATACAATGCCCTACATATGGTCAACCATTAATACAAGTGGTTAAAAAGTTGACGTATTGTAAGTTCACTTTGTTTTTTAAAGGTATTTCACTCGGTTGTTTTTTAATGTTTTACGCTTCTTTTTCTATATTGTACACTTTGAAATGTTAAATATAACTTTATCGGATTTCAATATTGAAGGTGTGGACTAATTTATTTGCACTTTATATGCGGTATCGATGTAACATTTTCAAAACAAAATATATACGTTGCACAGAAGGTATCTACTGTCACAATAGTGACGTACCCGCAATGATGTACAGAGCGCGATCTAGCTTTTACTACAATTAACTGACATGATACATGCAACAACGTGATTAGCCCAAAACTGGCCTCAACGTAACTTTGCTTTTCAGATTTATATAAGGATTAAAATAGGTTCATGGAAATAGACGCTCACCGTGAAAGTGGCTGGGAGGGAGTAGGGTAATCTCACCAAATCCACAGATGAACTAAATTATAAAAATCTTGTAAGGTTTTTTCTGTGGAAAAAATTCTAATAGCGAAGTAAGTTAATCTGTATAATTGTCTACCGACATTTTCTAATTATTGGATTTCGAAAGTCGGAATACATCAAATTAGTTTCTGCGTTTATGAATATGCAAATGTAAAAAAACATCCGCTAATTAATGAGTAGTAATTCAAGTTTAAAATGGAAGATTGTGATAGGTAATTAAAGAAAACAATGTAACGACTGAGATTAATATAAACATTCTTCAGACAGTCTTCAATTTCAACATATTCCTGAAATATCTTATTTATAAAGCTGACTATTAGGGGAACATTTCATCAATATGTTTAGAAATATGGAATTTTCCTATACAATTAGGAAAATTCCATATTTCCCTGTAACCAACTTCTGATCGTTTCCAAGTACCCACTATTAGTATTGGCATACATATGGAATCTAAATAAATCTAAATTGCCTTACAATAGAGGCCACTGTAGTGCATCCGATACCAAAAGAAAAAGCGATGGTATGATAAAACTTCAATATTTAGGAATCTAAAAAATATTTAATTTTGAGTACTTAATTTTTAATACGTTAAAAGAAAGAAAAAAATTTATTTTTCTTAATTTCAAGTAAAACTATCAAGATAAACAGTCTACTGTACGTATGATTTTAAACATATATATGTAGCACAAAAGTATTAGTCATTTCAAAATAAAATTTAACCTTATATCTGAAATGTCAGTCTAAATTTAATTTTAATCATGTGACATGTAGAAATTTTAATAAAAACCTTTAAATCACTAAATGTAAGACTTATGGGGGTTGTCAATTAAAGCCGTTGGGTCTATTATCCTAAAAATTGCTCAAACCCTTTTATTTAATATATGTATTGACATCCGAATTAGATGAAACACAATAAAATTGTTTCTATTTTTAAGGCGGGTTGTACAAGTGACCTTACGAAATACTGCCCAATCTCAGTGTGACCTGCTCTCAATAAAGTTTTTGAACACTCATTTTGAAGCAACATCTCTATCATTTTAATAAACATATAATACCTTCATAACTTACAGAGGAAAATCGGACAAAGAGGAAAATCCACGCAAGTTAAGTCAATTATGATAAAATTAAACTGTATCAAACTACACCAAATTAAATTAATTAAGTCAGGTCAAATTAAATAAAACAAGTCAAAAACTACTCAAATCAAATTCAAAGTAAAATAGTAATAAAATCAATTAATTTAATTAACTCAATCACAAATTAATTTAACTTAAATCATAATGGCGCATGTAGGCCTATACAGTGTGTCAAAAGAGGTAGGTCCAGTCGGCCCGCGCACGTGACCAGCATATTGCTGGAGCTTCCCGGCACCCTCGCCATCAGAGACGCACTGCGCTTGCGCATTATAGCGTGAAAGTGGTCCACGCGCGCCTGCGCAAAAATACCACTGGCGCTGCAGTGCCGCGGAAGCCCCATCAAGACCCTGAACACGTTATTATATTGTACCCGCAGGGCGTCAAATGCCCGCCGCGTATAATCAACCCACAAACTGCACGAGTAGAAAGTCTGGCAGAATGCCCTAAAGTTTAGGGCATTCTGCCAGACTAAAGATTACGCTGTTTAGGGCCTAAACAGTGTAATCTTTACTGGTACCGTGCATCATGCAAATCTTCCAGCCAACATATTGCAGCGCACAGTCAACGCCCTGCGTTCCCTGTCCATATCCATATCTTCCTTAAGGTCTTCATTGACCCAATGACCCAGATATTTAAAATGAGTTATTCTATTTAAAGATGTGTCATAGAGGGCTACCGAGTGACCTTTTTTTGGGTACTCTAAAATCATAAACACACTTTTTTTTACATTGTATCGGAGTCCGTTATCCTCCGCGTACAGTTCACATATACGTAGCAGCTTGCGTAACGCGCCGATAGAAGGGCTGAGCAGCACCATGTCGTCCACGTAGCTGATGTTATTAACGCACACTCCGTCTATATGACATCCGATTCCGGTACTGCTCAGCTCTCCAATCAACCCGTTTACATATATATTAAACAGTTTGGGTGAGGTCAACCCCTCCTGACGCACCCCGCACTCAAGACCATATTACATCTACACAGCCTGGGAGAATTTCCAGGGTAACTTCTGTGACCTCTTCAAGGCTTTTTGATTGCGTTGGTCATAATACGATTAGCAATAAGCTAAGCTATTACAGTATTGAGGGAATGGCAATAGTTCTTATTAAATCCTATTTGAAAAATCAGGAACAATGAGTCGAAATTAATGGTACTGATTCGAAAGGATCTATTATGAAATTGAGAGTGCCCCAGGGTTACTGGGTCAATTTTTGTCCCTTGTCTATATTAATGACTTACCATTCATGTTAAGAGGTATTTGCGATATTGTTCTTTATGCCGATGACACCTCCTTAATTTTTAAAGTAGATAGGAAA
Organism: Druceiella hillmani; assembly: GCA_039881145.1. NCBI lineage: Eukaryota > Metazoa > Arthropoda > Insecta > Lepidoptera > Hepialidae > Druceiella > Druceiella hillmani. Next base: position 3,640,480 of record JAYKKI010000091.1, on the reverse strand, counting down.
GAAATAGACCTAACAACTATTAATGAATCTCAAAGTATATGAATGGTTTTCAGTCAATAACTTGTCTTTCAGTGCTGAGAAAACAAAATGTATTAAATTTTCAGTATAATTTTGAACAACAAAGTACTAGAATTAATAACCACTGCCACTTTCCTGGGTTTTATACCCAGGGGGTTTTATACTCAAGATGAAACGTTACAAAGTGTTACCCTGTTTTCTTTTAAACTGATTTGTCTTGCTAATTTGTTTATATTTGTAGATGCTGTGTTTGGTCTTGCGGTCCTTTGTTACAACATTTGTTAACTGTATTTGATATAATGGAATGTTTAATGATTATTTCATTCTAATTATTTCTGCGTAGCCTTTTCTCATACTCCCGTCTTTAATTTATCTTGGATAGGATATTTTCCCGATAAAAACTCGACCTGTTTTTTCCAGCTCGCTTTCTTCCTCTGAAACTAACTATTGACAAGGCAGGAGGTAGTAACCACGAGCTCATGCTGATTATTGAACTTGAGAAAGACACCGGACACTCCTGCTTGTATGCCAAGCAGGAGTGTCCGGTAAAATATTTCTTAAGATTTTCTGTTTCTGTTCTCTCCTCTTGAACTTGCCATTTTGGTTTCATTAATTCTGTGTTCTTAAGGTACCTAGTTTTTCCAAATGTTTTCTTCTTATTTCTACTGTTTTACAAAAGTCGCTTTTCCTTTTTTCTCGTCAGCGGCAGTGTCTCTATGCTAGAGAGAATGCCACATTTTGATTTTCATTCTAGTACATTCAAAATAACAAAATAATAAGTAGCTTGATGATCATTGTCAAAAAATAGCGTGATTTTGTTCTAGAAGTACCCATTTGCTACAGAATCGTATATAGAAGTTATAACTTTGTCATGAATGTTACCACCCTTTAAAATGTTTCTGAACGAGTTCTATCGTGACGGAGATGTAATATACCAGTATCTAAAATTCCTGTTGGTTTGCTTAAATTTAAAATGAAAATATGAAGAGACCCCATAAACAGTTTACTAGGAAGCATCGACCTGTGATTAAATAATAAGCATATTTAGAAGTATTAACTCAGCTATTAACTCATATTTAGAAGTATAAGAGCAGCTTTATATTATAGAGCAGATACAGACTTTTGAGCGATTGCTTCGACTGACATATAAATTGACATGTATGAAACACACTTCTGCACACTTGGGTGTACTTCGTCCAGATAATTGCTACGAAATAATAAAAACAAAAAAATAAATGTGTTTAAGTGTGTGTAATGCTACTAGGAAATACACTTATTTAAGATATGTAAGTATTAAAAACATAAAACTGTGAAATATAGAACAACAAAGTTTTTTTTCTGAAGGGACATGTTTTTGTAAGTAAAAAAGGGCGCCCCGTATAATAACGCATAACGGCTAACACAATTCTTGCAAGGTAGCACGCCTACTCGTTTTGATCGACCACACTTCTGCGCTGTTGCATTTCCCATAGTTAAATATCGACCAATGAAGTGGTATTTATAGATAAGCGACAGAATGATTACAAGTTGAAAAGTGAATAGCTAAAACGATTAACAAAACCGAATATAGAGTATATATTATAGTGAATAGAGTTGTCATCGCACCGAAACTGACAAAGGTACGGAATATTGTTGAGAGATAAATCTCATACGAGTTAAACAATGTCTTAAAGTCAACTTGTTAGTGAGCATTACCGACAGAATTTATTTAACAAATCGGTTAACCTGGAGGTACATACGCTGCACACATTTTGCACCAGCTCGTCGTTATGGAGACCTCGCAGGGTGATTTTACATGTTTGCACTAAAACAACAAAATAATAAGTAGTCTGATATTAAATATCCAAAAATAGCGTGATGTTGTTCTAGAAGTATCCATTTGCTATAAAATCATATGTAGAAGTTACAATTCTGTCATGAATATTACCACTTTTTGACAATTTTATGGACGAGTTTTATCGTGACAGAATCAAGAGATTTAATTTTCTCATTAATCAGACGAGACGAAAGCTACCACAAAAATAATAAACCGACTGCAAATCACCACTACATAAGAAACGCACTGACAAGTATAAATTAATGAAAATACGATTACTTAGTTGGAACTAAAGCACAATCTTGTTTCCGTCCATATTTGAATTTCGAAAATATTGTTACTGTTAAGAGATTTTATGAATCGATACCATGTCGGTGCCTTTCTCTCTCTATCATGTACATGCAAAGTCACACAGACGCACATTCAACTGATCCAAGAAAAGTCAAACGAGCCCAAACATGAATATATTTCTCATCGTTGAGAAGTTCCTGTCGCCACCTTCCAGCTCCATCACCAGATCCTGGCGAGTTAAAGTACCTATAAAGACATATAAAATGAGTTCAAAAGCAAATTGCACAAAGGTGGCTTATACATTCATCCATCAAGGAGTTCCTTAATCAATATTTTCGAAATTCAAGTATGGACGGAAACAAGATTGTGCTGCTTTAGTTCCAACTAAGTAATCTTATTTTCATTAATTTATACTCTTCACTGCGTTTCTTATGCAGTCGTGATTTGTAGTCGGTTAATTATTCTTGGGGTAGTTTTCGTCTTGTCTGATTAATAAGAAAATTAAATCTCTTGATTCCGTTACGATAAAACTCTTTTATAAAAATGTCAAAGGGTAGAAATATTCATGACAGAATTGTAACTTCTACATATGATTTTATAGCAAATGGATACTTCTAGAAAAATATCAAACTATTTTTTGACATTGAACATCAAACTACTTGTTATTGTATTTAGCGCAAACATGTAATATCACCCTGCGAGGTCTCCGTAACGACGAACTGGTGCAAAATGTGCGCAGCGTACTTCGCCTCCAGGTTACCTGTGAGGGGAAAGGAACAGGGACAGGGAGAAGGAGAGTGAGAGGAAGAGGGAGAGGGGGGGAGGGGGTTGAGCAAGAGGGGTGGGTATCGAATTTAAGCTATAATTAGAAAAGAAATGCTTGCAAATTTAGTTAATAAAAATAATAATACTAGGGCGGAACTACAGGCGGCCACTACAGTAACTAATATATGTAAATAATATTGAGATACATTTTCCTATCTTATTATAACGAATGTCTTGTTAGAGGTATAAAACTTGGAAATTAAAAAATAGATAAAAATAATAATAATGCCCCTAGTGTTGACTTTATTAAAATGTAATTTTATGCCATCAGTGTTTAAATACAATTTCAGGCATATGGGCGCCGCGGCTAGAATTAAGCGCAATCTTGAGGTCGAATACTCAACCACTTTTTCGAGCAGTTTGGATTCTATATGGCTGATAACGCAGCGAACGTTATCTTTCAAGTGATCCAACGTCAGTGTTTATTGGCATAGACTAGCGACTTCACATATCTCCAGAAAAAACAATCCATACGTGTGATATCACACGACCATGGAGTCCAGTTCACAAGGGCACTACGCGCTCATCTAATGTTTCCTCCAATAAATCGATTGTGTCGCGTACTGTATAGCATGTTGCACCGTTTTGTTGAAACAAAGCTCTTCAACATTAGTGGCAATTAAATTGGAGAATGAAAAAGTTAGTAATAATGTATTTGAGGCGCTCTCCATTGACTGTAACGTTCTCGCCGGTATCATCTTTGAACAAATACGGGTCAATGATTCCACCAGTCCATAAAGCACATCAAACAGTGGACTTCATGTGGATGTAACGACGTCTCAATAATGGCACATGGATTTTCTTCACTTCGAATCCGGCAATTTCGTTTATTAACCATTTAACCAAAAAACTGGTTGAGAATTGGACTTCGAGATTGAGTTTCATTTGAGCCAGTGGCGACGCCCCTATGCCTGAAGTCACATATAAACGCAAATGGCATATAATTACATTTTCAATAAAGCCAATAACATGGTCATTGTCATGATTTATTTTTTTTTCTATATATTTTTTATATAATCGATTTTTTTCATTTTAAAGTTAAACACCTCTAAAAAACACCGTTATAGTTGTTTTGGCCGCAGACATGGAAATTAACAGGTGTGAGTGGAGTACAAAAAGAGAACCACATCACAAAATAATTAAGGTAGTTTCAAATTGGAATTCATTTAATAAGACACTGCTTAGACTACGAAATGTAATGAAATATTCATAACCGAGTCGGTTGGGGCGTACGGCCTTCGTTGTAACTTTTCCCACGACCGATCGTCCACGACCTTGCAGAAATGCTACCACCGACTACTATCTGCCTCTCGCGCGCTGTCAATTATAATAGACATCCCTAGGGCCTCTACGAATTAGACGGCACGTCGCGCGGTATACCTCATGCAATATTTTTGTATAAAATCATACTGACTATACCCATTAATGTGCGGTATGCGATCGCCTTGTGTAAGGTCTTTAAAAAAAACGCTTCCTCCCAACTGAACTAGTAGCCCGTTACAATTGCTTCCCGTGTAAGTCGGTAGATAGATTAGGTAGACAGAAAGTAAGGTTTATAAAAGAGTGATGTTAGTAGGTTCCATCGATAACAACTCCGAACTCAGGGCACAAACCCACGTCAGTATTATGTTGTAGTGCTAGGATGGGCGAATAAGGGCGAGCGGACGCGTGATGACAGGCGGGAAATGCGCGCAACAGATCGCGACCGCCGCGGCTCAAATGTTGGCCGGTCCTACCTTTATTTAACGTCCTAACCCACACCCGATGAACGCGCGCTCGATCCGCACGAAGCAGCCACACCTGACTTTTCATTCCTCGGTTAAAACGAGGAAATAAAAAGTCAGGTGTGGCTGCTTCGTGCGGGCCGAGCGCATTCATCCACTTTTAACAAACACGTTCATTGGTCATCCAAACCCTATCCCGGCACGATTATCTTAATAAGGTGATTTCGTCGTTGTGATTAAACATATGTTCGTTGGTCATCCAAACCCTAAACCGGTACGATAAGCTTAATAAAGTGACTTCGTCGTTGTGATTATACAATAAAATTAAGCTTGTCAAATTATATTGAAATAGTGTAAAGTAAAAATTGTCAACCGCTTGATGTGTTCAGTAGGGTGTGCGGGCCGATCGAAAGGGGTGATAAGTTCCAAGGAATATTTTTGATCCATCTATTTAAAGGAAGATATTGAGTCCAAATTAAAACTTAAATCTTCAACTACTTAATGTCATTTGTTTTCAATGTCAAATGTCTTCACGAAGAAGCCGACAGACGGATTATTTTTCTTCTTCACTCACAATATTATTGGGCAACATAGACAAACTGTCAGCGAAAAAAAAATATTCCACCATATTTGATCTCTTTCAAATAACAGATTATAAGGGAATTTTTATAAATTTTATGTGGATTGCTGTCACTGAAATAAAATTGACAACAATGTAGCCCCGAAATTATGGGTAGTTAAGGAACAGTAATACGAATTCGATAAGACCGAGATGGTTTAAAAGTGTACGAAATGATGTACCGCTTGAGGGTAACAAAGGGAAATAATGCAGCCTTTTGAGGATAGAAGATGTAATAAAAAACAACGAAACAATAATTTTGAGAAATAAACTTGAAGGTACATCCCTACGCCATGATGGAACCTTTTCGGACCCCGAGAACACTTGGGAACATACTGTTTAGTAATGTGGCACATTTATATACCGGGGGCTATGGGAATAAACAAAATGGAACCCTTGCAATCCAAGAGAATGCCATCAAGAGTCTACATTGCCCAAAAACAACAGTTTTATGTGCTATTTTTTGAGCAGTTTTTATATGATATATATATATATATATATATATATATATATATATATATATATATGTATATGTACATTGCCCAAAAACGATAGTTTTATGCGCTATTTCTACTCAAGGAATAAATGGCCCTTATTTTTTTAACCAAAGAGAAAGAGAAGCTTCTAAATTTAATTGTCGCTTGATTGATACGAGGTTTTGGTACCGGAATTGCAAGTGTTTTCCGGATTCAACAAGAAGACGCAATTTCAACAAGATGGAGCAATTTCACACTGCTAGGGTCTCGACGCCAAAACTGTTAAGTATTAAACCGATTATGCCCAATTTTTTACAGTTTTATGTAAAGTTTTAAACGATCGATTATTTTTTACTGTCTTTTATCCTTTTGAAGGGACGTTCGTCTCATAAAGAAGGGTTCCCTTCGATCTTCATCTTTCCCACTACGCGGGGTTAGTACCGGGCTGCTTGAAATTCTGACTCCAACTGATGAAGACAGGTTTTGTGTGATAAAATCATTAAGAGCTACTTTTTCCCTTTCTTACGATTCTTACCACCCACAGTCTGCGATAAAATTGCAGGTAAGTCGTCATAAGCAATTTTCAGTGCGGCGAATATCACCATTTTTTATTCATATTGATAAAGGTGAGACTAGCATCTGTATTTGATTTTAGAGATATTTAGTAAAAAGCTAAAGCAAATAAAAGCATATCTAAATTGGAAAATCAAATTATTAAATTTTATTCAGTTTTCTGGTGGTGATATTCAATTCGAATTAATTTTGACAACATAATTCTCACCAAAAAAAAAAACAAAAGGAAAACTACCCACTTCCTTACAGCAAATGTGGAGATGTGGTCAAAACTGACCTAAATAAGACCAGAACTTAGTTCATGGAAGGTTCCATAAGCGCAATAACACTGAAATAACTAGTTATACTACATTCTACACCGTCGAAAAAGTGGATATTAACATATCCCACTATATTTAGTGACGTCGCCTGTCATACGTGTTTAGTAATACGACTGTCAAGTATATTATCATTTTACGAATTGTGATTAGATGCGTGTGTGTACCATGTGCAATAAACTTTACAAATACTAGGCATGTTTTTACAAGCGTTCTTGATTTTCTTCTCGCTGATAGTTTATGAAATCGCCGTTTTTATAAGCTCCATTGTTTTTATAAGCTTAACACGATGACCTTCAAAAAATACCTTTCTAAGGGGGCCATAAATGCAAGTGACACGGAATGAAAAATAAAGGAACAAATCTGCGTATACCATTCGTACGCATTTTTACGCCTTTTTTTACTGCGCTCTCACCTAAGTGATGTCCATAAATTTTGTGCCAGCTGCTTGTATATGAAGTATGTAGACGCCAATACAACACAACGAAAATAGGTTTTTATCCTTTTTTAATGCTTAGTATTTCTTGGCTCATAAAAAACCTAATTTTCCTCGTGTTTTCACATTACGAAATCAGTGTTTTAAGTGAGATAATGTGTTCGAGTGATCTCATTAAAAAACATATTTGTCCTATCTTGGAAATAAAGAATGAGGGGCGAAAGTTACATTTATCCCAATAGTGATTTTAGTAGTTTTAAGTGTCTTTTTGTTTATTTTAAGACTTTCCTCATGTAGTAATTTCCAGAATGCGTAATATATATATATATATATATATATATATATATATATATATATATATATATATATATATAATAATACTAGTAGAAACTTGGTAACTAAGATTATCGAACCAGCCACAAAAAGAAATTTCTGATAATTACTCTTCGCGAAAACGAAATTTGCTATGATTTTTTGTTTTACAGACAATGGAAAACTGTACTGATGGTCCAAAATGTTATCTGATCGAGTTATTGAAGCGTGTGAGCCTGCATACCTATATATGCAAAAAAAGAAAGTTATCTGAAAAAAGAAAGCTACAGCTACAGTTTTAGCAGGTCTGCTAAAAAGTATTTATTTCACTGAACAGTGCATTTTGAGACGAAAAACCAAAGATCCTACCTAAAAATATACTTCATTATTCTACATATTTTTATCGAAATAAATGATTTAGGTTGATGCGTTCCCATATTAATGACTTATGACAATTTTTAAATTTCAGAAAAAAGTAGTATGATATTTAAGAAAAAACAGATATATTGCAATCTACCTGTGATGCACTATTTCAGATTGAAGTATCGCTATTTAATGTGGTACTGTATTTCACAGGCCTAACAATATTACGAATTTATATAAAATACTTTGGGTTTATTACTCTTAACTTTTTTATCATTTCGTATTTAGCTCTTTTTAAGATTTGTTTAAATATATAATGTTAGAAATATTTAGCCAAATTATAGCCTCGTAAGTAACGTTTTTAGATAGTGGTAACAATTCAACATAAAACTGGAAACGATTTACAAAGAAAAAAGCTAATAAAGTGTGGGGTGTACACGTCTATGCAGAAGAAAATTAAAACTTCCTTTACGTGTAAGAGAGCTCCCTCGAAGTGTAACCTAATTTAATTTTAAATATTCCTAATTTTTGCCCGAGAAACCAAGAAACGAGTTTATTTTACTTTGTTTACAAATTAGAGGCATACAGACGAATGGGCAAACAGCCCTGTCACGACAAGAGGTTTCCGTTTGGAACTTTCAATTACAGAAACCTAAAGATCAAGACGGAATATTATATTTATAAGCAGAAGCTCGCAGCATTTCTTAAATGATCACACTTTTCGCAGGTTACAATTTAAAAAAAATTGGTCGTCAAAGAAGTTTTATAAAAGTTGTAGAAAAACAAATTATCCACAACATTGACATTCCCAAAGGAATTAAAAACAAACCTTTTTCATTCTGTTGTTGTGAAAATGAATGTTGCTTTTTTTTCAAAAATGTCACGTAACTTTTATCGACGAGCCTGTCGGCATTACTGACTTTCATAAATTTGCACTTCATTACGTCGTGTTGGTTCAAAGAGTTTCGTCGAAATAGCAAATAAATTACAAAATATTATGAATAACCTGAATTTCCATAAAAATTCAAGATTTAAATTTTCTGATGGGCGATTTCTAAGAAAACGTTTAAGGGGCTTCATTTTCCATTATTATATGGAGTTTTGCCGGTCTCCACTAAGATTGGCAAAAACTTCTGTTAAGATAAATAAAATGCTATTCGAGCTTACTCGAGAAAACACTACATACATTTGCCCATGACAAAACTTATCCAAACTTACTTTAATCTGACACGTAATTCTCAAACCCACGCTTATTTTGATGGGTCTTGCGATTTATTTAGATTTAATTTTTAGTCACCTATATCATTTTAAGGAAAAATACGAGTCATTTGTGTGTGTGTGTGTGTAAACATATACACCTACATATATATATATATATATATATATATATATATATATATATATATATATATATATACACCTCTTTAGGTAATCCGTTTTCCTTATTCATTCGAAATATTTATAGAAAAGACTTTCTTTTGAAAAATACACTTTGCTTAAAAATTATTTTAATTAAAACTATCATGTTTAATATATTTTTTTAAAGTGATACAGAGTATATAATGAATTCATATTATAAAAATTAGTTACTTTTATTTAACCATGTTCTTGAAATTTTATAGTAAATGCAAAAGGTGATATTGATAAATTAAAGACTTAAAGATAGTGAAACATATTAAGCTGGTACGATTGATATTTTTTGTCCTTATTGAAAGTAATATTTAACGCTATTTAAATGTTTATTTTTAAATGATTTAATTAATTTAATTTACTGTTTATTCTTTTGTATGTTAAATGTGCAATATTTAACGACAAATTCATTGTGAATTTAGTGAAAAATAACTGGGAATATACAAATCAGTAATCGCCAGCCGCCATTTTTTTGAATATGTTGTTTTTAATGTATATTCTTTCCTACAATATCAGAAAATGTTGTCAATGTATCATTAGTGCTAAACTGCATTTGTTCAAAAATGTCTAAAAGAAGAATCCGTTTCATCTATAAATACTGCGGCCTCGCTCACCTGGTTATAGTTAAAAATTTATAGGGAGAAATTAGAATATGTGACGCCATCTAGAATGATTAAAGTAAATTAAATGCAAAGCCTTTTTTCGTGATTTTATAATAACAATGAAAATAAAAATATTTCCCTCTAAAGCAGGGGAGTAATTATGTTCCTGCCTTACATTGCATATAAGATGGCAACAGAAAATCATGTCCATCCGTGTCCCCGTTGCGACGTTGCTTCGTTATTCGAATTGTGATTTTTTGTTTCAAATAAGAGTGTTCCCGATGGAATGATATTTCCCGAAATAAAAAGCATATCATGTCCTATATAATGTCCCGGCCCGCCAACCATCTCTGTGCAAAAAAATCACGTCGATCTGTAGCTCCGTTGCGACATGAAAGAAGGACAAATTTTGATTAAGATTATAATGTTAGTAAGGGTGAGATTTCCCGGGTTAAAAGCCTATGTTATTCTCCGGCTCGCGAACTACTTTTGTGCAAAAAATCACGTCGCTCCGTAGCTCCGTTGCGACATGAAAGACGGACAAATTTTGATTAAGATTATAATGTTAGTAAGGGTGAGATTTCCCGGGTTGAAAGCCTATGTCATTCTCCGGCTCGCGAACTACTTTTGTGCAAAAAATCACGTCGATCCGTAGCTCCGTGGCGACATGAAAGACGGACAAATTTTGATTAAGATTATAATGTTAGTAAGGGTGAGATTTCCCGGGTTGAAAGCCTATGTCATTCTCCGGTTCGCGAACTACTTTTGTGCAAAAAATCACGTCGATCCGTAGCTCCGTTGCGACATGAAAGAAGGAGAAATTTTGATTAAGATTATAATGATAGTAAGGGTGAGATTTCCCGGGTTAAAAGCCTATATCATTCTCCGGCTCGCGAACTACTTTTGTGCAAAAAATCACGTCGATCGGTAGCTCCATTGCGACATGAAAGAAGGACAAATTTTGATTAAGATTATAATGTTAGTAAGGGTGAGATTTCCCGGGTTAAAAGCCTATGTCATTCTCCGGCTCGCGAACTACTTTTGTGCAAAAAATCACGTCGATCCGTAGCTCCGTTGCGACATGAAAGACGGACAAATTTTGATTAAGATTATAAAACATTATATAACATACATAGTAAGGGTGAGATTTCCCGGGTTAAAAGCCTATGTCATTCTCCGGATAGCGAACTACTTTTGTGCAAAAAATCACGTCGATCCGTAGCTCCGTTGCGACATGAAAGACGGACAAATTTTGATTAAGATTATAATGTTAGTAAGGGTGAGATTTCCCGGGTTGAAAGCCTATGTCATTCTCCGGCTCGCGAACTACTTTTGTGCAAAAAATCACGTCGATCCGTAGCTCCGTTGCGACATGAAAGACGGACAAATTTTGATTAAGATTATAATGTTAGTAAGGGTGAGATTTCCCGGGTTGAAAGCCTATGTCATTCTCCGGCTCGCGAACTACTTTTGCGCCAAAAATCACGTCGATCCGTAGCTCCGTTGCGACATGAAAGAAGGAGAAATTTTGATTAAGATTATAATGATAGTAAGGGTGAGATTTCCCGGGTTAAAAGCCTATATCATTCTCCGGCTCGCGAACTACTTTTGTGCAAAAAATCACATCGATCGGTAGCTCCATTGCGACATGAAAGAAGGACAAATTTTGATTAAGATTATAATGTTAGTAAGGGTGAGATTTCCCGGGTGAAAAGCCTATGTCATTCTCCGGCTCGCGAACTACTTTTGTGCAAAAAATCACGTCGATCGGTAGCTCCGTTGTGACATGAAAGAAGGACAAATTTTGATTAAGATTATAATGTTAGTAAGGGTGAGATTTCCCGGGTTAAAAGCTTATGTCATTCTCCGGCTCACGAACTACTTTTGTGCAAAAAATCACGTCGATTCGTAGCTCCGTTGCGACGTGAAAGAAGGACAAATACACTTTCACGTTTATAACATAAGTTAGGATTATAATATTAGTTGGAATGAGATTTTCCTGCACAAAAAGTACCTGCACTGTAAAGTTTCCTGCACACGTCGATACAGCTGTGAAGTGAAAAAAAAGAACAAACAAACACACTTTTGCCTTTATAATATTATAAGTAGGGCTCACAATTAAATGAAACTACGTGATGTAGTATTATTTCTACTTTCCTTAATTTCTTTACCACGACCTAGGTTTCGTTGTATTACAACATCTTCAGGTAGGCTATTAGCAAAGATTAACTCTTAGGAACATCCAACAGCATTTATAAATTTATACAAAGGCGAGGGTATCTGGAAGTTAGAACAAGGTTATACCACTAATTCAACATATGTCCGGTTTTATTTATTCATATATTTATTTATATATATATATATATATATATATATATATATATATATATATATATATATTTATATAATTTTTTTTATTATATTTATTTATTTATTTCCTTCAATTTTATTAATTTTTTTTTATTTTATTTTTATATACTTATATTTATAAATATATGTGTATTTGGGCTGAAACAATTTGAAGAGTACTGTAGAATCTATGTTGTCTAATTATATTATGTCTAGAAAATATTAAGTATGGGTGATGATATTATATTTAGTTGTTCATTTAATATATTAACTTTGGTGTCTTTTTTATGTCTGTTTATTTCTAATGTTTCTAGGATATTAAGTGTATTACCTTTTGTATTTATTTGTAATATATAGGGGGCATTATCAATGTGAGTGTGATGGTTATTTTCAATGAGATGTTTAGCAAAGTGAGATGTGTCTGGCTTATTATTTCGCAAGCTGGCAATGTGTTCTTTATATCTTGTAGTAAAATCTCTTCCCGTTTGACCTATGAATACACTATTACAATCTTTACATTTAAGTTTATAGAACCCACTCTTTTTATGTTTATCTATTTTTTCTTTATTATTAATAAGGGTTTTACCCAAGTTATTTAAAGTACTATAAGCACATGTATTATTTATATTTTTATTATTAGTTAAGAGTTTTCCTAATATGAGTGATACATTACCTATGTATGGGGTAGATTTATAGCAAATATTATTATTATTATTTGGTACGACCGGGTATATTTCTTGTATTAGTAATTTTCTAAATGTATTATGGTACAGTTTTGTGACAATTGATGGGTTATAATTATTATTTACTGCGATTTGTTTTATAGTTTTTATTTCTTTCCGTAAATTACGGGGATGGTTAAAGCTCTGTGAATCATCGAATGGAAGGCTGCTAACTTATGGACCAAGGGTGTTTAGAATGACCATTAATTATGGAGCCTGCAAATGTGTCTTTTCTAAATATACCAAATTTATATTTATTATATTAAAAATTAACACCAAATATATTCAATAGGACTCTTAAATTAGAATGAAACTGAGTGATTCGGTTGCTTCATTACATTGCGTGTGTAACTTTAATAATACAAAATAAATAAAACTGGTTATCAAACAAATATTGAACACATTTTCATTTTAATTATAATGTCGGCGACGAAGGTAATGTGAATAGGCTATAAAGTTGTTGCACACCATAAGCGCAGCGCAGCGCGTCTCTTTACGGGTGCGCTAGGTGATTTTACAACTAGTAAATATTCGTTCTTGAGCGGTAGGATTTTGTAAATGTGTCCTGGATGAACTTATGATGAATTTATGAACCGGGAAATAGCGGCCAGATATACAGCTAAGGTGTTTACTTTAATCATCGTTAAAAAATAAATTTGTATTTTAACATCAATTTAAATTTGTTCTTGCTGTCGCAAATATTTTTTTTAATATTTCGACATAATTGTATTGTTTAAAAACATTTTAAACGAAAAAATTTCATATGTGAAATGAAGGCGGTGGTGTGTAAGCACATAAAGTTCAAATCAATGATGGCCGGAAGATACAAATCGAGAAATTCTTTTATGGTAGACCTCCAAAATCATAAGAGTTCAGCAGTCGCAGTAAGAGGAAAACATGGTATCTCAGAGAAAATTAAGATATAGCTTAACTATCATATGCTACTCTTATGAAACTCGAGGCTGTGGTAATGTTAATGGTTCAAAAATATTAAGACATGAATAAGTCCTGCCCGAGCGTCTCAATATTTAAATATTTTCTTGCTACAAAATTCACAATGAACCTTATTAAGAGATTTATCAATTTTTTATAGACGCTATTTTACGAAAGAAACAGTACGTAAAAATCCGAAAAGGCGATAAAACTCCACAATTTATAATATTATTTAAAAATATAAAAAACGGTGACACCGTTATACTGTTTCTAATATTTATAAATTATACACCTCACTAAAATCGAATGAGATAACTTATGGAAATTCAGCTTCAAACTTTGTTGAATCATAAATATAAGAGATTATTAATATACTTGAATGATATTTAAATACTATATTCTCTGACACTTGTCTGTAAGTAAGGGTTTGATAGTATGCAGATGTTATGTAGAAGGTTCCCGAAGTGCCAGGACTGAGGACCGTGCCGAAAAGCCGGGCATTGAGACACACTAGACACGCACTGAATATATTTAAAAAAACATATTAACAAAAGATTGTGAATAATTATGGCTCTGATGCTGCATTCCAATCTTCTAAGTGCCTATTCGGCTTCGCGTGATAAAAATATTGTATTTCTAAAAAACCCCGCACCCCCTTCACCTTAATATTATCGTATTTACTCGTAAAATTCATAGGTCTTTAAAAATAAAAAATGTTAGAAAATAATTTTGTAGAAACTTTCAGAGGCAAATAGCCCTATGTGCGTCGTGACGAATTCTAGTGGCACATGTTCACAGGCTATTCGCGTTCAATTTATATTATTTCAGCTCCTAAACCGACTTACATATGCGTTAGCTTCAGAAAAAATGTATGTTAATTCTTTCAAAGTCTATTTTATAGCTATATTCCCTTTACACTTTAACCGTTTTGACGACAACTTTTTTCAAACATTCAAACGTATGAAGAAAATTCTAATAAATGTAGAAAAAAATGATTGCACAGATAGATATTACAATTTTACTTAGTTAAATTAAATATGTGACATGTGCAAGCATTTGAATGTCGCCCGTTGCAACACAGCTGCTAGTTTAACCCAATGCTCAGTACAATAAAACCTGTCAAGTACGAGTGGAACTCGCACTACAAGGGTTCCGTACACATTTAAGCACTTATAAACATTTAAGGGAACATAGTGTTCCTATTAAACGAATGACGTTCTTCAGAGCGTAAATATATTGCTTATATTTTATAGGCGTAAAACATGGTGCACATTTAAATAACATTATTTCTCGCCATGCAAATATACAAGTATATTGCCTAATATATATTTCACAGACATAATAAATGTATAATTTAAAAAAGTAAAGTTACTTTTGCAGTTGATTTAAATCACTTTTATGGACTTTCCATGAACCTTTTAACGACGCAGCTACATGTCATAAGTCGGTCGGCTATTAACGACGCAGCTACATGTCATAAGTCGGTCGGCTATTACTCGTGAACTAGTAGTCTACTTGTTCGTGATCATTTTCCTTTTTATTTCATTATATATACTACTATTGTGAACACTTCTCAGACATTAAAAAATAACGGTTTTTGCAGGTGGAGGATGGCGAAATAATATTGTCATCTGTGCGGAAGTAAAACATGTAGGCCAATAATTATTATTTGTAAGGGTAAGATGAACAACTTATCTTTTGGTCAGAAAAAAAATACTTTCGTCTAGACATATTTCCTTTAACCGTTGAAACTGGGTATTTTCGCTAACTACTATATAATTCAAGAGATCTCAATGAAAATGGTATAAACGAGGGCTAAAATCAAGCAGGAGTTTATGTTTCCGTATTTTGTGAATTAGTAAGAGTTGAAAGAGTAGAAGAAAATATTGAATTTACTAATAAACAAGCTGGACATTAAAAGCGAATTAGATTATTGTCTTCTATTATAAGCGTATAACAGTACAATAGATATATATTAGTAGATACCACTTAAAAGACTTCGCCTTGTGCTCTACCGCAAGGTGGCGAGGAATTTATTTAAAACAAATTAATTTTATGTATTATATTAATAAAGTAAATAAGAAATTAACAATTGTATTTTGAAATATATTATGCATGAAACCTTGAAGTTATTTTCCCTATATTAAAATCTATTATTCTACATTTACAAAAAATCATACTCTTCGCTTGGCCATAATTCCAAAAATATTGGTTATACAAAACAAACATCAAATAAAAATGGTCTATAAAAATTTAAAAAAATAAACGACACATGGAGCTAAACCTGAATTTTTTTTTCAACAACGATTTTTTTAAAGACCTTTTTCAACAACGTAAATAGAAAATGGCGACTTTTCCCAACCCATTTTAATAATTTCATAGAAAGTGCGGACATCCCTCATGCAGAGGGCGGCGGCCGCTTCTAAGCGCGATACGCGCTATCTTAACGCGCGACCCCGCTTTGCTTATTGAACTTTTATGGCGTGCGCCCTGGCCGCGACCCACCCACTCGAACAAAACGCAGTTTTAGTTTGATGGTATACTACAGTTGATTTGTATAAATAGAATAAACCACTTATTTTTCCGAGTACAGGCGTTGTAAATTAGTAAGACAAGCTAGTTTCTATGGGTTCTTGAATTCAAAATGCAACAAGACAAAGACAACCAAAATGTTTTTACATCCCATTTCGTTCTCGATATACGCTTTTTGAATGTTAAGTAAAGGGGGTAAATGTCATGCAGCGCGCGCACGTAGAGCGCTGCGCGATACCGTTGACATAACACAATGCGACAAAGCAGTTTAATAATAAACCTATTATAAGAATTAATACTTTTAAATGTATTATTTTACAGAACGGAATGTCTGTTATAATTATAATTCATTGTGGTGCCAGGTGGCCGTTTTCATAATAATAAAACGTTTAAATGTTGAATATAATTATTATTTATAAAACATTGAAAAATATACGGGGAGAAATAATATATTATTAAATAATATCGTTTTTGATTAAAAATTAAATTTTTCTCTGTAATAAAGGGTCAAAAAAATGTTATAGATTATTTTTGTGCCATATTTTCAAGAGGAATCCAATAAAAATATTGCTGTACCAATTAACTGACACTTTATTATAATGAGTGTAAGATTTTAATGATTTCACTAATTTACAATGAGTGTAAGAATTCTCGACATAAATAAGTTATAATAAAAATACTTCGGAACTTTAAGGGTAAGAAAACGCGAAACTTTAAAAAACGAAGCTAACCAACCCTATTTTTCAAAATTGTTATACAGTTATTAAGCAAAGATTAATATAGAAAATTAATATTTTACCGTTTCCACTTTTCCCATGACCATAATGGGAAAGCGACAATTATAAGACTAAATGAAAGTAGGCAATTAGCATTCATATAGAATTGCGATAAACTTTTATGAAAACCTGTAAGCTGTACATCAGTACAGGCTAATTCAAATGATGTATAAAATTCCAAGCCAGGACAGTTGAATCACTTCACAAATATTGTTACAGCTGTTTTTGGAATTTATATTAGAAAATGAAATTGGTCCATTGGTAAGCTTTATAATCTAGCAATAAAATAATGAAGTCACGATTTTCTATATTTGTTTTGAAAGTACAGTCAGTACCTCTTCAAAAACCTATTGGAAAATGGCTTAAATCTCATTGGAAGATAAGGTCACATACAAAAAAAAAATAAAGCTAGTTAAGTACAAGTAAAACTAGCACTAGCAAGGTCTTGTACATACTTAGGCATGTATAAAGATGTAGTAGAATTTGTATTAAATTATCTATCATCCAGGTCTGAATAGAAGTTTTGCTAAATTTACTGGAAAACAATGAGTTTTGCAGTAAAATTTAGGTAAACTTCTATTAGACTTTTTTTCATAATTTTGATTAAAGTCATTTTGGATATTTGGAGTATATAATATCTGATTAACTGATTATATATAATAATTTCTGTAATTTAATAGTAACTTAAATGATACATTTATATATTTTTTGTATGTTTTATATAGAATAAGTTATTAATATTTTATAATGAATAAAATATGAGTATAATTTGAGGCATGTAATGTTGTATACTGAAAATTTGAGATCACCAATTATCAATTGGTACCTAATAAACTTGCATAGTAATTATAATTTTTTTATATGTTGTTTAATGTAAAATATCAAAATTTATGAAGACTGTTAATTAATAAACATTCTCAATGATAAAGTTATTAGGTACTCATAAATTTTTCTCTAATTTGTTAATCAATTTTTTTTTATCATAAATAAATCACTATTATTCTCAATTCAAATGCATTGTAAAAAATTTCTCCTGTCAAGTTTTCATTTCATTAACAAAACAGTACTGATAATAGTTTAAACTTAAAGGTTGTGCTAAATAGTCGTCTTTGTCTGGGCATACATTGTTATATACCAAACATAAAAACATAAACCAAACAGATTCCTTCATGATATCTCTAGTCGCAATCATGATAAAGCCAGGCCAAGAAATAAATTATTATTTTTGTCTTTAGCCATCAGAAATTATTTATCGTAATTCGACTGAGATATTTTACCTCGTCCTGCATACCTTCCACATTATTATTTATTTCTTTTACTAAATAATTCTCTTGTGGTAAAAGATTTCATTCAGTAAATAATGTAAAAATGCACCTAATATCAACGATTCACTAACAAATTTCAGAAGTTTTGGGGCATTTAGGAGATGGGGAAAAGCAATAGATCATAAATGCATCATATATAACTCAATTAAATTTTCATAACACAAATTATTGTATATTTATTATCTTATACTAAAACGAAAGAAAATTATGGGGCAACTTAATAAATTACTAGTAACATTTTGGATTCCATTTTCTCCGAAAATAAAGTCCGTATTATAAAATCACTACATCCTGATACTAAAGGAATACTCCTCCGACCTGTATATAGAAATCAAAATTGATTATCACCAAGCTTGATACCCACAGTATTGAATGTGTTGAGACTATTTTTTGCTGTTAATTCTCAAATAGCTAAAACTATAACTTTATTACGAGAGTACCTGAAACAATAAAATCAGCAAAATCAAAGTGGAATGCACTACGGAAGAGTTCAACAAAACTTCATTGCGAGGGAAACAACAGGCGATATGACTAAACCAACCATTAGTTACAAAGATTCAAGAAAGGAGACTCCATTTCTCCGATAATCCTCATCCAGGGCGACCTCCTGCATTCCATTTAGATTAATTAAAAAGCCTCACAGAAACAGATTCTGAGTTAGTAGGTGTTATCTAACAGAGCTACTCTCACCATACTGCAATAAATAAATAACTTCATGCTTTTAGGAAGACGCAGAAATATTTTGTTTGGTAAGCGCAAGAGCCAACACTGATCAACTGTAATAGCGCTACCAACCTAATATAATAATAATCAAAGTTCTAATAATTTATGGCAAAAATGTTTTTCCCATAAAATAGTCTTTAAAAACATTTTCAACATATTGCCAATCTCATAATACAATGGAGCAATTTTATCAATGAACATTTACAATATATGGATAAGTTTATTAGCTATTTTTAAAAAGATCATCGTATATAAAAAATTGCATTAAAATCAGTGGATTCATTTCGAAAATAAGAGAAAGACGAATATTTTCTCACACCAAAATGAATATTTTCTCTGTGCCATCCGATAGTAGATAAAAGTTTAGACCTTAAATATGGATAAACACGAAACTGAGAAGACCTAATTAGCTCGGTATCACAGGTAAACTTAGGCATGATTGTCGATATAAGTGACTGTTACAGGAATTTCACTAAGGTACGATTAAACAAGTGACAAAATTTAAAATATGTCAACTTTTTAAACAACTTACGTGCAAGTGGATCTGGGCAATAATAATAATTTTGTTTTAGCATCGTTATATTCATTTTAACTTTATAATAATTTTGTGAATTTCGATAATGGCAATCTTAATTTTTCTCCACGAAATAAACAAATTGAGTTATCACTTTCATTATTCCTTAACAAGTGACATTTCGTATGAGAAAGTTAAATTAGATTCATATGAACTTTAAATTTAAAAAATTTAATATGTTTCATATATAAATACAAAATAAGTTAGGTGATCTACTGACCTATGGTATCCAGTTCAGTTTGGCAAAATGCATCAGAGACGAGGAATATTTTCATTCATCACAAGGATTTTTAATCACAAGTGCTATATAATAAGTAAAACAAATTGTTTCTAGTGTCTTAAATTATATTTTCTATTGTCATAGTATATATATTCGTGCCTTAAATTATATTAATAGTATATCGGTCACGTACTTCTAAATATAACAACAATTATTATTTAAAGATGCCGATTTTTTACATATCCATATTTCTTCATTTTAAATTGCCTTATACAATTGGTATTGAAACAAAGGGGACAAACTGATATTACTCTGATAGTATTATGTGTATTTTGGTTGAACTCTATTTGATATTGAATACATTTAGCATTAATAGTGTATAAATTCATTATTCACAATTAAATGAAACTACGTGCTGTAGTATTATTTCTAGTTTCTTAAGTACTTAAAGAAAGTGGAAATAATACTACATCACATAGTTTCATTTAATTGTGAACTCTATTTATTCAAAATTTAGTAACACAGATATAAAAATAAACATATTGCCGTTGAAATGTTTATAACCACACAATAGGATTATAAAAACTAAACTGAAAATCATACCATTTAATGCAATGAAATAACATATAAGCCTAAAAGATTTATCACAAAGGTATATTTATTTAGCCGTAATTGTATGTAATGGGAATGAAAGATCTAATAAAACACCTCCGAAAAATATACCCATTGGGCGGACACGAGGAATATTCCCTAACTTAAATTGGAATAATAATATTTTGTGATTTCAGTCCTCTTGCACTATTACTACCAATGTCAAAGTACCCCTCTATATTAGTTTATTCGTTATTCATTCCTTTGTAATATCTAGTAATTAAAGGAGTACTATTTTTAATTTCAATGAAATTTAACAAAAATTGTCTAACAGACAGTTCGTATTGTCTAAAAACAAAAGTCACTATGATTTATTTTGAATGCATTTGTTTTGACCGGCAACCATCAAAACAATCAATATATGACTATTAGGCTCTATTGAATGTGAGAAATGGGAGAGAATGAATCAAATGCACAAATGACAAACAGCGTGTTTGAATACGCTAAACAGCATGTTTGTATATACTATGATCAATATCCTTCACGATCATTACACATAATTCTACAGTGAATCAGTGACTAGAACACAGTATCTAACTCTAGGGTGTGCAACATAATTGTGTGGAGGACCAGGTTTATAATTTTTGAAACCGTAGTGGGACAATAGCGTAGGGAACTTTAAATGTAAAGAAAACAGTAATTTTAATTTTTCAACTTATTAAAAATTAGTACCAGGTGACCGAGCGATGCTCGTTGCATTTCGTATTCGTTTCCCCACAGGAAATTGAAATTGCTTGTTTCATGGTATTAGATTTTCTTTTCCCTCCCCGTCCCTTTCCCCTCCCCATTTGCTTTTGCTTTCACCTTCGGCCTTCGGTCTCGCCTTCCCGTTAACTTTCGCGTTCGCATTCACCTTCGCACTTTAGTGTTTGCGTTCGCTTTCGCCTTCACGTTCGTCTTCGAGTTCACTTTCACGTTCGCCCTAGCGTTCCGTTACGTTCACCTTGCAGTTTGCCCTGACCTTCCCCTTCCCTCCCCACCCCTTCCTCTTCTTCCCTTCCCCCCCCCTTCCCCTTCTTCCCATCCCCACCCGTTCTCTTATGTTTTCCATTCAAAAGTTATCAAGTCATAAAATAGTGTTCATAGTAATTTTGAAAATTTTAAATGGCTGCCATTTCCAAAATAATTAACCGAAATGGCTCATTTTAACAATTAATCAATATAATCACCCACATAATAAATATACCAAATTTCACCGAAATCGTTAGAGCCGTTTCCGAGAAACCATTTACATATATATATACATACAAGAATTGCTCGTTTAATAGTATAAGATTAAAAAAAAGAAAGCCAGCAAAAACAAATTATTGCACTAATGAGAAGACTCACATTTTTTTTGTTTGCACAGTGCATCTATGTTAGCTGATATTTTCCAATTGGCTATGCATGTGCAGAATGCCTGTAAGATGGGTGTCTAATAAAGATGATCTTGCTTTTGACTTGTTATGGTTCATGCGGGAAAATAGCTGTTCGCAAGTGTATGCACTACCAAATTAGGAAATTTGTTGAAGAGCTAATTTGGTAAGGTTTGAGTAATGATTGCGGTTAACATGCTCTATCAGTCCGTTCGGAAGGCAATCATCACATGCTGCTTTTAGGAGAGAATTGCTTTGTATCTCAGTAATTTCCAACTGTAGGTTTAACTCGGCGCTTTCAATTTCAACATTAAATGGATTTTGAAATGCTTTCATGTTGGGTATTTGTAATTTGAAGTCTATGAATCTCTCCACAAACTGATTCCTCAAAAAAGATGCGTACTTGCCTAAGTCCATTTTCTGCTTTTGTTCCAGTTGTTTTTACAATAATATGAGCTTTTTCATAAAAGCTTGAACATGTTCATATATCTGCATGCTAAATTGATCTTTTCCTTGTAGTTGTAGGTTAATATCAAAGAGATACTTAGTTATGCCAACTAGGAAAGCCAGATCAGCCAAACACTGCTCATCAATTAGAAAACTAATATCGTGGCCTTTGTTTTCAAGAAAAATCTTTACTTCTAGATCGTGATATGATGTCTTCATGATCATGATCCAGCGAAAGCGACTGAAGTATATGATGTCTTCATGATCTGCACCTAGATCAGACAGAACCGCCTGAAACTGTCTGTGATTTCAGTCCTCTTGCACATATAAAATTAACTGTCTGCACTATACTATTCTTGATGGATAATACAATAATCCTGTATGATTGTGTGTGATGCTATTGCGCATTAATGCCATAAGACCATTTGCTCTTGTCAACTGCAAAGATTTTCAATTTAAAGCTCATATTTTTCCGATTATTTCATAAGTATTTTTTACATACCTGTTACGTACTCCGCATTTGATAGTGAAGAAAATGCCGATATCTTCAAAAGACGACAAGCTTTATTTAACTTCAACACAACAAAGTCAAATTGCAAGATAAATATTCAGTAGTCCTTTATTTATCGTATTTGCTGGTTATCGCACTTCTTCTTCCTTTTCGCTTTCGTGTCCAAACTTGAACTGACTCCGCGGCGAGCACTGCGGCTATTTATATCGGCAATTCACAGAAACATCGAGAGGTTTCTCATAGATACCAGGGGTGTCTAGTCTAGACATTGGGGCGAGTATATTAACAAACTAATACAGGCTCTATAGCGGAGAATATAACGTCGATTATTCCTTGCAACTACAATACTAGTATGTTTGCAGGAGAAAGACAATTAGACTGACATGTTTTGTCCCCTGGGCCGCATCATGGCCCAGGGGCTGTATATTGGACGGGCCTGATCTAAGCTATCATAAGCAAGTGGTCAACTATGTTGGCTTGGACAAAATCCCAGAAATAGCATGAGAAGAGATTAAAGTCAGATAAAAACCGCTACAGCCCAGGTAATGGCGGAATCATTGCATAAATATTGAAAATGGATGGGCCTGTGTTGGAGGATGCGTTGTGTGTGCTCCTTAACAAATGTCATGAAGAAAGTAGAATAGCTAAAAAGTGGCAATGCCAAATTATCTTTCTGTTAAAAATGGGGCAGCAATCTTTGATAATTACCAACCTATCAGCCTTTTAAGCGTATTGTAAAAGCTCTTCATAAAATACTTACAAAAAAATGGACGAACAAACATGATTTTTTCAACCGAATGGTATGGAAATAGCACGTGAAGAGATTAAAGTCAGATAAAAACCGCTACAGCCCAGGTAATGGTGGAATCATTGCATAAATATTGAAAATGGATCGGCTTGTGTTGGAGTATGCGTTGTGTGTGCTCCTTAACAAATGTCGTGAAGAAAGTAGAATAGCTAAAAAGTGGCAATGCCAAATTATCTTTCTGTTAAAAATGGCGCAGCAATCTTTGATAATTACCAACCTATCAGCCTTTTAAGCGTATTGTAAAAGCTCTTCATAAAATACTTACAAAAAAATGGACGAACAAACATGATTTTTTCAACCGAATGGACAAACTGATTTTAGAAGCAGTTATAACCATAACCGCCCTATCCATATGCTCATTGAGAAATATGCTGGGTACAACATACTACTATACTTACATAGACTATTAGAAAGCTCGAGACACACCATAAATGTGAACAGTTATAAAAGCAATGGTCCAAATTCAAACTGACTATGTAGACTTGCAAATTCAAGAAAACATCCATTCCAGCTAGTCATGAATGAAATAAAAAAATAAAAATTCTTTTTATACCTCGAGCAAAATTTGATTTTCTATAGTATTTGGATTGCAATCTGATTTTCTTTTCTGAGTTGTACGATTTTTAGCTTGTTTTAGGGCCTGTACCCTTAAATCAATGAAACTAATTTTTTGTGAACGAATGTATGTTCATCTACCGAACAAACATAAAATAACTCATTTAGTTAATAAATAAAGCTGATCAAGTGCATGTGAGACCATTAATGAATTAGGGTTCAATCAGCTACAAAGTATCAAACTATAATACATATGAGATTGGAGAATAAGAATTGTAATATCCCAACTCTTTGACCTACTATTACGTCAAAAATATATAAACTTGGTTTTATGCATCTGTAAGTACCCTCTGATTTAAGTAATTTTCAACTTAAATAATCCTTGCCAGTCCCATCTATTACGTAATTATCAGATATTACTGTAATTGATTAGCTGTAAATAGTTCTTAAAACAAACCCAATGAGCGTTAACCTTTTGACCGCTGAGCGTATGTCTACACGCCATGCCCCCAGAACCAAGTCAAAAATCTGCGATTAAGTCGATAGAAGAACCAGTGATGTGCCAAGTAATATCGATAAAAATGCATAAAATATTTAATACATATTTTTACTTTATATGAAGTAAATATTATTGTATACAATAGTTGAGAATATAATTTATTTTCGAAAAGTATGCAACAAATTTAATAAAGACTTAAAGATATGTTGAAGGTTAAATTCTCAGTGTCACATTAAATCATAATAGGTACGCATAAATTCTAATTTCGCATCACCTAACAACCAGATAATGTGACAAACAGTGTAGTATTCTGTTGCACTTTGAAGTTTTGAAATAATTTTTTAGTCTTTTTCCTGTGCTAAGGAAAAAGGAGAATGAATATCTCGATTTGGCTTTTAAATAAAATATTTAATATGCAATAATTGAAGGTTTCAGATGAAGTTATAACTAGATAGTAGATTGTAACTAGATAATAGATTTTGTAACATTTATACAAAATCATTACACGTATATAATTGAATTGAAAATGGGTGTGTTTATATATTTTTTTTAAACATTTACATTAAACTAACTCGGGAGTGAAAAAACTCTGCAAACTGTGAAATGTTAATGTGTCAAATTCTGCACTATTTTAACATAACTGCCGTCGATCATTGAAATGTTGGAATAACATAATAACAGGACTTACTTATTTTTAAAACTTTGTACTTATGCCAAAATAATTCTCAGACGTATGAACAGGAAGCACTACTGCATGACTCGATTAAACGTTCATTGGGGACAAGTTTCATAGTGTGATGGTTAAAGTATTATATGGGGGAGACTTTTTTAATGTCAATAAAATTACAATTACTGATTTACTATCAAATTTTTTTATAAATTGGTAATCGTGCTGTTACATTTATGTATATTGCTAAGTTATAAAGAAGTACAAATACAAGTACTAAAAGCATTTATCTTCGTATAGGTAGTGTGAATTTGAGACTCGGTGTATAATAAATTTTTAATATATTTGGCATTAATTTTGTAGAAATTCATTGTTCACAATTAAATGAAACTACGTGGTATTATTTTGTACTTTCTTTAATTTATTTACAACAGCCTAGGTTTCGTTGTATTACTTCTTCACCTTCAGGTGGGCTATTAGCAAAGATCTTTGAAAATACTATATCACGTAGTTTCATTTAATTGTGTATAATAAATTTAAAACTCATAGTTTGTGCTGATCATTTCCACTCATTTGTGTACATATAATGACTAATTGCATATCTCTTACAGGACTATACTGTCTTTAAAATATGTTATGCCTTCTATCGTTTACAAAGAAAATAAAAACCACATAACAAATGTTTAATATTATTTTACCGCCAAGCCACAGATCGGCGAATAATGTCGACAGAAGAATTAGTAATGTCATTATTGTTTATTATTTGCCTAAGTTACGTATTTTTTTAACCTTTTTTAAATGTTGTAAATTTGCTATCTCTAGCCACCAAGCATTTACGAGTCATTGGCGCGCCAGATGCCAAGATTGAAAGAAATTTTTTAATATCTTTAATGCATATACACAGTACAGACAAAAAAGAGAGTTTATAGTAAACATTTTCAAGTTTTTCGTTTTAGGTTAATTCGCCAGTAATCTTCTATGGAAACATTTATACCTTGTGAATAATATAGTTATTGCTGTTACTAAATATACTATCCAATCTTGGAGGCTTAAACAAATTCTCAAATCAATATGATGTAAATTATATTGGTGATATTTATATATGAAACAAATGATTTTTGTAAAAACAAACTCTTCATCCAAAAAATATTCAAATCAGCATTCAAATCTGCACTTGGGTTTATTCCTGATGCGAACTCATCAAATCTTTCAACACCGATTTTGTAATCTACGATGACCAAGTAAATGTACTTTCTTCATCCTGTCTCAGATTAAAAAATTCAAATATAAACACTAATATTACGATTTACATGCAGTAATTTTTATTTCGTTAATAAATCATGAAGACCAGGTTTTAGTATAATACGTACTAGAGAACTAAGATATTAATATATATAACGCAGAATATGTGATATTTGTGCCACCCCTGTGTATGTATAGAAGTCTCAATAAAATTACACATAACTTTAATTACTAATTTCCGTTTTGGGCAGAAGAAATATACAATATATGCTAATTTCAACTTTGTTGCTAATTTAGTTTACGATGTGGACACCTATTACAGATGGACAGAAGCTTTGCCCCAGCAATAGGGTTCCGCTTAGACCCTTTGTATACGGATATCTAAAAAAATATATATAACCAATACCCACACTGATCACATAGAGAACGCTACTAGTATAATTTAAAATGCGCAATATACCATTCCTAACGATGCTAACTAGTCATGTTCGCTATATGAGTCACCTCATTCTAAAATTATTGACTAGAATTATTAGCTAATGCACTTGTAATGAAAATGTATAATATAATAAATTAAACTGTAATTACCTCTTCATTAAATAAAGCTAACTCATTATCATAGAAGAATTTTTCATCACTGTCCAATTTTTCATCTTTGCTTATATCCCACCTGAAGATGTTGTAATACAACAAAACCTAGGTCGTGGTAAAGAAATTAAAGATAGTAGAATTAATACTACATCACGTAGTTTCATTTAATTGTGATCACTGTCCCCTTCTAAAATTTGTAGTAATTCAACTGTCATACTTATTTTACAATAATACGTATTATTAACAATAATAATAAAATAACGTGGTGCATCACCAACGGAGTTATCCACACATTTCTGATGTCACAAGTAGTATTTTCCTAATAAAGGCACCAGAGACACTGTCAAAATTCTTTTATGACAGATTATATAATAATGGCATAGGGATGTGCTATCAACGTTACTCAAATAATTTATGAGATCATTAATATCTTAACAAAAAAATATATATTTTTATTATATCACTTGTTTTTGTTTGTATTGTCCCTATTTTAAAATAAGAATTTTTTTTATAATTAGTGTTTTTTATAATGACATATTTTTTAATATAATTAAATTGTATTTCAATGTAAAAGTTCAAATAGTAGTAGTAACAAATACTATTCGTGTTATGTCCCATCACTATGGTTGGATTAATCCGACACTGGTTTTTAAGAGGTCCTTCACAAAGACGAGAATTTGTTGTATATTTTTTTTGCAATTATTTTACTTGTACATGTTTTATAAGGAATTATATATCTGTAATATTCTAAACACATTATGAAATGTTATTTCTGCATTTATTTACATTAAGTTAAAAGAAAATGACAATATTTCCTGTCGTATAAATACAACATCGACGCTTAGAATCCTGTTGAATTAATACATCTGCGGCAGTTAAAAGGGTAAAAGATAAACGTAAGGAATACATTTTCAGAAAATTTAAAATTTTTATCTCAAACCCCATGTAAACCCACAAATTGTATATTTTAAAATATACAATTTTTTAAACCTTAATTATTTTATTTTGGACTTTTATACTTTATTATGAACTTTAGTATAGGTGAACAATACATCCACAAATTTAGTTATTGCATTCAAGGTTAAAATTTCTAGAACCAAAAATCATGAAAAAATTGTGAAAAAAATGTATTTTCAATCAGCTGCCAATTAAAATAGATATAGAATTGCCATAATTTTTGTTTCTGTAAAAATTACTATCTGCAATTAAACGCAACTGCAGTCATTCAAATATAAGTAAAAGAATGAAGATTTGATAATCAATTTTAGTAGAGACAATTAAACTAGAAATAATCATATTTTTTCAGTGTATTTTATTAGAAATTTTTAGTGCGTTCTATTTAAATTAAAAATGGTACAATTTAGCACTTCATTTATTTCTAATGATTTTACATTGAACGCATCTCTTTAGCTACTTGGACAATCATTACTGTTGCACGCATGTAGGTAATATTTCGAACATTACCTAAACATTTTCAACAAATTGGACTAATATATGTACATTTTTATTTGGGTAATATTGAGATCCATAGGAAACCATCAAAAACTATTTTTATTAAATGATTACTCTTAAAGTTCAATAATTGCAAAAGCTTCCTTAAAACCAACATTACCTAAAATCTCAATTTAAAAATAAAGCATAAATATATATGACCAAACAAAATTTATAAATTTACTGTACCACCATGCGCAAATTACCACATAAGGTTTATCTGTCAATATGAATATTTTAAAGTTGAATCTATTTATACAATAACATTACATCCTGATTATAAACAAACAAATACACACAACTCGGAGTTTTTTAAATCACCTCAGTACAATTCGATTGGCAGAAATGGGTGCCATTAACTGTACATTACAAAAAGTGAATTTTTCCCATTTTTAGTACAAAAAACTTACATTGAATAATATTTTCCATAGTTATAAAAGGTGAGATTGAATTTCAATTAATTTAAATGTTTTATTAACAAATGTCTCAAACGTTGTCAAATTTTAAACATTTAAACAAAGTTTTTTTCACTTTTTAACTTCTATTAATGTTTCATGTTTAATACTTAGGCAATTTGCGTTCATACTAGCCTTCAAGATTTTAGTGTCTAATCCCAAAAAACTCTAAAAAGGGAATATTATTGGTATGGAAATAATTTATTACACTAATATCTTTATAAATAAATACTTGTAAATGACATTTATTCAATTAAAAAATAAAAGCAATGGATAATTTATTTTTGAGAAATTGCATTTGTACCCAAATTCACAACTTTCGGCTTTTATAGTATTATAAAGATTTATTGCAGATAATTTTCTGATTTCTATGAGCTTTGTTTTTGTTTTTTAAATGGCTTCATTATATTTTACACATTAAACAATTTTAAATAAAACATTAACAAACTGCATCAGTCACTTCAATATGATTTTGAAGTAATATTGTTCTCGTGCATAACTCACCATCCTCGTAAGAAATGAAAATGATTATCTATATTTTCACTTCTTTAGTTGTTTGATATTTTCAAGTACGATACTAAATTTCGAGCACAAGATCATTAAAATATTACAACAATAAATGCCTTTTTACAGATTCATGACCATTGCTTGAATAAATTTTTCAATATCATTTCGTTCGCACAATTAGTCTGCATTTGGTAACTTGTACGTAGTGAAGTTTCTTTCGGTTTAATAAAATTTACTGGTTTAGTAAGCAATCTTGTATAGTCAGTTTTAATATACAATGATGTTAATTAGTTGCATCGTTTCACAAGAGTTAATTACAAAAATACATTTATATTTGAATATTTGCGTATGTCCTGTTTACGTAGTGAAAGTTATCTGTCATCACCGCATATATTTAGTATGGATTTGTGAATCGAGATAAAAAATAATGATGGAAAATAATAATATTAAAACTATGCCTGAAAATAATTATTTACGTAAGTATAACTTACCACATATATTAACAGACACAAACATCAATCGCCAATTCACAAAAATATTCACAATTCGTAAAAAGCTGTCAAGTTCGCGGCAACGACAAACGTAGCGCCATGTTTTACAATTACCATAAACAAGCAAAATTTTTCTTATTTTTCAGTACTCAAGAGCTACTGTTCCATAGTGATAATGGAATCTTACCCTGATTTTATTTACGTATCTTGCAGAATACTGATTGATTTATTTCAAATAATACTGTATTTATATACAATTTTATATCAATTATTTTTAAATAGTAAATTTTATATTAACCTCTTTACACTGAACGTCCTTTAAAATGTACATTTAATTAAAATTTATATAGAATAGGGTTTAAGTTAGTTTAAAGTAATAAGGTTGAGTATGTTTTTCAGAAGGCCTTTTCGCTTAGAGCTTAATGTAAAAATATATATTAATGCTTTAAATATTTATTAAATTGATGTCGTTACCAGTTGTAAAAATAATTATTTATGATATATAAACATTGTTGTCAGTACCTTAGTCACGTCTCTCGTTCTTTTTTTAACTCTGCCGAGCTATTTTGGCACTGAACCATATACTTGTATTACTTCGTAAAAATATATCAATAGCAATCGAAAAATGTCTCACGAAAACGGTGGTAAATGTCAAAATTAGGACCATTTCCTTTCAGTTGACATCTTGATCCTCGTGAGAACGTTTATTAAAGTTAAACTGTCAAAAAATGCTGTGAGCGTGAGCATATGTGCATGAATCTGAGGAGCATTAATATAACTAATTTTTGAAATCATTGCTTTTTGTTACACTACAGAATCGACAAATCTTCAATTTAACCTTTTCAATATTAACCTTCCAAGTAATAATTATTTGTAATATCTACAAACAATTCGATATTGTCTTATTGGTTTCTAAAACCTATTTCAATTTATTAATGTTTGATTAATTTTTATAATAATATAAGCAATTAGAACCTTACTTTTTTCTACAACAGAATAAAACACTAACACGACTATGCATAACATAATTCAAAATGACGTAATAATGCCTTTGAAATGCATTGTGAGCCCCGAGAGTACAGTGCTTACCCGGTGATTTAGCAAGCTGCTAACGCACGCGCACAAGCTCACGCTAGCCGTACGCAACCACTACATATTCTCTTTTATTCAATTTACCGAACAGCTGATTGGTATTTCACTATATCCGCGTCATTACGTACCTAAATATTGAATTTAATTTATTTGTTAAATGACATGAATCATGATTATTAAAAACATAATAAATTAATTATTTATGCACTCGCTCATGTTGTAGTTAAACATAACTTGAATAGTTTGTAAAATATTCCACAAAAAAATATTACAATTAATTTTTTTTCACTTAATGTACACTAAAATATTACTTCACTTTGATGTATGATTAGCCTTATGTAATATTAACCGTCTTATTGTAAACACAATCGCACTCTCCTAATTATCGAGTTAATCACTTTGTCGATCATTTGAGTATTTATATTAATCGTATTAAAATTTTTCTAATCCTTTCGCGTAAAGACTCTTCATAGGTCGATCAATAGATACAATCAAATTAAAGTCTGAACTAAAAAACGAGTAAAAATATCTGAAATTAACTTCTCGCCTATACATGGTAACTATAACATCGATAAAATAATAATTTAAACAGTGTAAGAGACTAAGGTATTCAATTTTAACATTTTAGTTATGAGTTTATTTTACTAATTAAGTGGTTTTCGTACTTCAATTATGAGAACCACACATGCGTTTTCAGCAATGCCCTGTATCTTTACTGAGAAAAGGTTATTTTAAAAACTATCGCATAATAAAAGTGGTTGGGGCATGATAATACCGGCAAGGCTTTTCATTAGCTAATGCTCCACGTGAACTAGATTGGATTGGCTAACGTACATCTCTTACGATATACCAACCAATTAGAAATTTGTTTTGAAACGCAAAACTACAAGACAGACACGTACGCAAAACAAAATATCCAGATGTTACAAAGCTGCGTTAGATTATTTTTTATTATCAATAGTGCTGTATCATAATCTCTTCGCATGTTGAATGTTGTGTAGAGATACCTTATATTGGATACATTCACTAAGCATGTATGCATTCTTTGATTCTTATAGATATCTCTGATTATACCAGATTTGGAAGGAATCCTACAAAGAAAAGATTTAGAAAAGATAATTCTTTAATAAACTTTGTTATTACCTATACGATTTGGAACGTTACATAAAACAATTATAAGAAGCTGTCTTCATACCGTGTAACATTTAGTTCGTAAAATTATAGTAGTATCTCGTTGATTTCAAGAAAGAATATATAGTTTTAATTTTTTTAAATTAATAACGAATATAATCGTTTTGTTTTGTCTTTGCTAATAGAAATATTTTTTGCTAATCAAAATCGAAAACGATAATTATGCATTTGTTTTTGGATCATACGGTAAATTAAACGTGTATTGAATTATTTTTATTTTATTTTGGCCACAATTCTTTTTATTTACTAACAGGCCACGCGGCAGTGACGGCCTAAAAATTTCGTAAAGTATATATTTTTTTCTTTTAAACATGTGTTTAGTATTATATTCTAATATTCTATTTCTACCTTGCTAACTACAGTGACATAATATTTTTTTATAAATAATTAATTTAACTAAAACTAAAAGCAGTGAATATTCTATAATTAGCATAACAAATAACAGCTGAATGTATTTGGAAAAAAACAAAGTTCTAGCAACAAGTTTAGCGATTCGTCAGACAAAACATTGACCACTTTTTCTCAAACATTTTTATGTCGCGAGCCACGAAAAAAAACCAAAAAGTTAAGTAAAAAGCCTTGCGACCTCTTTACTATATTAAAAATTTCAGTTAATTTAACGTCAATCATTTTAAAGAAATTGGGGCTTAATTATTAAGCCATAAGTTTATTTTTTCATGTCGTTATTACCTGTTAATATTCTATTTTGTAACACTTCATTCATAAAAAAATTAATAAACGTATATTTTGTATGCAGGTCTTATTTTTTGGACAGATTGTGACTCGTTTTAATAATAAACGCGACCCCAGGTTGAGATAGGATGGTGTTTGAGATTATTTTAGTTTATTATCTGCGTTTGTGAACAACAATCAGTCAAACGCGGCACTTGGAATATATGTTGTCATTTTTAAATTTACATTCAATAATAATTAGAGTATTAGCGTTTGTTTTTGTTAACTATTGTTTTGATAACTATTATAAAGTTTTCTGTATGCTATTCCAATTCGGACTATTGTGACATGCTAATGTGTTTAAATGCATACGATTGCAATGCTCGCCAGGCGAGAATAAAGTATTCGGCCATTCATCCAAATTACACCAGAAAGCCAAATGAACAGACTAATCAAGGTAATAGTACTGGTCAGGTAATGCCATCGTTTAATAGAGGACGCTCAGTTGATAGAAGACGTTACGTGGCGGAAGATGCTATCCTCATTCTTTGGAGTCGCGTCAAATCGGATGTATACACAACTGAATGCCCAGACGAACAAACTTTACGAGAAAGGATTACCAACAGTTTTAATAAAATTAAGATAAATGCTCAAATAGTGGATAGTGTTACTAATGCAATTATAAAGAGAGCGCGGTTGTATGTAGAACAAAACGGAAACCATTTTGAATATCTTTATGACTTCTTAAACAAAAAGTGAAATAATTTTATATGACCTTTGACTAATTTTTTTGTGGAATAATTGTTACTAAAAGGTTTTTTTGTGTAATACTTTATAAACGTGAAAAAAGTCATGCATTGAGTGGTTTCCCTAGAACTACAATATGAGTGAGTACATAAATAACATTATTTGTTAAGTTTTTAATAGTTATATTTCATGTTATTTAACCAATCAATTAAGCGAAATACTCGTGTGTGCAGATTTCAAAGTTTGAACAAACATAGTTTCTGAACGCAACACATAAGAGGGGCGCGGGGGGCGTCGTTAGAAGCGCAAGCGGTGCGGATGTTTTAGTAACCATGGAACAGTGGAGTGGAGAGCACCGCGCTTTTGCCGTCGAGTCGTACATTTCGAGTGGATTTTCGCTGTCTGTAGCACGCCGTCGATTTAATAATCGTTACAGTATTCGTCGATTACGTGATGGACCATCGATCAACCTCATTCAGTCATGGGTAGCAAGGTTCAGAGCTACAGGATCAACATTCAATAGGCCCAGGCTAGGACCTACACCATTGGTAGCCACGGATGAAAATGTCGAGCGTGTTATGGTGTCTGTCGTTGAAAATCTCCGTTTATCACTGCGTACACGTTCATCGATATTGGGAATTCCGAAATCAACTTTGCAGGTAATAATGCGAAAAAAGCTCAAGTTCCATCCATATTAAATTTAAATTGTTCAAGATTTACACGATTCTGACTTTGAATTAAGAAAAACTTACGCGGAGGTGATGTTGTTGAGATTTCGTACTGCTACCCGGATGGGCAACATATTCTTTAGTGACGAAGCTCACTTTCACATTGGAGGATATGTAAATAAGCAGAATTTGTGTTACTGGGATGTCCACAATCCAAGACAAATGCATCAAGAGCCTTTACATAAACCTAAAGTAACAGTCTGGTGTGCCATGTCTGCATCTACAATTATAGGGCCTTATTTCTTTGAAAATCAACGTAGCCAAACTGTAACTGTGAATTCGGAGAGATATGCCCAGATGTTAAATGACTTTTTCAGAGTAGAACTACAGAATAGTCCATCCTTCAACCAAAACACATGGTTCCAGCAGGACGGGGCACAGCTCACACTGCTAATGTGTCCACGAATGCAGTGCGGCAGTTATTTCCAGAAAAAAACATATCCCGAAACGGTACCGTACCGTGGCCACCTAGGTCACCCGATTTAAGCCCATGTGACTTTTTCTTATGGGGATACTTAAAATCCGTTGTTTACAAAACAAATCCGAGCACTGTGACACAACTTAAAGAAAATATTCGAGCTGAAGTCAGTAGGATACCCCAGTCGCTCTGCAAACGCGTTTTCGAAAACATGCGTGCTAGACTCGAAGAGTGTGTCAGACTCGACGGCCGCCATTTGGAAAACGTGGTTTTTAAAAAATGAAATCCGCATTTGTTGTTATAAAGTTAAAATAAACCTGCTTTGTATTAGAGGTGTAGTTTTTTTTTACAATTTTTCAAACATTGAAATCTGCCACTGGATACCCTGTATAATGTCTCGCGCGGTAGGTTTGCGGTTATTCCCCCGAGCGTGAACGATGTACAGTAATGTACAGTACAGTACATGTACAGTACAAGTATAGTGTGTACGAAAAAGATGAAAATAATTATGAATATTATTTTGATTTTCTGAAAAAAAGTCATCTTTTCAATTTTATTTTAACAACACTAGTTTTTACAACAATTTTTTAAACAACTATTTTTCAGTCAACGAATAACGTCTTTCTTTGTCCGACATTTATTCCCGGACACCGTGTATATATCCTGAACTTTTCTCATTTTTGAACTAAAGTAGTAAACGAATATTTCAAACTAATATAATATAAAATACGGGGCCAGGGTAGATTAATATCAAAAACATGTCGTAGATACCTCTACCTATTTGTAGACGGATAATTAATTTTTTTTAATTTCAATCTTATCATTGCCGGTTCTTCCATAATCGTCTTTGCAACACTGACAACTACTAGTACTCATGGAATGGAGTCGATAAAATTGTTAAAAACATTGATTACCACGTTTAATTCTGCCGACCATATTTAGGTATCCTTGTTACCTTGTGTTCTAAAAATATATCACACTTGTACATTCAAAATATATTTATCATTATTCCTAAGGTAATAAAATTAGAATATTTAAATGTCACTCTGTGCAATGTTATTCATTCACTTTTACTAGTAGCAGAGGTATAATTTAATTTTACATCACACAAGATGGTATTTTGTCATATACGTCTAAAATAAAAGACAGTAAAATAAAGCAATAGGCTAGTTTCCATTAAGAATAAATCGGATAGGTTGTAATTTCTAATTATTAATCATTATATGGAAGCACCAAAAAACAAAATTATTTATTATTAAAAGTAAAAATTATTTTTATTTTTAGAAAATAAATTCGCCAAAATTACGAATTCAGTCACGTAACAGAGAACACCAATCAGAAAGTGTTACATCACACCTCACGAAAAACTATTGCTTTTGACATTTTAGTAAACAGACGATTATTTTAATATTTTTTTTTGTTTTTAACAATTTTTCTAAACTTTATACAGTTATCCTCAGTTAAACTTTAAAAGATAAGTACAATTCGCAATGAAATCGAGTTTTACCAAAGTAAAGTAAGAAGTAACTTTCCAAAATTGACGCTTGTATTTAGATTTTTCGCGTCAAACAGTGACTTCTGTTCTTTATAATTTGGGAATGTTGAAATTTCTATGGGACTTACATTGGTTGTTACACGAGTGTAAAATATGTACTATAAGCTGAAATAGTAAATTTCAGTTTTGTAATCAATAAGCGTTTGTTGAAAACAAACGCTATTGTAAAATAATTTATGTTGTTGTTGACGTTAAATTTGCGAAGTATGGACAACGTAACCTCCACTCATACATTAATATTTTCTCAATAAATTGTAATAATAGTAAATGCAAAATTTATCAGTATTGCTTTAACTTTAGAAATAAATTGTGTGTGAGCCATATTAATTTGTTCGTTAGCAATCAACTGTATTAGCTCAGAATTTCGACATGTTAATGGTTTTCTATAGGAAACACAATCGCAAGTCATTGCTTTCTTTACTCGTAAAGAAAGCAATGACTTGCGGTCGTAAATTGCTTGGGGTCGTAAGACCCCTATCACAATGATTTTGTAGTAAAAATACAATTTATCCAATAGGTACTTAAACTGTAAATATCTCATCATCAAAAGAATCTTCACAAAACTCTTCTATCGGTGGAGGGGGCACCGCGTTCTGCCTACTAGCGCCCTCCCCTAACGGACACGGTGTTACCAGCAGAATAAATTTACCCACGAACTTCAGGAAATCGACGCATATAAATATATTTGCTTGCAGCAGTACGATTCACATTTGCATCAATTTATATGGTCATGGCTTGGCTTATATGAAGTATTATTAAGGCCGCCATGTTAAATATCTAAAATGTTTATTCTGACCACAACCAATGGCCAAAGTATTTAGATTAAAATTATTTAAAAACTTTGTCACATTTTACTATTTTATTCATCACTTAATACTTTTAATGCAAAAAGAAAACAATTAGCTTAGTGCCTTAAAGTAAAAAGAGATGTGAAAAAGCCCAAAATAAAAGTTTGAAAATATTCGATCTCAGACTAAAGAAATTAAAATTAGGATGAAACAATTATTTATATTAATTAGCATTCAATGGCATGATAAAATTTCTTCATATTTTAAACAATATCGGTTCGAATTTTTCAAGAAATTAAAGAAGACGGCGGAAATGAATGAATGTAGCATGTGTTTCTTGCCGTAATTCTACATATAGTGATTATATGCGCAATAGGTAAAATATTCTAAAGTTGAATATGATAATGGAAATTCAAACGTTACACCAAATTCTCCAACGACATTTTCCAAATCCCGATTTTTCACAAATAAAATTTTACATTTTTCAGTATCGAGCAATTATTAAGATGTTTTAATTTGGGTAAACAATTGTTTAAGAGGTGACAACACCAATAAAAATGGAGCGCTTCTGTTAATAATAATCTACTTCAATATTTTAAAATTGCATAGTTAATTGAAAATGAAATTAAGTAATAGTATTTACGTATGAAAAGTAATCCCCATTTATTTCGTTTGCAGTCCATTGATCTTTTTGCAGGTGATAATATCACAAGCCGGCATTTTAAGAGAAGTTGTCACATACAAAGCACACGACCGCTCATAGATGTGTCTTAGATTGCTCTGACAGCCGCGTTTTGATAGTATGCATTTTAAGCCCCAGAATAGATACGGTATTTTAAGCGTACTTTTTGTGGACATACCGTCGCGCGTTTTCTTGCCTTCTGGAGTGCATTATTCTAAGGTTAGAAGGAATGCATTTTACAGCAGCTAATTTCCAATTCAATATTGGAAATCTATAAAATTAGAATTTGTTATTTCTTGAAGTTTTTTTACAATTTAATGCACAATAGCTATCACGTCATATTTCGAAAAAAATCATAAACTTGTTTTGGTGATATATAAATATAGTCCGAAAAGTTACAAAATGTGAAGCAAGTAGTTCAAATTGTCATCAATCCGTACTTTGCGACGTCTCATGAGTAATATAAATTTTAGTCCCGGATTTTCTTCCAATTTTGTTGTTGATAACCTAAAAAATCAGAAAAAACATTGGATTGAAAGACGTAAAATTTTTTCTATTGTATTTGATGAAGTAGATTTACCTATATCGTATTGTAATGTAGAAAAACGGAGTGTTGGCGTTGTGAACTTCGATGAGAAAGAGAGAGAAAAGTTTACAGATCACCCGTTGGTGTTTATAATCGGAGGCAGTGGATGGTCAAGCAGGTCCTCGATTTGGTAACAGCATCTCTTAAGGAAATTGGCGGCAAATTTTAAATGTATACAGCGACATCTAGCGTCAGCTATGTGTCACTATGCGAGAGACGCTACGAACACTCTAGCACAGAATAGATACGATACTAGGAAACTCAGACAGAAACCACTCAACACTGAGTCTGTTTGAAACTACTGACAAATCTTTACTGCGCAAAAACATATTTCACATATTTAATATTATAAGTTTTGTATTTTAATTAAGTAAAAAGGGTGTTGTAGCTATTGTGTTGTTATATGTTAAGATCTTTGTTATTTTGTTTTATTATATATTAAGATCTTTGTTTTATTTTGTAATGTCGTGTATCGTACTAGGGTGTAATTCATATATAGGACAAAGGACAAAATTGTCATTTTTTCCCTGCCTCGTAAACAAAGCCGGTAAGTGTTGTCCATTATTGCTTATTATATAACATTTTAAAAATTAAAATCAATTTTACACACTAACGGCGCAAAGCAATTGGTGTCTTGCGACGTTGCAGATGTTTATTGTTAAAATTTAATTCGAACAGTTACAAAGTATTCCGATACGTGAATATTAACGCTGTAATGTTGTGATAAACGGATTATATTTTCAAATAACACGATTATAAAAATAATATCCCGTGTAACAAGTGCATTCTGGTCAAAACGATTTTTTACTGTTTTGTTTAAAAGAAAACTTGCACTAAAAGATGTTTTACAGTTTCGTGATGAAGTTTTTTCTTGTCAGAAAACTTCGTGAAATTACTTCAGACATTGTTGGGTGTATTCGCCGGTAGTAAATTGGTTTTCCAAATTGAATTTGTTACTAAATAATCTTGTGAGCACCATTTATATTTAATCAAACGTTGTTTGTTGTAAGTTTTCTTCCAATTGAAAGAAAGAAAAAGGCGGATTGATTGAAATTATTATACCTAACTTAATGTTTATTTTCGCAGTGCAAAAGCGTAGCTGAAATTGTGTGGCAGAGAGAATTGGACAGTTAATTGGAGTGACCTACTCAGACATCCGAGAAAATATGTAAAAATACCAATTGTGAGGATGATAATAATTATTTTCTTTTATGTCTTAAATCTGCTTTCCATCCAACCTGTTTCTAAAATTACCCCCTTTCAATTTGATTGTGAAGGTTATGCGGAACAGACTGCTGTTGAAGATAATGCTATTTACTAGGTTACGTGACGCTGAGTTTCTTCGAAAGGACTCATAATTGCAGCACATGTAAAAATTTGATTATTGATCAATCAAGAACTGGCGACTGTGATTACAAATTATTTACATCTTTTAAAATGTATGATGATTTAATTGATGAGCAAGGTTTATTTTTTGTTAAAGATAATATATTTCACGTAATAAAAAACTGGGAAACCAAATGTCAATTAGTTTTAGAAGGTATATGTTTATTGATAATTTAAAAGAAAAATTGTATCGTTATTTAAAAAAAGAAAGTAATGAATGGCATATATGTTGTACAGAAGATTATTCTTATTTGTTCATTAATCATTACATTAAAATGAAGATTGACTGGTCCCTCAGAAACTTAAATAGCCTTAAAGAAAGTAAACCGTTTGGGAAAGAAGATATAAAATTACGAAACTTATGTAGCTTGTAATAATTTCAGTGACTCTTGTTAAAAATTTTCTTCAGATGTTCATGTTATCTACTGTTATTTATCTCCCAAATTATTAATTAACTCGTCTGAATAGTATTTTTTTTTATTTTCCAGACTCTTCTAACAGCTTCACGAACCAGCCTCAGAAAAGAACATTTCAGAGAAAGAACATATTTGTCACATGTGGGTAATTTTAAATTTTTAATATAATTATTGGCATTGGAAATTATTGCTGAATACAGTTGTTGTGCAACTGCAGTTGGTTATTTTGTAAAGTCGTTAATTAGTTGTCCTTAAAGTGTATTAAATATTGTAAAAAATCTATAAAAAAAATATTATAATTTGATTACATCTCGTTCATAATTGAAATATTCCATCTGAACCTAATTTTTTGTAAACTTATTTATGGATTATAGAGCCCTTGTGTGATAAAATTGAGAGTAGAATAAAATATTTCCGGTATCTGTTATACTTGAAACTGTCAAGTGGTCAAATCAGATAATTTTAATTTAGATGTAGTATTTTTATTTTATATATATGGGCGTAGCCAGTGTTTTGTAGTGTGGCACAGCCTCCAGAAAAATAAAGTATCCAAAATAATTCAAGTTAATTGATAGAAAAGTTTTTAAATATCAATATTGATGCATATTATTAAAGCAAATATTTTATGTTACATGATTTTTTTTAATACTATGTAAATTTAAAAAACTAGATGATTGTGAACAAAATCATTTTTCAGAAGAGGACTTTTGATTTTATGTCAACAAATGTTATTTTAAGCAAAAGAAATGACAAATTAAATGAATATTATAATTCTTTAATGGAAACATTTAAAGTTAAATTAGGCAAATTCGAACATAAAGATAGTTGTTGAACATTACTGAAATTGAGATATTTAGAACTATATATAAATAAATTTACACCCTTAAGAGGTGGATCCTACATAGAACTACCGAGGGATATAAAAGACAAAAAAGCTATAATTAATGTACATAACAATGACTATGATTAAAATGGGCTTTATTATCAGATTATTTACCGCTCAAAAAAATTTACATCGTTCTAGTTCATATAATCAACATGTAAACAGTTTAAACTTTAAACAGTTTAGACTCTCGATTAAAATTAAAGTTATTCCTAGAGTTGAGGAGTTAAATAATATAAGTATTAATTTATTTAGACTAGAGTACATTAAAGATCGAAAACAGCGTATGTAGTTTCTTTCTATCATATGATGAAAAGGAAATCAAGACATATAAATTTATTATATAAAAATTTTTTTTTAATAATTCAACTGACACTGAAATAAGTGATGAGGATTATGCTTACTCCATTCATGTCTAGGATCATTTTAAATGTAAGAATATGAAAGAATATTTCAATCTGTATCTGAAAACCGATATTTTATTATTAGCAGATATATTTGAAAATTTTAGACGAGTTTGTATGAAAATATACTGATTAGATCCCATTAATTATTATACAGCACCTGGGCTTAGTTGGGATGCTATGCTGAAATATACAAACATCCGCCTAGAGTTATTAACTGATTTTGAAGTGACTGCATTCATTATATCAGGTATTCGCGGTGGTATATCACAATCGTTATGCAAGGGCTAATAATAAATATTTAGATGATCATAATAAAAATGAAAAAGAATCTCATATCTATTTTACCTCTATAGTAAGAACTTATATGGTTGGGCAATGTCACAATATTTACCATACGGTGGATTTGAATGGGTTACAACTGAAGTAGATCTTAATATACCTGATACATTGGAATTGTGTTATATGTTAAAAGTAGATCTCACTTATTCGAATAGTATACATGATGATCAATCAGATTTACCACTTTGTGCGGAAAATATTAATTTAACTACTAATGATGTAAACGTGTTGGTATCAAATTTAAATAACAAAATTAAATACATCATACATTACAAAATCTTCAGCAATGTATTAAAAATGGTCTTATTTTAACAAAAATTCATTGCGTATATTAAGATTTAAACAGATACCCTGGTTATAAACCCATATCGATTTGAATACTAGAAGGGGTGATGTCTACCAACAACGATTTGAATACTAGAAGGCGTGATGTCTACCAACAACTTTGGAAAAGATTTCTATAAACTAATGAATAATTCAGTACATGGAAAGGCTATGGAAAATATAGAGAAAAGAGTAGAAGTTAAATTAATGAGATATTGGGAAAATCGAGGAAATCGATTGGGTGCAATAAATTTAATTTACAAACCACAATATAATAGGACATCCATAACTTCAGAAAATTTAATTGCAGTTCAATTAATTGA
Source organism: Druceiella hillmani (assembly GCA_039881145.1). Taxonomy (NCBI): domain Eukaryota; kingdom Metazoa; phylum Arthropoda; class Insecta; order Lepidoptera; family Hepialidae; genus Druceiella; species Druceiella hillmani. The sequence continues at coordinate 3,597,737 of JAYKKI010000091.1, read as the reverse complement.
ACAATAATAGTTTTGTTTTGCTTAAGCAATACTATTCTGCAATAAACCAATTTACTTAGGATTTTGTATTTTTGACATTTCAAAGACTAACGTATTATTTTCATTATGAGTATATGAAGAACAAATGTAATAAAATATTAAGCTTTTGCACACGGACACTGATAGTTTAGTATATCAAATTCTCACGCAGGATTTATATGACGATATTAAAAACGATCTTTCAACATAGTTCGATACCTCTGATTATGGTATTGATAACCTCTATAAATGTCCACTAATTACTAAAAAAATTGGATTATTTAAAGATGAAAATAATGGTAAAACATTCCAAGAATTTGTTTGTTTACGTTCTAAAATGTATGCAATGAATGTTGAAAGTGGTTTAATGACAAAGGCAAAAGGAGTAAACAAATCTGTTACTAGAAAATTAACTTTGGAACATTACAAAAATTGTTTGAGATCTAATAAAAAATTAAACGCTGAGATTTAGATCTATTAAACATACAGTTTATACCCAAAAATTAATAAAGTAGCTTTATCTGCAGATGACGATATTTACTAGCTAATTCAAGTGATACATTGCCTTGGGGTCATTATAGTTTAAGAAATAATGTAGAATGCAATATTTAATTATATGTTAGATATCGAAATAGTAATTAAGTTAATGTTAAATGTTGAAATAGCAAATAAAGTAAAATTCCATTGGTGATGTAATAATGATTATATAAAGACAATATTCAGCTGATTGTAAACAACACTTAAATTTTAATTGTTAAGGTGTCATTACTGTGTGGTATACAAGGTTTTCGTGGTAATATCAAAGAATTTATCATTAAAGAAATATGTAGACAAGGTGTGAATAATCATCATTTAGTACACAGGTTTTTAGGTCACCATATAACTTTAATAAGATGACAAAAGATAACATGAATGTCATTGGACGACAAAGAATCATCATGGTATGGATTGGACTTATGGTTTCATAGATTGTACCCACATAAAAACTCAAATATTTTTATTGCAGTGAGTAATTGCGAAAAAATTTTTGTAAAAGGTGAAGAAAAGAAGCGTGTTTTAGAATATTATATAGATTCAAAAGCCAGTGTTAAAAGTTATAGATATTAACTCTTTCAATACTGAAAATCAACTAAATTTTTTAAGTAAGTAGTTAAAAAGTTGATAACAGATATATGTGTGCATTGGGGAACTTCAATATTAGCCTTAGAAATAGAAATGCTTGCCTTAAAAATAGAAGAAACAATGAAGATGAAAATTATTTATCACAATGTGAAACAAAGTGTATTTGCTTCTAACCGTTTACCTATGTATGTAACATTACCTTGTTGCATCATAAGTAATTTAGATCCAGATTATATGTCAGGTTCATATTGGGTTGCGATGTATAAAAATGAAGATGGTTTGGAGGAATATTTCGAAACGAAACTAAATAATCGAATATTCTTTTATAATATAAAACAAATTCAAAATTATTATATATTTGTTTGTGGAAAGTGTTGTTTAGTTTATTTGTTTTTTAAGTATCTTCGAATGTAACACTATTTATAATGACTTACAAATAATACATGTTTATGATATTTTATAGTAAAAATCTTAATTTTATGAAAATAATAAATGATTCTGTCAAAATATGTTCAGAATAAAATAATCTTAAATGTTAATGTTTGTGCTATATCTTATTTCAAAAAAATAAAATTTATATACTTATAAAAAGAGTTATTTTCTTTAAAATTTATTAAAATTTTAAATAATGATTTATTTAAACTTGGAGCTACTGATACAGTAGCGCCTGCTAATAACTGGTTACATTCTTTATTTAGTCAGTTTGATATTTATGATAGAAGGCTCTGGTTATAAAAAAAGGAAAACAGGAAAGACTAAATTCATTCCAGCATTACCTACGAAAGTGAAAGCAGGTAAAAGAATAAAAAGAAAAGAAAATGTTGATATCTCTTCTTAATAAATAATGTCGTTTTTACATAATCAGTTATGTGAATGTATTAAGTTTGAATTAGATTTATTTGCTCTATACCATCAATGGAAGCAAGTATTGAAAGTGGTCAATAGGTCCACTATAATCCTATTTTATCATTGACGATGGACTGATTGAATTTCTCATTCCTAGTACTGATGACGAGTATATTGACTTATCGTAGACAATGATTCGTATAAAACCTAAAGTTTTAAATAATGATTTACTTAAACTTGGAGCCACTGATATAGTAGCATCTGTTAATAACTTGCTACATTCTTTATTTAGTCAGTTATATAATTATTTGAATCAAAAGTTGATATCACCTCCAAACAATGCATATGCATATAGAGCTTATTTAGAAATATTATCACTTATGGTTCTGTTGCAAAGAATTCTCAACTATCATGTAGTTTTTGGTACCGTGATAAGGCAAACCATTCAACTTGATGACGGATGTAGATAAACTCGTAACTAAATCTCACATAACAGATGCTACATTAATGATACGAAGACCGCGTTTAAATCTCAGTGTCCTTTTAGTTCATTCAAAGGTATTATCTACAACTACTGCTAAATATCCTATCACTCGAGTGGAAGTTAAGTACTCACAATACCATGAGGTGTTCAAAGCAAGACACTCGATAATGTTTTTCTCGGACAACTTTCAAAACATTGTATTATAGGTTTTATTGATAATGGTGCATTCAATGGTAATCTAAAAAAATCCATTTAATTTCAATTATTATAAGATGACCTCCTTTAGTCTGTATGTCGATGGTCATCAAGTTCCATCCAAACAGTTACAACCAAACTTTGTAGAAAATAATAATTATACCTCCATTAAATCATGTACTTTTATCTGGATCTGGTATTCATTTCCTAAATGAAGGTAATGATATCACAAGAGAAGATTATCCTAACAGTTATTGTTTATTAGCTTTTGATTTAACACTAGATTAATCAGCAAATTTAACATCACAATGGAATTTAATTAAACATGGTGGCTTAAGAATAGAAGTATGTTTTCATGAAAGTCTTAAAAATACTATCAACTGCTGAGTTTGATAATATAATAGAAATTGTTAAAAATAGGAATGTTAACGTAGACTATAGTAGCTGGCATCTTTATTATCATTCATTATAATTCAAATTATGTTTAGTGTATTTAAATTTTTAGTTTAAGAATTATTTTTGATATGTGGATATAACTATTAAACTCTATTTTTATTAAAATCTTAGATATTAATGCTTGTATTATAGCTTATATTAAAAAAATATAATGCATATACTTTTATGTGAAGTTGTTTTATTTTATAAGTTATGAATTAAGGAAATATGTACATAATAAGAAAGAAATAATCAAGATTTTATTGTAAATTTTCTACAAGTTTTTCGATCCGATATAATTTTTTTCATTCTAGCTAAAATAGCTAGCCAGGAAAACCTCATCGTTTGAATGTTCCATGACATATTTAGCTCTTATATCAGCACATTTCCATTGTTCATTTGGTGACACCCTTCAATATTTTTTCTATTGGTTATTTCAATTTTTAGTATCGTCTGTTAAGTATGATAAACCATCTTTTATGGGCTTCGTTATTGATGAGCTTATTGTTCATTTCTCTTTTTTTAGTCTGATGCAGAAAATAGTTATTGATGTTATTATAGTTCGCATCAAGATTGTGTAACTTCCTCTTTATATCCTCATCATATTCTCGTTAAGCATCTTGGTCATAGTAAAATGTGTTGATTTGAGAATCATCATCTTGACAATTATGGAATTATACAATAAAATAGAATATTAATATGAATTGAGTCCAAAATATAATAAATGGAATTTAGTAAAATTAGAATGACCATGAAATAACTTACCAACATCATAACTTCTCAAGTAGTCGAGTATACTGGATGAATAGTTGTGATCTAACGTGATATTATCCAAATGCTTAATTTATACGCAATGTAGTGAATGGATTTGAAATATTTAACAGTACTTGTAATTATTCTTAACTCACTAATTATATAATTTGACTATTTATTTAATGATATTCAATTAAGTTGACGAGTTATCAGAAATATTTCATAATTTATACATTTCTTAATATTGTAATTAACTCACTAATTATACCATTTAGTTGCGAGTCTCAAATTTTATTTTAACATGAGTAATTACTGATATTTCAAAAATAAATAGGTTCTTTGAAAATGTTATTAGCTAACTAATTATAACATTTAATTAGCTATTACACCTTGTTAAGTTAAATGAAGTTTGATTATGTATTTAAAGATGACTTACAAAACTATTTTCTAATAAGCAGAATGCACATTAGTATCCTTGATTTTCTCTTTATATACTAGGAAACATACAGGGCGGCTCACAACATGGATGATTATGATATTGAATGAGTGACATGTATCCTTAATTTCTTATTTATTTTCAGTTAATATTTTATTTATATATGACATATGGAGGAGCAGCCATGACATATGGAGAAGCATTTCCATATATGACATATGGAGGAGCAGACATGGAAAAACTATTTAACAATTGGTTAATAATTTTAGGATATACTTTCCTTTTATTAGTCATATATAGCAGAGCAGTCATGGAGAAAACTATTTTACAGTAAGTATAAAGGTTAGGTTAAGTTAGATTCAGTTAGGTTAGGTTGTATTTTGATAGGTTAGATTGGTAAGGTTAGGTTAGGTTATGGAAAGATAGGTTAGGTTAAGTTAGATTAGATTTAGGTTCTAGAACATTTAGGTTAGGTTAAGTTATGCTCTAGAACATTTAGGCTAGGTTAGGTTGGATGGCCAAGAGTGAGCCAGAACATACACTCTCTATCTACTTATAAATAATACATTACTTACGTACGAATTATTTAAAAAATGTAAAGAAAAATCTTTGAAAAATCTCTGAAAAATCTTTTAAAGATTCTTTTTTTCTTTAACACAGTTACAGTAGAAAAATTCTGCACCGGATAACTCCAGATTAAATGCCAACTCCAGTTAATTCCTGTTTTCATTAAATTTATAGAGCTTTTGTTTCTAGCGTCCGACCATTTTGAATTCGTTTGGGAAAAAAACACGTTCGGGAAAGCAGTGTGAAGTTGGGGCACTTGATATGAAGGAAACTAGTTTAAACATATTTTTGGTATCATTTTTAGAAACTGTTTGAAGAGTTGGTGCCCTCTCTGTGCAGTGGTGCCTTTACAATTTCCCACTACTACGTCCAAAGATGATTTTGACAAGTTAAATTCTTCATATAGATTATCTACTGAAACATCGCCGTTGAAGTTTAATAAAGATACAGTATTCTCAACCATTTCAAAACTATCTTCATTTTTCAGGTTCATGAATTCTAATTAAACGAAAATGTTTTCATGTGAAAAATTATAACGTTCGTCTAAATACGTTTGACAATTTGTGTAAAAATTTATGAAGTCTTTGGTGACTTTGGTCTTTTCAGATTTAACAAATTTATTTAAAGTCTGTTTCGTCTGGAAGCCGAAAAAAAATCTTTTTGCCCTTAAATCAAACTTAAGCGGAAGAGGCATAATGACTCGTGAATTTCTCTTATGACAAGTCATTTCCCTGAAACTTTTTCATTAACATACCAAAAACACTCATCACATTATGAATGAAATACAAGTAGGCTAGGGTTTTTGTCTTCTCTTCTGAGTGAAAAATCTTTTCAATGGCTTCCGGGCATAATCCTGGCTTATCAAAGTAATGTTTCAAAGCAGGCCAAACCTTGATTACTCTCTGAACAGCAGGGCAGAGACAGAAATCTTGTATGAACGTGACGTAATAATTTGACCCACTCCATTTCCGTAGTTTCAAATATTTCAATCAATTTTGCACAACGTTTAGCTGAATGTGAGAAATGGCCGTATATTTTTAAGACGTCCATCTCTAATCTATCACATGCAAATGCTCATGTTATGTAATATGTGAACAGAACAATTGGCTTTTTATATTACCTCGTTCTTGTCAACAAGATTGGTGTATACAGAATGATTTATACCAAAGTTTACTTTTGCATTGTCAGCGCCATGTGAAGTCGCTTGCAATAATTTTAAGATATGTTTATCCAATGTTTAAAAAGTACCTTTGTTATTTGGTCGACTGTTTCATCATTACTCTCCACAAAATCTAGTAATTTGTTCTCCGCAATGCACAGCTATTATAATCATTCTCCCAATATGTACTGTATATCGTCGGCGATGTTTTGCTAGTTTGATATTCTTCTTGGGTGTGATGTTTTACGGCTCTGAGCAATCCGAATCAACACTATCGGCTTCTTAATTCATCTTTAAACGGTTCTATTATGTATAGTATAATTAAGTCCCGTATTTTAATAAAAAACAGGTAAGAAAAGTGTACTTTTGTTTGTTTAAAGTAATTGAATTATGCAAGTCACTACTCAGTGCTTACGCAATCAAACAAATTAATAAACAAATGCAAGTTACCTAAATTTGTATTCTTTCGCACGTAATCATGCGTGATCGGGAAATAGATAGAAAGACACTAACGAATGATCGATAGATAATTACTAGGTAAAGAGTGAAACAGAGCATGTCCCGCCCTCGCGCGCGCTTTTCTTTCACTTCGCGTCCGACCGACGACCGATTAACACACTTGCCTGTGCCGGCCGCGCCTTCGCCGACTGCACCGTCGATTAATTTTTGGCTAAAAATCGGGACATCCCGCAAAACGAGAAAAGGACAGATCGCTTGTTAGTAAGATAAATTATATATAATATAAAAATTTATATAGTTAATGAAAATTAACCAAGTATATTTCACTAGTAGGGTTTTGTCTACCAACAACATTTAAATACGCCAGTCTTTTAAGACTGCCAGTTTCAAGTCTAGAGAAAGTATGAGAGGAAATTTCTTGGCATAATTATAAGTTTTTTAAGGTAACAATATATTTATAAGTTATTTCACAGGTTTCATCTTACTTACTTGAATTTTTCTTAAATTTAAAATATAGCCAATATAATATAAATCGTTTGTATACAGCGTAAATGTGTAGGGGAATAGACGGTATTGTCGTACACCTAAACGCGGACGTGAATATCAGGTAGGTAAACTATGTCGAGTGTTTTTATAATATTTTTGATTTTACATAACTCGTATAGTTGGCTATGTATATATATGAACTTAAAATAATGTAGCTATAAAGAAAAGAGTAACATGTAATTTTACGAAATGATGAAAGTACGAAATAACCCGAAGGGTACTGTTAGTACCATACATCAGTTCGGGTATTACCGTACTTAAAAACTGTATTTAAACAAGAAAATAGTAAATTTTGTATGTTTATTATACAAAATAATGGCCACAATCTGGTACTTAAGTAACAATAGGCAACAACCTTAGAGCAACACGTGTCTGAATCCGGACCCCATGTTGGTCTAAGGAAACTCAAATCATATTTTTAGTATTTTTGTTTAATAGTTAGTAATTAAAATACTTATGCAATATACCTAATGAGAAGATAGAAGAAAACACTTTAATGTATTAGCTAAACAAAATAACATAGAATATGACAATTTAAGTATCTAAAAAGATATAAAATACCCACAAAAATTAAGTGAAGCGGGTTTCTAGATTTTGCTAATTATATCTGTTACCAATTTATATCCAACTATTACATGTATTTGTAAATTGTGTATAAATATAGGAAGAGCATACATCCGGAAACAGGTTCTACCAGAATCAGTGTTTCACACATAGGCAACAAATAAAACTGTGGAGTTCCAAGTCTTTTAAAGAAAATACGTGCACTGAGCAAGATTATTGAAGATATATTGAACAGCAGAAGCGGAAATTAAGGTGATTGCAGAAACCTACTTTTACCATATATATAAATATTTCTAAAGTAAAATAATTCCGAAACTCATTCTACCTAAAGAATCTTATACTTTATTTGATTGTCAATTAAGGAATTATTTTAGAAAGAAAACAGCAGCGGTATATATTCAAAAAAGGAAGAGTTTTGTAATATAATTCCGCAAAAAGATTACAAAAATTAGCTGAAATTTTACAATTACAATAAGTTGGAAGTGTATATAGTTGGGGCAGTATATCCCATTTAAAGAAGGAATAGACGATTTTATGTTGGATGCCTTAAGCAAGTAATTTTGTAATAAAGCTGATGATAATAAGTTGACTGATTTGCTATTTAGTGAAGGAAATATCAATGAAAATGTTCAATATGATTTAAACGAACGCATGATTTTATGTTTTGACGCGGTCACACAAGGACAAGTCAGCATCAACATCAATACCAGCATGCATGATAGTCAATATATAGATATAACTACATCGATTCTAATTGTAACGATGCTAACCGAACAGACTTCCATAGAATATAATGCTGTTTATTATATTGCAAGTTATGTGACAATGATTTTCTTTTACAAAGTTCACAATTGCAGAATTTGATTATTGATCAATTAAGAACTCAAGATACTGACAACAAACCATTTATATCTTTTAAATATGTATGACGATTTGTTTGGTTAACCTTGCTAAGGTTTAATTTTTATTAAACCTTGTTAATGAAACAAATCGCATATTTTATATCGTGAAATCGTGGAAAGCCATGCTTCTATTAATTTTGAATGAATTAATACATTTTGATTCTTTAAAAGATATTATTTAAATATTTAAAACGTATTACTACTGATTTTCAAATATGTTGTACGGAAATTTTTAGAATTTATTTCTTAAAATGTGTCTCCGAAATTTAAATAGAATTAAAGAAAATAAATCGGTTTGAAATCAAGATCAACACTTACGAAATTATATAATTTACAATTATTTTATACTTTTTTTTAATTAGAGATAAAATTAGATATTATCTTTTCAGATGTGTATTTACATTATCCTATTAATCTTCCAAGTTATTAATTGCAATCTTTTAAAGTGAACATTTTCAGCTTCACCAGGATCCATTATATGAATTCAATAAATTTTTTTAAGATGTGTATGACTTTTTAGTGGAGAGACAAAGAAAGCCCCACACTGCTTTACTTATGCATGGGCAGCTGGGCAGTATTGTATGTAGTTGCTTGACATATTGTTATTTTGACAGTAATGCAGTCAAATTTATTTGTCATCATATTTATTTTTACTGATAAACTATTGGTATTAATTTCATTAATTATATTATTAATAATTACTTTCCACCATGAAACATGAAAAATATTGTTAGCCATATTTTTTTGTTTCTAATCGGTCATTACTTTCTTTAGAATAACCACAGATTTGAAAATTCCTAGTATCAGATGACATATTATAACCTGACAATATCTAGTGAAAAACATAATGATTGATATAATATAATTTCTTCATTTTCGTCGTTATTTGTAATATTGAGCGAAAACGCATTTGTTTCATGTTTTCTTAGCTCGAAATTATCACCTCGCTCTAATTTACTGTGTGGACATGACGTAATGTTGACAAGATGAATTGTTAACTTCGTAGAATTTGACGTTTAATGTATGATTTCGAATGTAGTACCTATATGTGCGATAGCGCTTCATATAGAAATTTGCTAGGTATTAATTACATTTCAAGTATACATAACATATGAGATCGATTGCTTAAATTTGAAATTCTCTTCTGATTTTTTGTGAAATATATATTATAATTCTGCAAGTCAGTAATAAATCATTAATATACTCATCAGCCGCATACACATTTTAGATTTACTTTTTTATCCTAATAAAGTAACAAACTTTTGTAAATCGCTAACCTCTTTGTGGTTACACAGGGACGTGGAGTAAATTTCTACCATAAAGATATAATTATTAAGTTTATACTTTCGGTTGATATTTGATATGATGTAGGCTCAGATCTCGGCCTTTAACTTTGTTAAGTCGAAATTTGTATAACTCAGAAAACGCTTTTTAAAAATAAACAACTATGTGGTGGTAGTAAGTGATAATAGGTTGAGAACAATACATTGTCATTAATGAAATTTGCAAATTTCATAAATATCTCACTATAAGAGCACCGTGACGATTTATTTTAATTTTATGTTTGTTTAAAAAAAAAGGTAACATTGATTTGAAATTTAAGATAATTAAATTTCGTCCCGACTTTACCACTTTCCGGATTTCTCATCCGGAAAGGTATCTGATGGTTTATTATCACATAAATCATTTCTATTTTAAGACAGCTTTCAAGTTTCTTTTAGGGCATTTAATTTAAAGTTTTTTTGACGGTATACTCTTTCAGCTCAGCTAATTCTATAAATATATCTATAATATATAAAAGTACGTAAGCATTTTTTTGTATAAGACTAATTTCCTGAATGAATCGCTTATATACGAAAACGTACACTATTTATAAATTTCCAAAGAATAGAAACCTTAAACAAATTGGTTGAAACAGATGCACATAAAAGTTGGGAATCAAAGAAGTATATTTTGTTCCAAATATTTCGATGAAAGTAACATTTAATTAAAGTTACAAGTAACATTGATAATATATGATAACGAAACAAACTATAATTTTTTCGGATGGGCAACATATTCTTTAGTAACGAAGCTCACTTTCACATTGGAGGAGATGTGAATAAGCAGAACTTTCGTTACTGGGATGTCCACAACCCAAGACAAATCCATCAAGAGCCTTTACATAAGCCTAAAGTAACAGTCTGGTGTGCCATGTCTGCATCTGCAATCATAGGGCCTTATTTCTTTGAAAATCAACTTTGTATTAGAGGTGTAGTTTTTTTTTTACAATTTTTCAAACATTGAAATCTGCCACTAAAGGGTGTCCCCTTTATATAAATATATGTTTATATATATATATATATACATATATATATATATATATATATATATATATATATAGGAGGGGGAGGGATGTTGATTATTTATATCTAATAAGTGCCCTTTACCTTAATTTTTTTTATTTTGTGTTTATCCGATTTTACTAAATTTAAAAAGAAAAATAAAAGCGACTCATTCCGTTTATCGACTGCCGAATCGTGTCAGTCGATTGCAGAAAACACGTTGTTTTACATCATTTACAATTTCTCGCAAATGGTATTATTAGTTTTGTCGATTGCAAATACTCGAATCTTGTATTCTTTAAATAGCTTTTTTTACTTAATCAATTTATCTACTAAATGACCTGCAATCATAATTCAGTATCAATCTGAAAGTGTTCAAAATATGTATGATATTAATTGAATAACCACTAAACGAAAAATAATTAATTCAAAAATAACAAAATTCATATTAAAAAAAATATTCGAAAACAATATATATTAACCACCAAAAATATTAATTAGATGCAAAAAGGAATAATTACCGTTGTTCGAAGTCGACATGACACCTTCACACAAAATTTTCGAGAATACACTGCACACAGATGATTCCATTTTATAGTTAGAAAAATAATTGAGGTAGACAGTAAACAGATACCAAACTTCGATTAAATTCATACGCTTCATCTGTATTTCGCTAGATGACGCGAAAAACAACTTTAAATCTAAGTATCCCTGATAATATCGAGGGTTTTAGGAGGTTAGTTGCGCTCCGGTTTTGTGTGTTTTTTTACAAAAGATGGTGATTGTTTTGAAAGCAATAAAATGATTTAAGTAATTCGTGAGGTATTACAGGTAAATGTGTTGTTATTAATTTTATTTTATTTATGAATACGATATTTAGGAAACAAATATTTATGGAATACACAAAATGCCAGCAACAATCAAATAGATGTTTCTGATATTTTTAGCTGTGGTCAATATTTATGGTCATGTATGTATTTTAAATTAATATATTTATTAATATTACGCGTGAGTGAAAAATAAAATATGTTTTAACTGTGAAACCAATTATATTCGTTTGAATATACGTTTAATTAAAATATACTTTTATTAAAATTCTAAAATATTTACCAACGAAAGTTACTTTATGATTGAAGCTTAAACATAAGTGTGATTTTCTTATCCCCTGTCTCTACTTTTACAATGTCGTCGTGTAGAAGAAAATATTATTTAATTCTGAATTTATGAATAAAAAGATTCTTTCCGTACATATTGAAAAGTTGTTGGGAATCGTTACACATGGGGCGCGAGTTATTAGAAGCTACATGAATAGATAGAAGTACAAACAAGGAATGTTATGTTCACAAAACATAATACATCTATCGTTCCTTGACTCAGCAAAATGTAAGCACTAAAGAAAATCCACCTACAGAGCCAATTGTCAGAAATCTAGTATTATGAATGTCTCCAAACATAAAAGTAGTTGAAGATGTACAGTCAGCATCATGTTGAGTCGGCGACTACAAATAAACCACGGGGCTTAGTTTCAATGCTTATCATAGATATCGCCATTAAGGCCAAAATATTGCTGTGTTTGTGTATTATTATATCAGTCAAGCTTCGCAGCAATGAAATTGGTTCCTTTAATGTTTCCTGATTAAGAAACTGCATCTAAAGTGAGAATTCAAAGAATACCTTTATACAGACCTTTTCGACATTCGGAAATAATTTCGGGACAGTTGAAATTACACGAATGGCGAACCATGATTACTTATTTTTTGCAATTGCTATACCAAATTATCGACTTGGATGATCCGTTGACCTATTTCGATATAAGGAGACCCCTTCTTCTTTCGATGTTACTTGAAGCGAGATTGAAGACTCGACCTGGAAAGACACGTTTATCTGATTACAAAATCAGTCATGCACAAAATCTTAAAATAAATTTCTCATTATAATTGCGTCAGCGCCATTGCACACTTTAGTATAGCTACATGTTAAAAGAACTGTGATATATTATATCATTTAGATGATTAAAAAAACCACACGCTCGCTATTACTAGCGTCCGCATTGACACTGCTACTGGGGTTTTCTTTGTTCAGAATCTCGTCCAGCATTGGCTAAAGAAAAATATCAAATTAATCGAATACCAATATTCATTATAACTCTCTTGTATTATCTTAGTAATTCCAATCGTTAAAGTCATTTCCAATTTCCTTTGTTACCTATAGTGGTGATTTGTTGCGAATGACGGAGACCGCCACCTTGAATCTCAAAAACATTGTGAAATTGGTATTCAGGACCCTAAAATTAGTCGAAAACGAATATAAATATAGTGGCGATTTGTTCCCAATGACGGAAACCGCTACCTTGAATGTCAAAAATATTGTGAAATTCGAATTCAGGACCCTAAAATTAGTCAAAAACGAATATAATGGCAATTTGTTGCGAATGACGGAGACCGCTATTCGTTTATGTAGTATAGAAAAACGGAATATTTTCGCAATGGATAATATAATGAAAATTATAAATCAAATATAAGTGTCAGGATCTGATTTGTTTGTTGTGTTTGATGCTCCGCATTTGTTTTAAGGTATGAGGAATAATTTGTTACAGTATGACCTATTGTTTGGGAACGAATGTGAAAAAGTGTATCATGGAAGGATACTGTATTTATATAAGAGCCTGATGTCAGTGGAAGTGTGAAATTGTTGTCGAGAATAAAAGATTACTGTATATATCCGGATAGAATGCGTAAGATGAAAGTAAGTAGCTGTGCAAGAGTTTTCAGTTGTACAATGTAGTCGGTCATTGGAATGTATTATAGAAGAGGTAATGTATAAAGTTCAATTTAATATTTTATGTTTATCATATTTAAACTTAATTGAAATTTATGGAAATTACCACTTTCTTACCGCCAATTCATTTAATGCTAGTTTTGTTGGTATTTATGCATTACAATTTCCATTTACTTTCCCATGTTAGTAAGTCTTTTATTTCATAGCTTGGTCTTATTGACAGCAAACATTTAAAATAATTCTTGGAAAAATTGTCTCTTTCAATAAAAACGTTTTGCATTTCATTGATTCCAGGGAAGAGTGAAACAATGGCAGACACGGGTGAGGTCATCGGTTTCTTCAACAAGTTATTTGATAGTGTCAAGGGTAGTGCTAAATATCGTGAGGGTAAACTTAGAATAAGGGTGAGTGAGAAAAGTAGGCGTGACCAGTTTTGGGTAGGTACAATAAAAACACTAGAAGGTATGCGATTTATTGATAGAGTAGGTATACTTAAATATGTTCCTAGTATAAACAATTGGATAATAACTTTAAAAAGCTTCTGCTCCTTAACACATTTTCTATACAGAAATGGCATTCAATATTATTCACCACATAATATCAACCAAGATCCTTTAGAATTTTTTTTTGGCAAATTAAGATCTCATTAACTACAGAAATAACAATCCTACATGGTTGCACAGCAGTTTCTATAGTCAAAAGGTATTAATGAATCAAATAGTTTGAGATATATATGACATATTAGATTAATAAAATGTAAATTCCGAATTTAGTATACAATCTTTCAAAAATTGTGTATTTTCGAAATGTTGAGTGATCCCTACGTAAATTATAAATGCGTTATATCAAAGAACTGATTTGCAAGTAGTAACGCTTCACAAATGAATATTTCGAAGTTTGTTACTTAGAGGGAATTTAATTTTAAATTGATACAGGATTAAATAAATTTACAATATTCTTTTATTGTATACAACATAAATTCACGGAAAAACTGATAGAATATAAGATGGAGATAAATGTAAAAAGTTACATTTTTATAAGAAAAAAATTATACTAATGTTGATCTTGAACAGGCGTTGATAAATTAATTGCAGCAAGGCACATATCATCAGTGGTATTCAGATCAAGAGTGGTAATATCCTCAAGTATATTGGCAAATGATTTTGAGGGTCGCACTGTTGGTTCTGTTGTCAAAGTATATCATACAAATATGTAAATTCAGATAATTGAATACATAATTACATAAAAATTGGACAGTTTCGAATTTTTTTAAATGATCTGGCAGAATATTACTTGCGGTTCCCATACAGTACGTCCAGCCACGAAACCTTATACCATCGATTGAGTCCCCACACAAATTATGCATCACTTACATCTAAAGAATGTATTTGCAATAAGTAACGATTTACAAAATATTTTTCCTTATGCATAATTAAAAAAACTTACGATTATCGCCAAATATGGTAGGAACAGCATACTTTTAAGTCTTCTGCAGCTTAAAAGCAAAATATTTTGATTCGAAGTGATGATGACAGACGAACTTGGTTTTTAGACCTGTAACAGATAACATTTTTAAGTTTTCACTTCCAATATTATTTAGCCAAATTGCGCTAATACTTTCATCCATTGAAAAACGATGCAAATGATTAATAACACTATAGTCTATTCAATTTCAAGAAAATTGTAACCAATGCAATTTGATAGTTAAAATATGGTTGGCATAAATATATATTCGATCAGCTGACGCCAATTTATAAACTTCATTGTGTTATATCCAGTGTATTATAAAACTGTATACATTAAAATATTTTATTTTATACATTATTTTACTGATACGAATTGCAAAATTTGACACGGTAAAAATGGACAACCTTGCATTTTTTAGCGAAATAGTCAGGCGTTTCAAACATTTCGTGAAAATATTCGATGTCTCGATACTGAAAATGCCTAGACCATATATGTTATTCATTAATTTTATCGTTTCTTCTTTCTCAGAACTTGAATGTAATTTCATTTTTTGCTTTTTAATATTAAGTTTTTGCTTTATAATCTTATTATTTTTACTTTCTCTTTCCTTTTTTTTCACTAATATAATCTATATAATCCAGGGATGCGAGTACCTTTGCTATTTGCTTGGACAGTTTTCCAATGCTAGTAAGGAGTTCTATAACTGAGTACGTATCAGTCAGGTACTTTGAAGGCAGGTCTTTTTGTGAGCATCCTTATTAGATCTTTATGTTAAAGGCCCGGTTGGTGGTAGTTCTTTTCGAACCCGTTCAGACGTAGGACCCTCAAGTATCATTGAAATCTCTTCAATAACCCTGTCATTTTTAAGATTATCAGATATGTAAACATAATTTGGAAAGAATAATCCGGAATCTAAATTTAGCGCCATTTATGAATTTGTTATTCGATTTGATGTTATGTTATCGACAGGTCGACATATTCCGCGAAGAAACATAATACATTTTAAAAATATTAACACTACAACAACGTACTAAAAGCATCTCAGGTAAATTGAAACTTTGAAGTTTAAAAACACTTACTTTTTACATATTTTTTCAATAAAAAAATTTATTCGTTCGATAACGTTCGAGCGGCAATTGCTCACCAATCTTAACTCACGGCATATAGAGCAGACAGTAAAATGTTTCGGTTGGTTGGTTCGTCGAACAGGTCATATCCTATTGAATTACCCTACGCTAATACCCGGAAACTCAACCTTGGTTGTATTTATATATATATATATATATATATATATATATATATATATATATATATATATATTATAGTGCATTCGCAGTGACATACAGTTGTCATACTTAATTGAAATTTATGAAATTACCACTTTTTTACCACCAATTCATTTAGTGCAGGTACATGATTAGTTTTGTTATTGTAATTTATGCATTATAATTACTATGTACTTTTCCACGCTTGTAAGTCATTTATACCGTAACTGGAACTTATTGACAGTAACTCCAATGGAAATGAGCAATTTAAGTCTTTTTCGTGAAAAAGTCTGGAACGAACCTACAATATCTTCCTAATGGTTGGTTTAAATGTTTTGAATGTATATATATTATACAGATTAGAGATCAAGTCGTGGCAAATTAAAAAAGAATGTCAAGGAAGCTGTCAATATTAGAATAAAGTACGTCCAAAATCGATTTCGTGATGAAATGGGACTTTTGGTAGATATGACGAAACCTGGATTACACCCGAGTAATGATGGCAACATAGCATGTAGGTTTTTCGAAAATCCTTCTTTGACTTAAATATCACTGGTGTGGATGAATCAACGAATAAGACCTTTAGAAGTTAGTAATGGCATCAATATTTATTGACAGTGTAAATGCAACGCGTTTCAATAGTGTCAGAACGCATCTTTACAGCGGCGATGGAAGACGCTTCTTTGTCATCGAATTGTTCGAGTGACGACGCCGACGATATATGTAATATGAATGCAAGCGGAAACGAAGTGCTCAAACATTTCTTAGAACTATATGAAACGTGTACAGAACTATAGGATCCGAAAGACTCAAACTACTGTGACAAAAGGAACGAATGTTTAGATAAATTATTATAAGTATACTAAAAATTAAAACCTGATGCGAAGAGAGAAGACGTCAGAAAAAAGATTAACAGTTTTTGTGGCAATTACAGGTAGTGAACTGTTTTTTGTTCATATGAAAATCTCTGGAAAAGTAATTGAATTTATAAGTAGTTTATAAAATTGTATAACTAATTCATTTGCAATGAAATGACATATTTATTTTAGTGCTAGATATATATTTGCTTTTATACTTTAAAATATAATGCCACAATTTGTTTTGTTCATTATACTGGCTGTCCAGTGGCAGATTTCAATGTTTGAAAAATTGTAAAAAAAAACTACACCTCTAATACAAAGCAGGTTTATTTTAACTTTATAACAACAAATGCGGATTTCATTTTTTAAAAACAACGTTTTCCAAATGGCGGCCATCGAGTCTGACACACTCTTCGAGTCTAGCATGCATGTTTTCAAAAACGCGTTTGCAGAGCGACTGGGGTATCCTACTGACTTCGGCTCGAATATTTTCTTTAAGTTGTGTCACAGTGCTCGGATTTGTTTTGTAAACAACGGATTTTAAGTATCCCCATAAGAAAAAGTCACATGGGCTTAAATCGGGTGACCTAGGTGGCCACGGTACGGTACCGTTTCGGGATATGTTTTTTTCTGGAAATAACTGCCGCACTGCATTCGTGGACACATTAGCAGTGTGAGCTGTGCCCCGTCCTGCTGGAACCATGTGTTTTGGTTGAAGGATGGACTATTCTGTAGTTCTACTCTGAAAAAGTCATTTAACATCTGGGCATATCTCTCCGAATTCACAGTTACAGTTTGGCCACGTTAATTTTCAAAGAAATAAGGCCCTATGATTGCAGATGCAGACATGGCACACCAGACTGTTACTTTAGGCTTATGTATAGGCTCTTGATGCATTTGTCTTGGGTTGTGGACATCCCAGTAACGAAAGTTCTGCTTATTCACATATCATCCAATGTGAAAGTGAGCTTCGTCACTAAAGAATATGTTGCCCATCCGGGTAGCAGTACCTCAACAACATAACCTCCGCATAAGTTTTTCTTAATTTAAAGTCAGAATCGTGTAAATCTTGAACAATTTGAATTTTATATGGATGGAACTTGAGCTTTTATCGCATTATTACCTGTAAAGTTGATTTCGGAATTCCCAATATCGATGAATGTGTACGCAGTGATAAACGGGGATTTTCAACGACAGAAACCATAACACGCTCGACATTTTCATCCGTGGCTACCAATGGTGTAGGTCCTGACCTGGGCCTATTTAATGTTGATCCTGTAGCTCTGAACCTTGCTACTGACTAAATGAGGTTGATCGATGGTCCATCACGTAATCATAATGTATACAGTTTTATAATACACTGGATATAACACAATGAAGTTTATAAATTGGCGTCAGCTGATCGAATATATATTTATGCCAACCATATTTTAACTATCAAATTGCATTGGTTACAATTTTCTTGAAATTGAATAGACTATAGTGTTATTAATCATTTGCATCGTTTTTCAAGGGATGAAAATATTAGCGCAATTTGGCTAAATAATATTGGAAGTGAAAACTTAAAAATGTTATCTGTTACAGGTCTAAAAACAAAGTTCATCTGTCATCTTCACTTCGAATCAAAATATTTTGTTTTTAAGCTGCAGAAGACTTAAAAGTATGCTGTCCCTACCATATTTGGCGATAATCGTAAGTTTTTTTAATTATGCATAAGCAAAAATATTTTGTAAATCGTTACTTATTGCAAATACATTCTTTAGATGTAAGTGATGCATAATTTGTGTGGGGACTCAATCGATGGTATAAGGTTTGGAGGCTGGACGTACTGTATGGGAACCGCAAATAATATTCTGCCAGATCATTTAAAAAAATTCGAAACTGCCCAATTTTTATGTAATTATGTATTCAATTATCTGAATTTACATATTTGTATGATATACTTTGACAACAGAACCAACAGTGCGACCCTCAAAATCATTTGCCAATATACTTGAGGATATTACCACTCTTGATCTGAATACCACTGATGATATGTGCCTTGCTGCAATTAATTTATCAACGCCTATTCAAGATCAACATTACTATAATTTTTTTCTTATAAAAATGTAAATTTTTACATTTATCTCCATCTTATATTCTATCAGTTTCTCCGTGAATTTATGTTGTATACAATAAAAGAATATTGTAAATTTATTTAATCCTGTATCAATTTAAAATTAAATTCCCTCTAAGTAACAAACTTCGAAATATTCATTTGTGAAGCGTTACTACTTGCAAATCAGTTCTTTGATATAACGCATTTATAATTTACGTAGGGATCACTCAACATTTCGAAAATACACAATTTTTGAAAGATTGTATACTAAATTCGGAATTTACATTTTATTAATCTAATATGTCATATATATCTCAAACTATTTGATTCATTAATACCTTTTGACTATAGAAACTGCTGTGCAACCATGTAGGATTGTTATTTCTGTAGTTAATGAGATCTTAATTTGCCAAAAAAAAAATTCTAAAGGATCTTGGTTGATATTATGCGGTGAATAATATTGAATGCCATTTCTGTATAGAAAATGTGTTAAGGAGCAGAAGCTTTTTAAAGTTATTATCCAATTGTTTATACTAGGAACATATTTAAGTATACCTACTTTATCAACAAATCGCATACCTTCTAGTGTTCTTATTGTACCTACCCAAAACTAGTCACGCCCACTTTTCTCACTCACCCTTATTCTAAGTTTACCCTCACGATATTTAGCACTACCCTTGACACTATCAAATAACTTGTTGAAGAAACCGATGACCTCACCCGTGTCTGCCATTGTTTCACTCTTCCCTGGAATCAATGAAATGCAAAACGTTTTTATTGAAAGAGACAATTTTTCCAAGAATTATTTTAAATGTTTGCTGTCAATAAGACCAAGCTATGAAATAAAAGACTTACTAACATGGGAAAGTAAATGGAAATTGTAATGCATAAATAACAACAAAACTAGCATTAAATGAATTGGCGGTAAGAAAGTGGTAATTTCCATAAATTTCAATTAAGTTTAAATATGATAAACATAAAATAATAAATTGAACTTTATACATTACCTCTTCTATAATACATTCCAATGACCGACTACATTGTACAACTGAAAACTCTTGCACAGCTACTTACTTTCATCTTACGCATTCTATCCGGATATATACAGTAATCTTTTATTCTCGACAACAATTTCACACTTCCACTGACATCAGGCTCTTATATAAATACAGTATCCTTCCATGATACACTTTTTCACATTCGTTCCCAAACAATAGGTCATACTGTAACAAATTATTCCTCATACCTTTAAACAAATGCGGAGCATCATACACAACAAACAGATCAGATCCTGGCACTCTCTTATATTTGATTTATAATTTTCATCTTTCATAATATATTCACGTTGGCTTTCTTGCATGAAATTCCCTCTATTTGTTATTCTCTGATCTTTCATTACTTTTACAACCTTTCGGGATATTTTCGTTAATTGTGCAGTTGGTGTTGTGCCCTCACATTAATAATACGCAATCACTTGCTTCCATGATTCACATGCACCTCCGATCACAGAATAGATACGGTACAGAATGGACACGATCCATAATAGCCCATATAAAAAAAGAGTCGCACTTTTTCATACATGCCCAAACGCTGTCAAAGTAACTCCTCTTTCCCTCGCCTCACCCTTCCTGACCAAAAATTTGTGTAATTATTATTAGTGCCCATAAATGGCGTAATCTCTTACTCTCTATTGCTCACAGATGGCGTTATCCAAGAAAAGTCATTTTAATTCATAAATTTATTAAAATTATAAAAACATTTACCAAAAGACGAATATTAAAATAACATTACTATACAATTTAATATATTTTAAATATCATTACTGTGAAAACACAATTCAAGAAAATTTAAATAAATTCAAAAATATAGCATCAGGCGTCTCCAGGTAGCACTCTGGAATCAACTAGGTGGTAATTGCATAAATGAAAGTGGGCAACTCATCAACATCTGAAAACAAGTAAAAACATGCACAAAGACAGACACGATTATAGCGATATCTATTAGTGGTTGGAGTATATTTTCAAACTTTTGTCAAAACCCCATACTTGGCCAATAATGTGTGATATTCTGTGACTTATTTTAAAATGCCACATATCAGTGTTATTTCTCAATTGAAAACACGGGAAGGTGGTGGGTATCTTCCATCGGGATAGGAAAGGAAGAGGAAATGGTTAGGTTAAGGAATTGGATTAAAATTTAGTGGAAAGCAATACAATAACAGTACATATAGACATTGACATAGCCAGCATTTTTTAGCCAGCATTTTTTGCGGGGAGGGCTAGCAGAAGCCGGCGGAGCCAAAAAATGATTTTGTTCACAATCATCTAGTTTTTTAAATTGACATAGTATTAAAAAAAATCATGTAACATAAAATATTTGCTTTAATAATATGCATCAATATTGATATTTAAAAACTTTTCTATCAATTAACTTGAATTATTTTGGATACTTTATTTTTCTGGAGGCTGTGCCACACTACAAAACACTGGCTACGCCCATATATATAAAATAAAAATACTACATCTAAATTAAAATTATCTGATTTGACCACTTGACAGTTTCAAGTATAACAGATACCGGAAATATTTTACTCTACTCTCAATTTTATCACACAAGGGCTCTATAATCCATAAATAAGTTTACAAAAAATTAGATTCAGATGGAATATTTCAATTATGAATATGATGTAATCAAATTATAATATTTTTTTTATATATTTTTTACTATATTTAATACACTTTAAGGACAACTAATTAACGACTTTACAAAATAACCAACTGCAGTTGCACAACAACTGTATTCAGCAATAATTTCCAATGCCAATAATTCTATTAAAAATTTAAAATTACCCACATGTGACAACTATGTTCTTTCTCTGAAATGTTCTTTCCTGAGGCTGGTTCCTGAAGCTGTTAGAAGAGTCTGGAAAATAAAAAAAAATACTATTCAGACGAGTTAATTAATAATTTGGGAGATAAATAACAGTAGATAACATGAACATCTGAAGAAAATTTTTAACAAGAGTCACTGAAATTATTACAAGCTACATAAGTTTCGTAATTTTATATCTTCTTTCCCAAACGGTTTACTTTCTTTAAGGCTATTTAAGTTTCTGAGGGACCAGTCAATCTTCATTTTAATGTAATGATTAATGAACAAATAAGAATAATCTTCTGTACAACATATATGCCATTCATTACTTTCTTTTTTTAAATAACGATACAATTTTTCTTTTAAATTATCAATAAACATATACCTTCTAAAACTAATTGACATTTGGTTTCCCAGTTTTTTATTACGTGAAATATATTATCTTTAACAAAAAATAAACCTTGCTCATCAATTAAATCATCATACATTTTAAAAGATGTAAATAATTTGTAATCACAGTCGCCAGTTCTTGATTGATCAATAATCAAATTTTTACATGTGCTGCAATTATGAGTCCTTTCGAAGAAACTCAGCGTCACGTAACCTAGTAAATAGCATTATCTTCAACAGCAGTCTGTTCCGCATAACCTTCACAATCAAATTGAAAGGGGGTAATTTTAGAAACAGATTGGATGGAAAGCAGATTTAAGACATAAAAGAAAATAATTATTATCATCCTCACAATTGGTATTTTTACATATTTTCTCGGACGTCTGAGTAGGTCACTCCAATTAACTGTCCAATTCTCTCTGCCACACAATTTCAGCTACGCTTTTGCACTGCGAAAATAAACATTAAGTTAGGTATAATAATTTCAATCAATCCGCCTTTTTCTTTCTTTCAATTGGAAGAAAACTTACAACAAACAACGTTTGATTAAATATAAATGGTGCTCACAAGATTATTTAGTAACAAATTCAATTTGGAAAATCAATTTACTACCGGCGAATACACTCAACAATGTCTGAAGTAATTTCACGAAGTTTTCTGACAAGAAAAAACTTCATCACGAAACTGTAAAACATCTTTTATGCAAGTTTTCTTTTAAACAAAACAGTAAAAAATCGTTTTGACCAGAATGCACTTGTTACACGGGATATTATTTTTATAATCGTGTTATTTGAAAATATAATCCGTTTATCACAACATTACAGCGTTAATATTCACGTATCGGAATACTTTGTAACTGTTCGAATTAAATTTTAACAATAAACATCTGCAACGTCGCAAGACACCAATTGCTTTGCGCCGTTAGTGTGTAAAATTGATTTTAATTTTTAAAATGTTATATAATAAGCAATAATGGACAACACTTACCGGCTTTGTTTACGAGGCAGGGAAAAAATGACAATTTTGTCCTTTGTCCTATATATGAATTACACCCTAGTACGATACACGACATTACAAAATAAAACAAAGATCTTAATATATAATAAAACAAAATAACAAAGATCTTAACATATAACAACACAATAGCTACAACACCCTTTTTACTTAATTAAAATACAAAACTTATAATATTAAATATGTGAAATATGTTTTTGCGCAGTAAAGATTTGTCAGTAGTTTCAAACAGACTCAGTGTTGAGTGGTTTCTGTCTGAGTTTCCTAGTATCGTATCTATTCTGTGCTAGAGTGTTCGTAGCGTCTCTCGCATAGTGACACATAGCTGACGCTAGATGTCGCTGTATACATTTAAAATTTGCCGCCAATTTCCTTAAGAGATGCTGTTACCAAATCGAGGACCTGCTTGACCATCCACTGCCTCCGATTATAAACACCAACGGGTGATCTGTAAACTTTTCTCTCTCTTTCTCATCGAAGTTCACAACGCCAACACTCCGTTTTTCTACATTACAATACGATATAGGTAAATCTACTTCATCAAATACAATAGAAAAAATTTTACGTCTTTCAATCCAATGTTTTTTCTGATTTTTTAGGTTATCAACAACAAAATTGGAAGAAAATCCGGGACTAAAATTTATATTACTCATGAGACGTCGCAAAGTACGGATTGATGACAATTTGAACTACTTGCTTCACATTTTGTAACTTTTCGGACTATATTTATATATCACCAAAAACAAGTTTATGATTTTTTTCGAAATATGACGTGATAGTTCTTGTGCATTAAATTGTAAAAACACTTCAAGAAATAACAAATTCTAATTTTATAGATTTCCAATATTGAATTGGAAATTAGCTGCTGTAAAATGCATTCCTTCTGACCTTAGAATAATGCACTCCAGAAGGCAAGAAAACGCGCGACGGTATGTCCACAAAAACTACGCTTAAAATACCGTATCTGTTCTGGGGCTTAAAATGCATACTATCAAAACGCGGCTGTCAGAGCAATCTATGAGCGGTCGTGTGCTTTGTATGTGACAACTTCTCTTAAAATGCCGGCTTGTGATATTATCACCTGCAAACGAAATAAATGGAGATTACTTTTCATACCTAAAAACTATTACTTAGTTTCATTTTCAATTCACTATGCAACTTTAAAATATCGAAGTAGATTATTATTAACAGAAGCGCGCCATTTTTATTGGTGTTGTCACCTCTTAAACAATTGTTTACCCAAAATTAAAACATCTTAATTGTTCGATACTGAAAAATGTAAAATTTTATTTGTAAAAAAATCCGGATTTGAAAAGGCGTTGGAGAATTTGGTGTATCGCTTGAATTTCCGTTATCATATTAAATTTTAGAATATTTTACGTATTGCGTTTATAATCACTATATGTAGGATTACGGCAAGAAACACATGTTACATTCATTCATTTCCGTCGTCTTTTTTAATTTCTTGAAAAACCGATATTGTTTAAAATATGAAGAAATTTTATCACGATATTGAATGCTAATAAATAATAATAATCGTTTCGTTTCGTCCTATTTTGGATTTCTTTAGTATGAGATCGAATATTTTCAAACTTTTATTATGGGCTTTTTCACATCTTTTTTTACTTTAAGACATTAAAGATAATTGTTTTCTTTTTGTATTAAAAGTGTTAAGTGATGGATACTTTGGCCATTGGTTGTGGTCAGAATAAACATTTTAGAAATTTAACATGGCGGCCTTAAAATACTTCATATAAGCCAAGCCATTACCATATAAATTGATGCAAATGTGAATCGTACTGCCGTGTAACACCGTGGGCGTTGAGGGAGGGAGCTAGTAAGCGGAGTGAGGTGCCCCCTCCACCGATTTTTGGCTTCACCGCGACCGCGAAGAGATTTGTGCGTATGCGCCTTCTGGATTACTCTACATTCTAAGCTTCTGACATTGTTTGTGATTGAACTGTTATGATATGGAATTAGAATATAGAGTAATCATTATTCTAAAAATATGGTAACACCTTTATGTGTTTACTCATTTTGTTGAGTTGAAAACAAAATGATATTATATATTCTGGGTACGGAAAATTAAAAAATCTTGTTATTATTTGTCTATAAAAGCATTTATTTAGATATTTTTTTTCTTCTACATTACAATAAATAATAAGACAAACAATGTAATCTAATTTAATATGATTTTATCGCGACCACGAATACCTAATACTTAATTTTCTTCGATAAAAATAACAAAGGGAAAATTTATACGTGGTTAGGAACACAATATAAAGAAAATATGTATATAATATAAGTCTCAGTTAATATCTTTCGTTATTTTTATATTATTCACGTAAACATTTACTAGAGACGTTAATTTGAAGTCTACAAATAAAATTGAAACGCCTGTAAAGCTGTGGATTCTAGGCGGCGCTGATGTCACACTGGGTGAGTCAATAATATTCCAAGGCCACATTTCAAATATCAATGCAAATTTTAGACTTGAATGTCGCAAAATACAATAGCCATGTATTGCAACGCTGCGAAATATTCTTACAAGTTAGAAAGTACTTCTCACGCGTATTAAAGTAATATTCCATGTAACAACATAAATTAACAATTATCTTTGATTAGTTTAAGAGCTTGTAGATTAAATCAAGATGGTCTATATCTAAAATTATCCCAGTATCATTATTTTATACTAGATAGTTTTAAGTTGCATACATTATATAAAAATGAAGATTGACTGGCCCCTTAGACATTAAAAGAGACTTAAAGAAAGTAAATCGGTCGGTAAAAAATTACAACACCTGTGTATCATCCCCTCTTTTTAATAATACCCTTTTTAGATCTTAACGTATCTACTGTTATTTATCTTCACGAGTATTAAATTAAATAGATTAAAATGCAATTTTTCAACCATTCAACCAGCTTCAAAATCATAAAGATGAAAGAGAGCTCTCATGTATGGTCACTTTATAATTTGTACTAAAACATTTATTAGTGTTATAAATTATTGACACAGTCGTCGACCAAAATTGGTTCTGTAAGGTTGTTAATTTGTTGTTATAACTAAAGAAGAAAATCCAAAAAATTACAATTTAATTAAATTTATTTTCGTTATGTAAATATCTCATACATTTGAATGTAATTTTTGGTAAACTTGTAAAAGATATGATTCTTGTGTCTGCTGTCCTGCACCCATTGTACTTGAAATTATCGAATGAACAAATAAGATAATTATAAATTTTGATGTAAAGTTCTTGTTTTGTATGCAATTGGCATAGTTTGCATACAAAACAAGGTAGCATAACAATATGTAAAGATTATATTATTTTTATGAACATATTCATCTTTTTGACTGTACCGGTCCCGCCTAACCCGCTCCCCAAGGAAAAATAGTGGCTACGCCAATATATGTGGGTACATATATATATATATATTTGTGTGTGTGTGTGTGTGTGCGCGCGTGCGTGCGAGCGTGCGTGCATGCGTGAGTGCGTGCGAACGTGAGTGCGTGTGTGAGTAGTGTTAATATGTTATGTTATTCACTACATTGTATCCCAAGTCCTTAATGTAATTACTTCCTCTTTTTTTCAAGAAATCACATCATGTATAATTGGTCGAGCGTGGGTTTTTAGAGAAAATTTGGAAATATGTCTCATCCATTAATAGAATACATAATATATCTATGATTTTATATACATTTGTGTATTTTTTTTGTCAGATGTACGAATTGCCCACACTCAAATATACTCAATATATTAATACGTCTATAGTGATGCCAGAGAGCTGCTTGCAGAACACTGATGCTATTTACAACTGAATTAAGAAAGTTTTCAATTTTTTTGGGCATAAATTGATATTATAGTTCTTAAATTACTTGGAATTTATTTTGTGAGCCGTCACGAGGCAGATGTGAAATAAATATTTTTTTATATTGAAATATTTTTATTTGAACGAAGGGGAAACGAAAAGAAACAAATATTCATATAGTTGTTAATAATAAAATATTATATTAATATTATTACTTTATTTTTATGAAATAATATACCATATTTATATTTCTTAACAATATATTGTACATAAAAAGTTTTTAACGTTTTAAAACAGTTTGATGCAGTACACCGCTTTAAGCAAGTAAAATTGTAAGCGTTAGTAAATAAGAAACTATGCTGATCCGAATTAAGTCCGAAAGAGCCGACAATACACAAAGCTGGTTCAATGGCCAGACGCGTCTTGTCATCAGAATATTTTAATTCCCGTCCAAACGCGCCATTAGATATTTTGATATTTTACATTTAAAAAGGCAATTATAGCAGGTAGATACAATTGTATAGTGCATTGTATCTACCTCTTATATAATGTACCTACTAAAGACATCTGAGGTTCAAAATTAAGGTAACTTAATTATTTCGATTTCGTTCTATGCCAATAAGTTTGAATTTATGCCCTGTATCGGGAGGTTGCCTCTCGATAGGCTAGTTGAGTAAATTTGAGAAAACTGTTAATAATTTACCTTAATATCTATTTCACACAAAAAAAAAAATTTCCCAAAAATTAATAATTTATATTATGTATTACGCGTTTAAAAAAAACAATCTGAATTCACCTCCAAAACAGTTAAGACTGTATGGTGTCTTGAATGACATCACTACTCATGAAAAAAATCAAAACAATTGTGTCTGTGTATGACAGTTGCTTCTTGTTTCTTTAAAAAAGAAATTCGTCTTGTTACATGTAATGTGTAGTCCCCAGTGTAAAAGTACAACTATTGAAACGTCAAATAAATTATCTATATGTATTCCAAATAATAAACAAATACGGGAAAAGTGGCTAAAACTTGCAATGAGCTCGTAGTTTATAAAATATAGCCAATATAATAAAAAGTACGAAATAACTCGAAGGGTTCTGTTAATACCATTCATCAATTGGGGTATTACCATACATAAAAACTGTATTTAAACAAGAAAATAGTAAATTTTGTAGGTTTATTATACAAAATAATGGCCACAATCTGGTACTTAAGTAACATTAGGCAATAACCTTAGAGCAACACTTGTCTGAATCCGGATTAGAGCAATTCCATATTGCCCTAAGGAAACTGAAATCATATTTTTGGCATTTTTAAAAAAAAATATTTAGTAATTAAAATACTTATGTAATATACCTAATGAAAAGACAGAAGAAAACACTTTAATGTATTAACTAAACAAAATAACATAGAATATGACAATTTAATATACCCATAAAGAATAAGTAAACCGGGTTTCTAGATTTTGCAATAGTCACAAACAATGTCTTTACCGCTGCAAAGTTCGTGCACCCAAGAGGCACAACTAGGACATCTATACCATAACTCTCTCTTACCTCCAAACTCTCCACATGTTATATACAATACCTCTTGGTTTTCCTGCTATTTCTCTCTCGTTTTCCTATGATTTATTTTTTCTTTGTATGAATGTTTTCCTATTTCTTTGATAGTTTCCTCCATTTTTTCAGTTTTTTTTGCAGTCTTCTCTTCTAATACTTTCTTCGTAGGAACCGAAGTCAGCATTTCTGAATGTTGTTTCTTACGTCCTTTTCCTACCTATCCCCTTTTGTTGAACTTTTCTTAGGTAGAAGAGTGAATTCTCTGAAAATTATTTCTTCATCAGTATCCATTCCTGAAGATATGATTAGTTATTTGTTGATTAGAACAAATCGTTGGCACATCAGTCCCAATTGTTGTATAATATGCTGGATTAAAGTGCTAATTTGTGGATTGCATCACAAGAATCCGTACAGCCAATCTTTTCCAGTTTTTTTATCTGCATTGAATGAGTTGTTAATTTTGTTAGTTTCAGCATATTCAAACAACAATAGTTTTAGTTACATAAGTGTTAAACCATAAAAACAGTTAGATAGCTTTAATATATGGCTATTTGTTATGTTATTCTAGTAAAGACAGGCTTGCTACCAAGCCGCGGCAATAATCGTTTCCATATCCTTTTACGTGAACGCAAAGTGACATTACAGAAACTCCGAATATGGCAGCAGTAGGACGTAATTTAATACCACCAAGAACTTTTTCAACTGCAGCTTTTACAGCTGCAGCATTTTTCAAGGAGAATAGGAGCATTTCCTTTTTATTGATGGCACCGTGTGTAAACAAAATTATTTTGCAAATTGAACACCAGTTTTCGTACGAACCCCTATAGTATAATACTGTAGATATCTGCTAATTTCCGTACAGATGCACGAAAACTAGCCGAATGTATCTGTCCACACATAAAGTTTCATCACGAAATACTAAGGCTAATTACAAGAAAAATGCTTAAAGATTTTAGTAATTAGGAAGTTGCGGATACAATTTCAAAAATACTAAATAAAAATATATTATATTAATGGAGTTACCTTTAATTCTTCGAAAGTAGTATTTTATTGTGTTTGGCAGTAAAACAAACAACATACTGTCACGACCACATCACGTGATTAACTGACGCCAGTGCTTTAATATATTCCTAATATGACTTATTGCACAGAGTACATAAACAGAGGGATCACCGGAAGTCGAAAATTTGAAACGCAACTGTCGGATTCCTCAGCAGAGGGCGTTTAGACGTATTCAACTTGCGGGTTTCCGGCTGTGCGCCATACTTTTTCTCGCTGTCTAGTGTATAACACATGCATGATATTACTTCGTGCTGAAAAAGTATAATACTGAAAATTCTTGTGTGGCCTCTCACATATATTTTCTATGGAGAAATTTTATTATTTATACCAATAAGTTATTATTATTGTATTATAGTTCATAGTAATGGCGTGTATTGCAACCGGCTGTCATAACACTCAAAAAACTGCCAAAGAACTCATTTTTCAAGCTTCCAAAATATGAAACTCTGTAAGTATCGTTTGTAGTTTAATTTTGTATTACCAAATAAGATAAGAAAGTATTTTTAAATTCCGTGAATACACGTGTATAATTATTTTTATAACCACAAATTGTGTCGTAATTTTTGTTTGTTTATTATTATCAAATAAGAAAGTATTTTTAAATCCCGTCAACGTGAACATTTACACTTAAATTTTTGTTTTGTTTGCAGGGTCTAGGAATGGTTGAGACTATGTCGCCGAGATGAGTTGGCAGCCGGATTTCAAAACCACTGTTACAGAGTTTGCGAGAATAATTTTATAATTCATGATTTTAAAACTATTTGACCTAGGAAATTGTTACAGGCGAATGCAAAGATGAATCTAAATTTGCCAACGTCGACCGAAGATGTTACAATGAGAGTGTTGGAACCAGACATATTGGAACGACTGAGAGACCAGGCGAGTTCAGAGACCACGGCGGCAGAAGTAAGCTATTCCTATAAAGGAATTATTAAGGTAATTTTTAATATTTTAGTGTCTAATACAAGCAGTAAAATTATACATAGAAATTGTACTGACCAGGTAGCATCTTTAACATTAAGTGTATTTAAACTAGTGATACAACTGATCGTGATTTGATTGAATACTTAATATCAGGCTTATTGACAAATATCTTTACTTTATTTAATTCATTTTGATGCAAGTTTTCAACACTGGGATACAGGTGAACGCTAACCACTTCACTAATTATACATAGTGTATCTTGTAGTATATATTTACAATTTCAATGATAACTGATACGACTAATGTGAGATAAATTATGTATATTTTGTATTAATCATCCCATGTCTGTAGTTGACAGATTATGTGAAAACAGTAACATGGGTTTTTACTGCATGCATATAATCATCACTTATACATATATATATATATATATATATATATATATATATATATATATATATATATATATATGTTTGTGAATTGTTTATGATTATAGGAGGACATACTTCCGGAAGCAGCTTCATCCAGAGTCAGCGTTTCAAAGAGAGGCAGCCAACAAAAACTGAGGAGTTCCAGACTTGTTAGAAAAATACAAGCATTGAAGAAAACTATTGAACTGCCGAGGCACAAATTAAGAAGATTATGGAAACCTAAGAAGCATGATAAATTGGAAAGTATGAAAATGTCTAAAATAAAACGATAGTTAAAACATATTTTACCAAAAAATTCTTACACTTTATTTGATCATCAATTAACAAATTATTTTAGAAGAAATAATGCAACGGTATATGATTCAAAAATGAAAGAGATTTGTACGAACTTATAATAAAGTTCCCCAAACAGTTATAAACATTTGGCTCACATTTTACAATTACCATCAGTTAGAAGTATACGTAAATGTTATGTTAGGTAAGGATGATCATAATTTAAGATATGCCCTTTCTGTGAATAGTCCCCATTTGTGTTTTCTAGAAGACATGATACAAAATTTTAACAAATGTAGATTCATTAATGCAAAAATACCTGCATGTGTCAATGGCTGTTTTATAAATATAAAATCTTTAATTGGTCTATTCAATGACCTTTCAACTCAGTATCATGTACCAAAATTACCAACTCGAAGATTAAATCAGGATCCTTTGGAAAACTTTTTTTCAATTGTCCGGCAACAAAATGGTTGGTGCCGAAAGCCAACAGTCACACAATTTCAATATTCTCTCCGACAAACACTTATCAGTAATATTTCAAAAATATGTAAAAATAGTAACTGTGAAAATGACAATAATTACTTTTTTTATCTCTGCAGTCTTTAATAAATCATGAAGTCCAGCCATTGGACAGATATACCCATATTGATTTTAATTGCGAAGATTGTACCGAACATACCGTTATAGAGATAATTCTGTTTATTATGTTGCAGGTTATTAGACGATGACTTCCTTCAATAGAATTCACAATTGTGATAGCTGTAAGAATTTGATTATTGATCAATCAAGAACTCAAGATACTGATTATAAATTATTTACATCTTTTAAAATGTATGACAACTTATCTGATGAACAAGGTTTAATTTTTGTTAAAGATCGCATATTTGTACTATAAAATCATGGGAAGCCGCATTTCAGTTAATTTTTAATGAAATACTATTTATTGATAATTTAAAAGAGAGTCTATTTCGATATTTAAAACGAGTTACTGATGATTGTCAGGTATGTTGTACAGACGATTTTTCCAATTTATTTATGAAACATTATATTTAAATGAAAATAAACTGATGTCTTAGAAACTTAAATAGAATTAAAGAAAATAAATCAGTTGGAAAAGAAAATCAACCTATTAATCTCCCAAGCTATTAATTACAATCTTTTAAAATTGTTTGTTGGTATATCGTAAGAGAAATTACGTTAGCCAATCTAGTAAGGTATAAATATGATCAACGTGGAGTTATTGAATAGAAAACGTTAGCGCTATCATCACGCCCCTTCCTATCGTACGATTTTTTGCAACGTGGGCGTCTCTCAGTTAGTAACATCGGTAACTGTCGAAAACACATGTGTACGAACTAATGCATGTAATGAATGTAATGTTCTCACACATGAATTATGAAAACCTTGTAGAACCAGAGAACCAGAATAACCCAAGTAAATACATATAAGATCTGTAACTCTGTAAAGCATCATTTATCTCTTTCAATTTATCCAACTTCATTCTCTTACGTTTCACAACTATAAAAGCAGAAAAAGTTGTTCTGTTTTAACGGGCTTGACTACGCGATACACATCGAAACAAAAAAAATGCATTAGTTCGTACACATGTGTTTTCGACAGTTACCGATGTTAGTAACGGAGAGACGCCCACTTTGAAAAAAATCGTACGACAGGAAGGGGCGTGATGATAGCTCTAACGTTTTCTATTCAATAACTCGACGTTGATCATATTTATACCTTACTAGATTGGCTAACGTAATGTCTCTTACGATATAATTTATTAATTTAATTTAAAGAGATATCAAAAAAATTATCGAATTTGGAGAAGTCAAATTTTTCGCTCAATTTTCAATTATTTTACAATATTTCATGAACTATGGCATATGAAAAACTAATATTTTTGCGAAAAAACTCAAATGAATTTTCAGAAGTGTCAAAAGTTATATCAATCTAAATTATATACAAATAGTCGAAAAAAAATCATAAAAATTGTGAAAAAAACAACGTATTTGAAATGACATGCCATTCCCCAAGCGGGGAAAAAACGCTACAGAGAAACTAAGTACTTTTTTTACCACTTAATCTATTGAATTTTATATAAAATTCTAAAGAAATAGGTGTAATTTTTGTGAAAATAAAATGATAAATTATTCAAGAAAAAGCTTAGAAGTTTTTTATTTCGTCAAATATTGCGCTAACAGTTCCTAAACACGGGTGTAATATTATTTTTCACTCGAATTTAATACTTCAAATTATGCAGACATAATCTCCGAAACATATATAAAAAGATAAGAAAATTATACATTCATCTGATAAGTGTAAGTATTCTAAAAATATAAACTGTGCTCTTTCATGGTGCGATTTTATGCGAGTAATGCTGAAACAAAAAACAATTTTCTGAAGGAAATTCGTGCGACGTTGTATTTTTTTATCTACTTAAAAGAATATTTTTTCTCTCTAGCAACATAAAAGCGAAAAAAATAAAGAAAAGAAAATTCCCAATAACTTTTGTTATTCTCAATTTTACGCGAATAAAGTTGCAGGCACAGCTAGTTTATAATAAAATAAACAAAAACAAAAAATAACAATATGCGTAATTAAAATAAATAACTACACTTGTTGACAAATAGCTGGCTGTTTGATGAGTACGCACACACATACATACACATGTGCATATACGCACGTATACCCATATTTACGTTAATATACAAAATTAGTAACAAAATGCATGTTCTCTGTGTCATATCTTAATTATTAGTCAGCCCAGCCACGATTATGGGCTTACAAACAGTATTATACAAACAAATAGTATTTAAAAATATTAAATTTTACAAATAGGTTTCAAGGTTTTTGTACACTCAACAATATAATTCCATAAAAGTGGCATATTTAGCGTTTTCTTAGATATGAAATAAATAAAATATATCCATATCATTATCAATTACGTAATCAATTACATACTAACCTGGAACTATTCATAAATTGGGAAACAAGTTAGTAGATTCTGGGGACTAGAGGTGGACTAGCGTCACCTTCGGCACTTATTTATATTGAAAGAGAAACCTGGCCTGGGAATATAAACGGCGATGACAAAACATAACGGAATTTATGGATAGAAACTGAACCAAAATGCGTCTTAATATTTGGAAGCGGACTCATCTGTCTATTCAGTCTGCACCCTGATGTAAATGAATGTAAACGCAGCATTTTTTCAATCTGACTATAACGTCCTAGGCCTCAGCAATTAGCAATATGAACGCTGATCACTGAGGCTGAGGCCACCATACTCCGAGTTCGACTGTCACTAGATTGCCTTAGCGGGAAGTCGCATTCGGAAGAGGTCGAAAAAAGAAACAATTATGCACAAACGTCTAAATTAGAGATCTAATATATCAAAGCGCCCACGGCATTTTTCAATTCAATTGTTTACCAATAGAAACGTATCGGAATAGAACCACGTGACACATGGTCCCAATAATTACAGAGTGAGACAGCTACAGCCAAACTGAACGGAACAGCTGTAATTATTGTTTATATTGACAAAATAATTCCCTGCATTCATATACCAAATTTTAGCTAATGAAATTTTATATAATACTTATTAAAAATGTATCTCATTTTTATCAAATTATGCCATTTACCAAGTTAGAAAATTGCTCGCAAAGAAATTTTGTACGTAGAAAAAAACAAAACATTTTTTAAAATTTTTTTATAAATGAAATTTGTTACACATTGTTGTGAAAATATTGATGTCTTGAATTTGTTACACATTGTTGTGAAAATATTGACCAAATATCTGTACTTCTTACTACAGGCATATGTATTGCAAAATAAAAAATATAAAACGATTATTGAAAACGAGATTACACACCCGCATGGAACAAGTTATATGCAAATTGTCAACACGAATATCTTCCAATTTTTTGTTAGAAACATACCTTTTTATTATTTTATCACAAAACATACAATATACTGATTCTAAAAAAAATATTTCCTGCTACGAATCTGCAAATATAATTTAGATATAAATGGAACACCGCCATTTTGTCTCGCCGCGTAGGCATACGACACTCTCAAATTATGCAAATGAAATGAATTTTTGAATATTCAAAAAAACAAAGTAAATTATCACAATCTAGAATGATTACACTTTATTTTGGTATATAATAAAGGATATTTTACAAAAACTTACTGCGTTATTACATCGATTTCCAACGGAGCACTCCGACTAATTATTGTTTTGATAACTGTTATAATGTCTACTGTGCGCTATTCCAATTCGGAATATTATGACATGCTGATGTGTTTAGGTGCATGTGATTGCAATGCCCGTCCGGGAAATTTTCAGCATAGATGGCATTTAAATGTATAGGCAGGAATTTTGGGCAATCAGCTCGTTGATCCGTTTTTCCTACCTACCAGAATGACATCAGACAATTCTTTGTATTTTTTGCGTAATGAAGTGGAAGACTTTATTTCCAATTTGCCTTTGAGCGTAGTCAGAGATATGTGAAGGCAGCACGACGGAGCGCCCCCTCACTTTGGTATTCGGGTTCGTGAGTATTTAAATGAGCCATATTATCGTCACTGGATAGGGCATAGTGGACCTATACCCTGGCCTCTAGCCTCTAGCCTTTCTTAAACAAATAAGTGAAATAATTTTTATGAACATTAATTTAATAAATTTTTTGTGAAATACTTGTTACTAAACTGACTTTTCTGTGTAATACTTTACAAATGTGAAAAATCATGGATTGAGTGGTTTCCGCAGAACTACAATATGAGTGAGTACATTAATAATATTATTTATTAAGTTTTTAATAGTTAGATTTCATGTTATTTAACCAATCAATGAAACGAAGTACTCGCTACATATAAATTATTTATTATAATATACCACATCTCCCGCGGCAGGTTTGCGGGTCATTCCTCTGAGCGGCGTGGAACAATATGCGCAAGTATCGTGTGTACGAAAAAGATGACAAATAATTATATTATTTTCAATTTTCTGAAAGAAAGTCATCTTTTAAATTTTATTTTAACGACAATCAACTATTTTTCAGTCAACGAATAAGGTCTTTCTTTATCCGACACTTATTATATATTGTATATATATATATATATACACTTATTGTATATATATATAAAGAAAATCTCTACAATAAATACAAGTGTCGTCGCTTTTCTTAAATTTAAATTTGCCGTGTAATGGTCAGAGCCTATAGATGAGACAGCTGACAGTTGTGATTTTTGTCTAAATATGAAATAGAGGTTATTATTATTGTAAGAAAGTTTGCTTCATAAAATTACTAAAATAGAACTGAAGTAAGAGCTTTAAATGTTGCTTTTTCTGTTTTCACAGGTGAGTAAATTTTTAGTTTATAAGATAATGTAATTAGTTAATTATTGTAAAAGCGTAGTGTAAATAAAACTTCTGTTTTCACATAGAAACCCAATTACGTCTTTGTATCAATATTACTATAACTTTGACAGGTGATATATCAGAAATATATTTGGATGAAGAACAAAACTTGCTGTTTAATGATTTTTACCTTGAAGAAATTTCAGAAAAATACAATTAATGTTGATTCTACACTTAGTGTCTCAAATCAAACATTGGGAAAACTGTTCGAGAAATTACTTGAAGAAAATCGGAATTTTAAATTTAGGAAAAATTGCAAAAGATTTCATGATTGAAAAATTCACTGGCAGAAACTCAACTGCCAAACATCAAACCAGTGGATTAAAAATTTTAATAAAAAATGTGAATGTTTCCAAATTAATGAAGATAAAAAGAAAATTAAGATTCTAAAAAAATTTTTGGAATACTCCAGTGTAAATTGGTACAGCTGCATGCTAATGAAATATACAGTAAAATCACAATGGAATAAACGGAAGAAAAGTTTTTGTTAGTTTGCAAAGGATGATCGCCCATTAGATACGCTCTTGAAAGAAAAATTACTACTGGAAGCAAGAAAATCTATTGATACTGGGACACTTATTGACCTTATAGTGTCTGGTTTACCTCTAATTATGTTGCTGATAAAATTGACAAGCTTTACAAACAACAGAGAGAATGAAATGGGAAGATTGGAACATCTCGGGAAAAATAAATATGATAAAAAGAATTATATAAATTCTGACACTAAACCTAAATAAAATTGAGGAAAAACAACCATGCCAAATTTGTGTCAATGAGAAAAAATAGAAACGTTATCCTGAGGAGAATTGCTAGTTTGGAGGGAAAAATAAAAAAACAGTTGTAAAAAATGTAAATAACTAAGAATTAGATAGTGAATTGAATAAGATTAATAAATAAAAAACTAGAGGCCGTAATTAATAAAAGTAAAGTTACTGTTAAGTGACACTTTAAAAATTTCTGGAATTTATTTCAAACACAGAAACATGGTTTCGTAACGTGATATGTACATGGCACTAATTTGTTCTAACCAACACTGAACAACAACTAACGCTTTCAATAAAAACCGTATTTAGGAAAGGGTTCTGCTAATTGCCCGTGTTTGAATTTGCTTCTAATAGTATCCAGTAAAACAATTAGCTACTTATACAAACTTTTTATCAAACAGACAGTATATATTATGATGGATGATTCATAAACTAGCTAAAATAGTATAAAAAAGGCAGAACAAGCCACTATCAATTAGAATGCCCCAAAATGCGAAGCCTATAAAATAAGCGCATCATATCTTTAACTCATGTGTGTAACAAGTCTCTAAATTGGCTACAGCTAACCCCAATCCCTCAGTCATAGTTTGTGAAATTGGGTAACAATGACACTCACATATATCCAAAGAATGGTAAAATATTTCAACACATGTTCTTCATTAAAATCTCTAAAGCAGATATAGTGACAATGTTATTTTAATTAAGTCACAGGATAAACAATTGAGAAAGATTCTAACATTTCTAATACCTTCGTAAGTAAAAAAAATTAAATATACATCTTTTTTTATTTTTGGCCAATTCTTATAAAATGGCCAAGAGTTAATATGTACCATTAATAATAATACCTTATATTATTATTACTTGGTGGCAGAATTGATTCATTACTGAAAACTATACGCAGAAATAATATTACTTCTTTATTGTTTATTTACTTTTATTTGAATTTGTCTGTATTACAGTACAATAATATATAAACAGTACATTTATATTGTGTCAAATTTTTGTCTGTATACTTGTGTTAAATATTCATAGATATTTCTATATTAACGATATATTATAAGGTAAATACATGAACATTTTAAAACCTATACACAAACCAAATACCTATATACACACATTTATGTATGGTGGATGATTCATATTAATCTAAATAACACATCGTCTTTGTAATGGGTGTATTTTTTAAATGTTTGTCATTTTAAATCCCATTTATTTTTGGCAATTTTGCACATAAAGCATTGAGAAAAAAACGAATAAAAATATAGTAATAATGCAATCTCACAACTTCAATGTTGTGTAGAACCAAAACCAACAAAATTTATAAATCAGAAATTACAAAACTTAAAATTATCACTACCTTTCATTTCTCATCCAATGACAATTTCCAGACATTATAAAGTAAAAGTATATAATGAAATATTAATTGCAATGGTAAATAAATTCTCACTTGTGCACTATAGATTTTTAGAGACTCCTGCCAAAACTCATTTTAGACTTGTTGAACTAACAACGCTTTTCACCTTTTGTACATTGGTTGCAAGTGGTATAGATAGGTTAGTTTTGCTTTTTAAAATAAGTTATACAAAATTTGTATCTAGTATTTCCCCATAAAGGATTTATTTTTGAAATACCACTTGATGTATAAATAAATTCATTTTCTATTGAATAATTTGTTCAGCATTGTCTATATTGATATTAAAAATATATTGATAATGCATATAAATTTGAACAAGCCACTTCCAAAATCCCGCAACAAAAACAATTATTAACAGTAGTCATTTATAGCTATTCTATATTTTTTTTCTTTAAACACAAATAATATTGTTCGCTATTATCTACCCCCAATTAATATCATTGAGCCGCATATCCTCAACATTGTCAAGTGTCAGGATCAAGAGTTCACAATAAAACTCCTATGCAATTATTAATTTAAGAAATATTCACTCCTCTTTTATGTACAGTTAAATTTTAGGTTTAGAATCATGTAAAATAATATAACTTCTTTAGAAAAAAATTCTCTATTGATGTATAGACCCATCCTACATTGGGCGGACTAGAATATAGCACACTAAACAAAATCGGTCTTAGAAAATGCACTGAAATAAGGCAGGGTCATAGTTAAACAGTCAAATTTATAATTTAGATAAGCACGAATGGGGTAAAATCGTGCTTACTATAAACATATATTTTAAAAAGAAGTAAAATCAGAGTCAGAATACAAAAATCAATACAAATCCTTACATATTTATTAATAATAATTTGTTAATACGATATCTACGCTATTTCCACAATAAATACCGAAATAATAAGTTCTGTTGATTTAATTTTGCTTGAATTGTAAAACTGTCAAGTTGTCATTAATATAAGACTGTTTTAAAATACATACGTTTATGTATCCTCTAGAGCCAGTATCTGAGAAATTAACTTAATTTATTACAATGAGAAAAAACAAAAAAACCAATAAATATCTACTTGTAATGAAAATATTAATTCAATTTAATAAGAAAAAAATTAACAAACCTTAAACTTACAAAGGAAAACAATTTCCAGTCATAACAAATTTCATAAGTTGCAGAAATAGTTTTGTGCAATTTTTTTGTTTTCTGTAATAAAATTAAGACATCTAGAAGTGAATTTTGAGATAGTTAGGGAAGGTGGCACATATGGCACTCAATAAAAAAATTCTATCTCTAAAAGTTAACTATTCAAAACAGGTTCCATGTTATAACTTCACTAGTTATTTCCACGTCAATGTACATCATGAATCGTGATTATGAATATTTGACTTTCAGTTAGTATTTGATTAACTGTTGTGTATTTGGTAACACATTTTATTCCGATCATTATAGATAATATTTCTTTTACATAGTGTTAAACATTTCTCAATTCCATTTTCTTCAATGTTTTGGCTTATTTTCAAGAAATAGTAATTTTATCACAAACTAGACACGTTAGGCCCACACAAACACACATACGTATCAACATAATATTATTAAACATATATACAGAAGCAAAAAATGGCAAACATGCAAACAACAATATGTTTCCACAGCTTACTAAGTTATTTACTGTCAATAAAAGGCATTAATACTTGCGGAATGTTTTTATGGTAGCATAGAATATCTGGTAGTAGCCCTCACTGACTAGTAGTTGATTATTTCAATAACAATTGGTATTTATTTAGGTTGTGTTTCGAAATTGAGCAATCATCCAAAATTTTCTTTATTAAGGAATTAAATATTGTTTATTGTACAATAATTAATTTTATTATGAATTTGTTTAAATTTATTCCGAAAGTTTTAACAGACACTACAAAAATAGAAGAAATAAAATTGTTTTCCAATTATTCACATAAAATTAAGAGAAAGAACCTATTTAGAAATGAACAAATATCAGTGCAAAAATTTGCATATGCCTTGGAAACACTTAAGTATCATTATAGAGAATGACATAAATGTGAACCATTACCAGAATTATGTACAGGGGATATAATCTTTAGGCATCCCCATGCCTAAAACTAGTGAATTTAAATGTGAAGAGTGATCCATTGTAAACGCATGTATTTTTCTACATACACTTAATGGGAAAACTGTTAGCTCATAGACAACTGGCCGAGGGCCAGTAACCTCTCCACTGCAGCATTTATATCTCCGAATGTTGCAATTAGAGCTGTAACAATAAAAATTAACAAGTTTTGTTTTACATTTTTAAAAAGAACAGGTCTGCGCAAATTATATAATATTGAGGAATTCTTATACAATTCTAATTTACTTTTATTCTCGAATGGGACGGTTTGGCATGGTGAATGTTGGAGCAATTAAAGATTAGTTAAGAATATTTGTACCATATATGATAAGTGTCTGTTCAAAAGTGGATGATTACAAATTTATTTTTACTTATCCAGACCAAAGTTAAAACTCTTTTCCTCTTAAAAATCGACATTATTTTATAAATTTCATTTGGAACTTTAAAACAGAAGCAAGTTCCAATGTCAAATGAAAATATAATAGACAAGCTGTTATTTCGTTTGAAATTGCGATCTGTGGTTATTTTCAGACTTATCTGTGACTTAATTTCTTATAAAATATTGCTTCGAATATAGAACAACCTGTAAAAGTAAACTGTCTGTAGTAAAAAACACTGGTTTGGCATTTTCGTAGTTTCGAAATGAAATTCTCTTCATTTTATATCATGACTGATTTTATTCCTCAATTGTTACAGATATAATGGTAACAATGCGTTTTGTGTGAATTTAGAATAAAGCGTTCAATATAAATATTATTTGGTAAAAGCAAAAAGCATTTTTATAACACGAATAACACAGTTGAAGTAAAGGTTATGTACATCTTATTGAAAAAAACCATCCACAAATTATAGAAGATTGATGATGTTGAGATGGTGAAAGAAAGAGTGCTAAGAAAAATAACCCAAATTGTTTGCTAAAAGAGTCACACTCAGGTTACAAAGCAAAAAGTAGTCGACGATGCATTTAGTATTTGTTTAATGTGGATTAAAAAATATAAAATTAAGATGCTATTAAAAATCAGTTTTTTCTTTCCTTGGTATGTATTATACACAGGAAAAATCCTCTATCAGACTGCAAAACATTTTGCTTTGATCTGTTATAGCAGCGGCCTTCACTCAAAATTCGAATTTAAAGTACTTTTAAAACACGCAAATTTCATTACATAACTTTTGTGTAATGCCAATTAATGAGAGAGGGAGTTTTTTTGTACATATGGAATAAAATGTGGAAAAAAAACATATAGAGTTGAGACTGGTTCAGCTTTATATGTTTATTTGTGTGCACAGTTTCCTAAAAAAGAATCCAGAAAATAAGTAAAGGTGTTTTGTGATGACCTATGGCGACCAAAATAGAAGTAGCCCTGTTGTGTGTTTTGGCCATGCAGAAAAGCCTCAAAAATGCATTAAAGAAACTATTTCCAGGTAAGGTCAAAGTTTTTAACTTGTAAATATAGAGAAGAATTGAAAAGAAATCTGTTAAATTCAACAAGGTAAATCTGTTAAAATTTTTGCAATAGAGAACTAAGAAAATTAGGATGA
Organism: Druceiella hillmani; assembly: GCA_039881145.1. Lineage (NCBI taxonomy): Eukaryota > Metazoa > Arthropoda > Insecta > Lepidoptera > Hepialidae > Druceiella > Druceiella hillmani. The sequence continues at coordinate 3,554,877 of JAYKKI010000091.1, read as the reverse complement.
GTGTTTTATGAAAGTGCATTGCCTTGTAAGCAATTACATGTAACTTACCCTGAGCATTTGATATATATACATCACTTCTTTATGAATATTTAAACATATTTGATTAATAGTATTCAAGCAAAGTCAACAATTTAGTTTACGATCGGTAGCCCAAACTACAAACCAAACGCTACCAGTGTATGTAATTTTACATGAAACGTACAACCTTCATTTCTATCTCATGAACTTAATGAAGTACCAGTGACGTGAACTTAAGAAAGTACCAGTCGCAACTCATCACAAAAGTTTTCTATAAGAAACTAAAATTGATTACGTTAATTAAAGTGTCAATTCCCAGGCACAAAATAAGCCTAGCACTCAGCAGCCTTTGCCTATATTCAGAAAGAAATAAAGCGAGTTTTGTTTCATCTATTAGTGCATCGAACACACAGAATCAATGTATTTTATAAAGATCTGTCAAGTTTCAGCCGAAGTAAACAAACTTTAATGGGATAACTTTTTGTATAAATATCTAATTTTTAATTTTATTAATACACATATTATATTTTCAGTCAGTGAATTTACTTTACTGAATTAGATATTGTGATGCTTATTCCCTGTTTGTATTTCTTTTATTAGATTATTATTGTGAATGTGCACTTCGATTGTGACAGTTTAAAACAGTATAATGTATATTGTCATGTAGGTGAGGAGGTTTTAAAATTTATCTTTTATTGAAAAAATAATTCAGAAAGTTAGGCCAATGTTAGTTTTAAAATTGCATGCACTTAATAAAGGTACTGTACACTAATTTCATATGCAAGCAATATTTGCGGATAACTGAGAGTTGTATTTTGAATAAAATGTTTTGCTTGCCTTGATAATTTTTCTTTCTACAAATGAAAGAATAGTCACAGAAAACGACTCATGATTTTAATAAAAAAATCAATATGGAAAGTGCTTTTACTATGATAAAAAGGTTGTCAAACATCAAATTTATAACCTCTCTCTTTTATATTCATTCTTGCTTATTGACATTTTTAAATTAGATATTTTTTCAACTAAATTCATGTTTCTATTTGCTTACTGTGTTTTCACGAAGAATGGCAATTATACCAACGACAATATGGGACAAATATTTTAAAATTTTTTATAAGCAAAAACTATTTTTAAATATATCGCTTTCAATGTATATTCATTCATTTACCAACCAATGAACATTGAAATTTTCACTGGGGTTAAACTGCATTTGTTTCCATTTAAGTAATTTGACAAATTCTGATAATAACAGTATAGCAAGATATATGCAGGGTGCCTGGCAATGAATGGATGACCTTGAAATAGCTTAGAGTGGAACTAATGGCCATTCCAAGAAAATAGTAGCACTGTAAAACAGCCAGGTAGTCATTAATATCACAAACAATTGAGTTCCAATGAGTAACAAAACGAATAGTCCAGTTAACATAAATAACCAGTTATTTTTATCGGTTAACTAGTTATGTTTGATAATGTTTTTTTCAACCTCAATGACTAGATACAATTTCAATAATGTTCCAATAATGCTTATTTAGTTTTTAGTCAAACTGTCTCCTTTTGCACATTAATAGTAATAACCGACTATTTAAATTCACCTAACCTAAACGAGTTATACCATATCGGAAACTACTTTAAACATACAATTTTCTAAAATAATTGGTCACTTATGTTGGAAACATGAAATCATTATTTTAGAAAAGACAAACTTTGACAAAAAAATGTTTTAGACAAATTTTGTACCGAACTATTCATTCAATATTGTTTTTTCGGTAAACTACTAAAGTTAGTCATTACAGTCTGTCTATTGAAAGGGTTAATGTAAAATATTATAACAACAAGAAACCTATAAAATTCTTTCATTTGTAGTTGCGGTATATACACGAATGTAAAATTAGTTAATAAATTTGACCTTTTTTTTAAATCATATCTTGGGTACTACTTGGGATAGATTTATTTTGCATTTTTTTAGTTCTACTATAAGCTACTTCAAGGTTATTACAGAGAACCATATATATATATATATATTGTACGACATATTTCATTGACTTTACGGCATATTACATTGACTTATAAGTGTTTAAGTTTCTTTTTGCAGTAAAACTTCTTTACGCGCGCTTGACTTGGGGAGTAAGCTGGTGAATGCGTGACGAGAGCGTTACGAAAAGTGTGATCGGGCGAGGCGAACGGAAGTTGAGAGGGAGATATAAGTTAGTGAAGACAGAAAGAGAGAGAGTTACGTTTCGTATATTACTGTAGGGACAAGAGAGAGAGGTGCGAGCACACATTTTCTTTCTCTCTTTCTCTCATAGCCAGTTATGTTTCGTACATCTAAGACACAGAGCAAGCCTATTATCTGTATCACACTGTAGGAGCAAGAGAGAGCAGTGCGCGCGCACATTTTCTTTTTCTCTTCCTCTCATAGCCAGTGCATGATATATATACATATACATATATATATATATATATATATATATACATATACATATATATATATATATATATATATATATACATATATATATATATAATAACAAAATGAAATAATAACAAAAATTTCTATAAAAATAGTGATTTGATTAAATGTTAAGTTATACAGAAAATTATTACAAAGTAATCACAAATATTTAATTTTTGAATAATCATTAAAATATTTTTTAAATACGAACTAATGTCCCCATCCTACCAAGAGTAGCAAAGGGACAAAGTTCCTATAAGCAAGCGCAAAAGAAACGCTAGTCCAGCAGATGGAAAACTCAAACAGTCATCCAACAAACGAATAAACTACTCAGTTCCTGTGCAGAATAGATTTGATATCCTCAGTGACGAAGAGCCTGCAGCTGAAAACAAAAGCAAGGAATACACACCAAAACCCGAACCAATTTTTGTAACTTGTGTGGTTAATGTGACACCTCTCAGAGACGTCATAAGCAAAGTAGTGGTTCCCAGTAAACTTACAATGACTACTCTAAGATCAGGACACGTAATCAAACTAATGCCTGCTGATGTGGAGACTTATAAAGTTATTAGAGACCATCTAATCAGTAACAACATAAGCCATTACACCTACAAGATCAAAAGTGAAAGGGCATACAGAGTGGTCATCAGAGGTCTGCACGCCACAGAAGATAAGGCAATGATTAAGGCAGAACTTGAAAGTAAAGGACATGAGGTACGACAAATTGTCAACGTAATACATCGAACAACGAAAGAGAAACTTCCCATCTATTTTGTTGACCTAGAGCCAAATAGTAATAGCAGAGATGTGTTTGATGTAAAGCATATAAGTCATGTAAAAGTAAACATCGAAGCAAAAAGAGGTGTTACAATGCAAACGTTGTGGTGTTCGAGATTTGGACATTCAAAAAAATCAGTGTTTTAGATCTTTCCGCTGTGTCAAATGTGGGAATGACCATTCAACTGCATCTTGCGTGAAGCCCCAAGAAGAAAAACAGCTATAAAGGCTGCGACAAATATAAGCAGTATAAAGAAAAAATATTAAAACTTAAATCGACTACGCAACAACCCAAACAACAGGTAAACAAAACAGCACACACACATCCGAACACAAATGATATTACCAAGATTACCAAGCCAGCGCCCCATTCAAGGAACACTTACGCCGATGCATTAAAAAGCCAACGAGACAACGCTAAAACTACTGACTCCACTGTGGATAGCTCACAAGACAACGTGAAGAACTTGTTAGATACAATGTTTGACAGATTCCAATCCATCATGAAAGACATGTTGGCCAATATGATTGAACAGATGATCAAACTAATAACACGCCTGGTTTCACAGAGGGACTAAACATCCATATCATGATCTGGAACGCCAACGGGTTAACTGCTAGAAGACAGGAAGTGGAGATGTTCATGCATGCCGAAAATATAAATATTGCCCTAATATCAGAGACAAGGCTCACTCAACGCTCGCATGTAAGCATGTAAAACTACATAGTCTATAGAACCGACCACCCTTCTGGAAATTCCCACGGTGGGACCGCAATGATATTAAAGAATAACATTAAACATTACACGCTAATACCCTACAAGACAGAAAAACTCCAGGCAACATCAATTAAACTACTACATAAGAATGGGGAAACAGCAGTCGCTGCGGTTTACTGCCCACCGCGACATTCTGTGGGGGTTGAAGAATTTAAACAATTCTTTGGTCAACTGAGTCCTGTATTTATTTGTGGAGGCGATTGGAACTCCAAGCACACATTTTGGGGATCAAGACTGATTAATCCACTTGGGAGACAACTATATAACGCCACAAAAAATCTTAATCTTGAATGTATCTCTCATGGTGAACCTACATACTGGCCCACCGATCCTAACAAGATACCAGATTTGCTTGATTTCTACATAACAAGAAACATAGGTCGTAACTACCTAAAGATTGAAAAAAGTGAGGATTTGTCGTCGGACCATACACCAGTGATTCTAAACTTGTACAAACAAACCTTCCAATTGAGTCACCAGATTATGTTTATAACAAAAATACGAACTGGGACTTATACCGTAAGATCATCATTAATAGTATGGATTTAAACGTTCGACTGAAGATGGATGACGACCTAGAGATTAATATTGAAAATTTCAACTGCTTGATACACACAGCTGCTTCTACTTCCATGCCTAAATGTAGAAACAGAACACCGAGGGTCAAGCAGAAGGAATACCCAAAAGAATTAATTGAGAAAGTGCGGGAACGGCGTAAACTGAGAAGAGAGTGGCACAGAACCAGGTATCCTTCAGATAAAGCAAGACTTAACAGAGCTACAGAATAGCTGAAAGACATGATCAAAGAACACGAGAATCTCTGTCTGCAAAACCACCTGACTTACCTCACTGCAGAAAAGGAGTCAAACTATTCGTTGTGGTGCGCCACCAGAAACTTCAAGCGACCTAAGAATCATATACCACCTTTGAGAGGACGGAATAGAACTTGGGCAAGATCCGACTCCGAAAAAGCGACTGCATTTGCTGAACACCTATATACAGTCTTCACACCTCTGGATAGTAAAGACCGGAATGAGGATGAGAAAAGAATATCTTACCTTCAGTTACCAATCCAACTATGCTTTCCTTTGAAACCTGTGAGCCAGATTGAAATAGGAAGAGAGATCAAAGCCCTCCCGAAAAAGAAGTCCCCAGGATATGATCTGTTGGACTCTGTTCTGCTAAAGAATCTTCCAAGAAAGGGCATGATGTTCTTGGTAGCAATGTTTAACGCATGTTAAGACTCCCCCACTATCCATCCCAATGGAAACTCGCTCAAGTGATCATGATTCCCAAGCCTGGTAAACCACCAGAGGAGGTCTCATCCTATAGACCGATTAGTCTTCTCCCTCTGCTGGGCAAACTTTTCAAAAAGGTTATCTTGAACAGAATGCCTCCACATTTGGATGCCATTCTGCCCGGTCATCAATTTGGCTTTAGGCAAAAACACTCCACCACAGAGCAGGTACATCGGCGTATAGATACTATTAGCCACACCTTGGAGTCCAAGAAATACTGCTCAGCTGTTTTTCTGGACATAAGCCAAGCCTTCGATCGAATCTGGCACGATGGGCTGCGTTACAAGATTAAAAAATACTTGCCACATTCCTTCTTCCTCATCTTGAAGAGCTATCTGAATACAAGATGTTTCGAAGTCAAAGTCAACAAAATAACTTCAGATTTGCACGAAATTCGATCGGGTGTACCTCAGGGTAGCATCCTGGGACCAGTGTTGTACCTTATATTTACAGTTGATATTCCAACAGATGACAATTCTTTCATTGCCACATATGCTGATGACACAGCCATATTGTCAGTAAATGCAAATCCAGATACTGCATCATTAAAACTGCAGAAGCACATAACTGAAATCGAAGACTGGATGAAGACCTGGAGAATAAAATCAAATCAAGGCAAATCTGCACATGTTACCTTTACCCTAAGAAAAGGCAACTGTCCCCCAATCAATGGAGAACAAATCCCACATGCTGATACTGCCAAATACTTGGGCATGCACCTGGACAGAAGATTGACATGGCAGAAACATATCTGGAGCAAAAGAAAATATATAGACTCAAAGCTTAGAGCAATGTACTGGCTGATTGGAGGGAAGTGCCAACTTACAAACGAAAGTAAAATCGCAATTTATAACACCATATTAAAGCCGGTTTGGACATACGGAATTGAACTCTGGGGAACAGCAAGTAATAGTAACATTGAGATCCTAGAAAGGTTTCAATCAAAAGCTATCAGATCTATGTTCAATATACCAAAATGCATCCATAATAATTACATTATGCAAGATCTGAGGCTGAAAACTGTTAAACCGGAAATTGTCATATGCAGTGAAAACTATCAGCAAAAACTAGCCAAACATGTGAATGCTTTGGCTTCTAAATTATCGGGATCCGGAAGCACCCAACATCCAAGACTGAGGAGGAATAGTGTTCCAAGCCTTATAAACAGATTCCCAAAGGAATAGTGGGAAAGGCCAATGGGCTTTTCCCACTAAAAATATGACAGAAGCAGACACTGGTCAGAGAAAAGAGCAGCTAAATGTTACTGACAGATTGCTGTGTTGAGCAGGATATTTAAAATTAAAAAAAAAAAATTACTTTTCCAATTACCATTTGTTGCAAGATCTTAGGGAAGGACAAATTTACGCTGGAGGGAAAATCAGATTAGACAGGTTTGGAAAACCGCCTCTCATAATAGACAAAGAAGGAACAAAAAAGCTCCGAGGATTTTCTGACCTGGTCACCAACAGTTCTAAGGATGTGGTGGTCCTGAAGTGGATGGACAACAAAGGTGTCGTCTTAGCATCTAATTTTGTTGGTGTTGGAGAGCAAGACAAAGCGCGAAGATGGAATAAACTTCAATTCCACGTGAGCTGGTAAGATTACATATTAGTGGAATGGGACGAGTAGATAAAACAGATCATCTGATTAGTCTACACCGTATCTTCATTAGATCAAAAAAATGGACACTTCTTATGATATTCCATGCCACTGACATCATTATCTAATAGTTGGTTGGAATATCAGACAAAGACCTAAAAAATATGTTCTGGATTTACTCTATTTTACAGCGGATAGAAGAGACGCAGTGCGTAGCAGATTCTCTGTTAAAAACGGGATAGCCACGAAGCAATAGGAAGAGGACATCCATCTTCTGGAAGTAGCAGTTCTATAAGCATTCCAACATATACACCAAGCCGACGACGTCTAGTTAAAATGAGACCAATACCTAAAGTTCAGTACGACACTGTTGATCATTTGTCAGAATGATCAAAAAAAGGAAGCTACAAAATGTAAACAACCAGAATACAAGAGCCAAAACACATGTTTATTGCCTTAAATGTGAAATACATCTCTATTTCACGAGTAAAAAAAATTGTTTCCGTATTTTTCCCCAAAAATCTTGATTTATTTCATTTTAAGTGTGTTAGTAATTAAAATTTACATTGATACATTGTTCTTTATTCAAAAACCTATCAATTTAAAATAAAATAGTAACATTCTATAATAAATTTAATGTAGAGTAACTACAAATATTAATTTGTGTACACATCATTCAGAAACAACACTTAGAACCTGACGTCCATTTCAATGGACGTAAAATTTTCCAGAAAACTGAAAACGGAAAATTTTCATTATGTTCTAATCAGCTAATTAAATATAAAAAATATTTTTCTTTATTGTGAATATTTCATTCAGGTCTGAAGGGGTTAAAATGTTCTTCATTCGTTATTATTGACAACATAAAAATTAAACGCTGGAATGTGTGCATTTTAATTGCAAAACATGAAAAGTGATTTTTGCACTAGTGTAAAAAAATACATCGCAACATTGTGGAACTTTATTTCAAAAACATCTACAATTCACACAGATTCCAAAAACGTATAATTTTTTGGTACTACTTCATTTCATAACATGTTTTTTATTCCTAAATCCATACCATTGATCATTTTTTCGGTTATGGTGAAATAAAACAAGTGTACTATACTGCATTTATTACAGTAAATACTCAAAATTCCTTCCCTAGCTCTTATGCATAACCAGGATCTTCTTACAAAATTTCTTCTTAAACATTGTTGTTTTTTACCACACATGGTGTAAATTTTTCTTAATTGATGTTCATTATTGTTAGTAGTCTCATAGACCGCCTCCTTGAAATATCCCCATAGAAAATAGTACAATGGATTGGGGTATGGCAAATGTGGTTGCCATGCAATTGTACCGCCACATCCTATCCATCGATTTGGGTAAGTTGCATTTAAGTATTCAGTTAATTGTCGCGAATAGTGGGCCGGTGCAACATCGTGCTGTAGCCACAATAATTTTGCCATCCAGGATTCCAGCCACAAATTGACTCCGAACTAATGTTGAAATCTATCTTGCCTTACTATGCCTTATCACATAACCCATAAATGAAATAGATTTCTGCATATTCACGAGCAGCGTAGAGAGAAGCAAAGTATTGTTTTAATAACTTTAGTTAAACAAAATCTGCTTCAACAGTTTGTTTGATATTGATCAACTGTCTGGACACCTTCAGGTATTTCTGACTCACATTTCTAACAAAACAGCCGTATCCACGTCAAAAGGTACAGTATTACCTAAAGCTATTATTTTTGGTTTAGAGGAAATACTTTTGAACTCGCCAACCTTCAAACAACTGGCATTATACAACACACAGTCACGGTGGGAAACTTCTTTCAGTTTGAAATTTTCTGATAAGTGCTTTAAAAAAATGAGATTTCATGCATTTACGAAAATAAACAGCATTTTTCTCTTTTTCTTATATTTCAATTCTTTGATGAGGACATCACTACAAGAAATATTATACAGAAACAAAAAATGTTCTTCTACTATAGATTAAATTGCATACAATGTCAGACTTACAAGTCTGACAAACCTTATTCTTCAACGTGAATAGAAGTTCACTTGTATGTTCATATAGGGGGAATTAAAGGTCCTTCTTTTTGAAAGAACTGCAAGTAGGAGAAAAAGATGTTGGCACTTTCTGTAAGAAACACAAGCTATAAGGTCATGTTGCTTCATAAGCTTGTCTGTCTCTTTCGACTTCTCTGAAAGTAAAGTAGATTTCACGAGTAAAAGCGTTTTCCCTGTCAGGAAATATCTATTAATAGCATGCCACTGTTCCAAAATCCTTTGGACTACTGGGCCTACAGTTAGCCTATGTTCAGAGGAACGCAATTTCTCCTCACATAATTGAAAATCTTCCTATCTGCAGATTGACTATCAAAGTAATGAAATATTGCAATAATAAGATTTATAACATCAGATCCAAAATTTTGAACACAGCACAAGAATGAATTATGAATATTATGTAAATTACATGTTCCAATATCAATCAAAGATTTACTGTACACTGCTAAAACAGTTTGGTTCATTAATTTTAACACTGCCTTACTCACATTTGGCCCGTCATAACTGATCATCAGCAAATTCCTTACAGGAAGACTTGCTTTCTCTTCTGTAGAAACAAGGTTTTGATGCAGGTCTTTTGCCTTAGCATGGCCCAGGAAAAAATTTTGCACATGACTTTCAAAAACCTCTTCTTTAGTAACTAACCAATAGCTTAGTCTAATTTACATTTATTTTTGCTGCCTTCATTTGTGGTTTCATCATAGCAGAGTTTATATAATGAACTTCTCGCATTGACTGTTGTTTGCTCCCAGAAATAGGGTCCCAGAGCCTCAGTAATTCAATGCATCATATTCGATGGAGACCAAATAAATCATCAGACAAAGAATTTCTAAACATATCTCTGAAAACCTCTAAAACGTCAATGCTGCTATTTAGTGAGTAATGAAACAAGAGATTTTACAATCCTCATCAATTCTGTCTTTAATGCTTTTTCTTTGTAACATGAAAATGCATGTTTCATCTGGCCGTGTAGTACAGTTTTTTATTGTTGTTTAGAAGATAATTCTGGCGAAGAAGCCATACAGAATCTACTTTTTCCAACCTCAGTTGAAGGGGATGTAATTTTGTTCCACAATTTTTCGTATGAAATTCCGTTTCAATATGTTTCGACAGTTTAAAAAACCATGGTCAACACTAAAATCACTCTCGACACACCAAGCAAAAAAGTAATGTTTCTGAATTTCTCTTGGCCCATGATTAAATACCCATTTTTATCAGCACATTTGACCCCCTTTTTGTTCAGCTCGCAATTCCTTATGGCACAATATTTTATTGCACATTCACCTGTGTAAAAACGTTGTCATTAACATTCTGGTTGTCAATACAATGACATCTGTAACACCCTTTGTCTGTCTCGTACTTGGACTACCAAGTGTGTTTAACAGAGCAACAGAAGAAATGAAAGACATGATCAAAGAGTATGAGAACCTCTGCCTACAAAGTCACCTGGCTCACCTCATAAGGATACTAATTACTCATTATGGCAAGCAACCAAGAACCTAAAGCGACCCAAAAACCACATCCCGCCTTTAAAACAACAGGATAGAAGATGGGCTAGATCTGATACCGAAAAAGCATCTATATTTGCTGAACACTTACAAAACGTCTTCACACCTTTGAATTGTACCGAACTCAATAACGATGATGAAATAATAGATTACCTACAGTCACCAAATCAGTTATGCTTTCCTCTAAAGTCAGTAAGTCCCAGAAAAATAGCTCGAGAGATTAAAGCCCTACCACCCAAAAAAGCATCTGGTTATGATCTGTTAGACTCTGTACTGCTAAGTAACCTTCCGAAGAAAGGCAAAATATTTTTGGTAATACTCTTTAATGCATGTCTGAGACTTTCCCACTACCCATTCTATGTTGTCATGATTCTTAAACCTGGTAAACAGTCAAACGAAGTTTCATCCTACAGACCAATTAGTCTTCTCCCTTTGGTTGGCAAACTTTTTGAAAAAATTATCCTGAACAGAATGCGTCCTCATCTAGATACTATTTTTCCTGGGCACCAATTTGGATTCAGACAAAAACATGGCACCATTGAGCAGGTACATAGGTTAACAGATATCATTAGCCTCACCCTGGAAAATAAAAAATACTGCTCGGCTGTCTTTGCCAGTCGTTGTCAGGCCTTTGATAGGGTCTGGCATATTGGTTTCATTTTTTTTTTAAAAAAAATATCTACCTCACTCTTTCTACTTTATACTGAAAAGTTACTTGGATAAAAGATGTTTTGAAGTTAAACTTGGCAATGTAACGTCGGACTTATACGAAATCAGGTCTGGTGTGCCTCAAGGAAGTATTCTGGGGCCAGTGTTGTATCTCATCTTTACAGCTGACATCCCTACAGATGACAATACCTTCATTGCTACGTATGCAGATGATACTGCAATAATGTCCGTAAATCCAGCAATCCAGGAATCGCATCAGCAAATCTATAAAAACACATCACATTCTGTGTTGCAAAACAGAACACAGAATTGGACCTCTGATGTTGGAGATTTTGAATCTGCTGTATTTAAAAATCACATGCAATTTAAAAAAGTATACACCAAAAGAAGCCAGCCCAAGCTCTATTTCATGGACATGTGTCCTAATGAAGCTACTGAACTAATAGTAAAAAAAAACAAATATTTATGAACAAGTTAGAAATTCTAAAAATTGGGCTGATATTACACAGGAAGAAATTAGTGCATATTTTGGAATTATCATACTGTTTGTCAATACCTTATCTGATTATCAACTCTCTTGGTCGGCAATCCCATTTTATTATAATTGAGTAATAAACGAGGTAACGATGCTAAAACTCTTTAAAAAGACAATGGAAAATCTACATATTTCTAATATCTAAAGTACATACACAGCTTGTACATTAGACGTAGTTTCCATTCAAAGATTTTTAAATTTGACATTCAAAGAGGCATGTGAACCATGTCACACGATTGAGAAACTTTTATCAGATTTAAAGGGAGGACCTATTTTGGGTTCGATGCGACTCTAAAACGGATTATCTTTATCAATTCTAATTTTACTCTAGGAAAAGTGACTCAACAACTGAAAAAAACCTTGGCTATTGTGTTTTTTATAAAAATTAAAAGTTTTGAAGAAAAATTATATAATTGATATTGTACTTACGACTGAAGAGGTAACGGAACTCCACAAAAATAAGATGGATAGTGAAAGCTGTTAATGGCCAAATAAAGAAGTGAAAATTTCTTGTAGGAACTCGGTAAAATAGTCAATAACCTTACATTTATGATTACATAAAAATGTTTTGTGCCTTTCAAAATGCTTTTCACCACACCATGTTTAAAAATATTGGAGAAGATTGCATGATTACAGAATATATATTATAATCATTGCATTTTCGGAATCATGTTAAAGAAAAGGTGGAAACAGGTCGGTGAATTGAATGACTTTCCTCGTTTTACTCTAAAGGAGCACAGGAGTTTCACCTTTTAACACCGGAAGTTTATAATATAAAGAAAGACCAGACATATCATCATCTAGCATCTCAATAAAAAGAGTAAGAGATTAAAAAGAGTAGAGAATCAGTCATTTCAGTGCAATTAAGACCATAGAATACTTCAAATAAGATCTATAACATATGGAAAACAAAACGGGTTAGGTGTAAATCTAATTGATCAGTGGTACTACCAACACAGCACGCATATCGCTTCTGGGATATGGTATATTTGTCATTGGTGTCATAAATAACATAATACAAAAAAGGAAACACTGACTATGAGTTCCATATTGCTGACGCTGTCTAGGAATGTTTCAGTAGAAGTAGTGCTACAAGTGCATCTGATTAAACAGCTTTATATGTTAAAATAAATCATCTTTCAACACTATGTATGCTTATTTGATTTTTAGTACCCATTAAACACTTTAATTATTTGTATTCCTAATTAAAAACCAACTATACAACTTCAATGGGTCACTTTTCTACTCTAGTCCTTTGTTATATCATAACTATGGAATAATATACAGATGCATTATTATCATACATACTTATTATTACAAATTATAACTCCTCCTGTGCTGACAGAGATTATTATTATTAAATATTACTGTTAACTTTTATAAAAATACAAGAAAAATTCATGGTATATTTATTAATAAATAATTAATAATTGAGATTACACAAACTGAATTAGAGGTGTCCTAAGATTTTACAATTGATTAATTCAAGAAAGATTATAAAATAGGAAAGATCATAGAAAGGAATGCATAAAATTAATTCCAAGGTTAATTGAGACAAACAAATTTTCAAGTTAAATATGAAAAAAGAAGTTTATTTACCTTGAAGGTTAGCATCCCGGTTGAGAAATCCCATGGCCGATAACTGTTCAAGCTGAGCACTGTAGCGCTGCTCAGGAGGTGCATTCGGGTTAGCATTTGTACCCATTGCTGACACCATGCGCTGCATGAACTATTAACAAATTGAAAAAAGCAATCCAAAAGTCAAGATCATATGTTATCAATAGTTATTAAAAATTTCTCTTCATTTTGTTGAAGTTTTTTACTATATAGGTACAATACTGTGAACTTTACAACAGTAGAATAGCACCACAGAGCATGTAATATAACTAGAGATGGCAACAATTATGATCCATGTACCATATATATTCTTTATCTATGTGGTGATATATACTTTAGTCGTGGATCGAATGCAACAAGTAGAAGAGCTCTGTTTTTCATTGTTCATTAATGCCCAAAATGTCTTTTATGCCATAATTCTTTGCAAAAATAAAAGCCAGCAGAAGAATGTAACCAATTGCAGAATTTTCTATCATCGAAAACTTAATTTTAATACATTTTGACAGATTTTAAATAAAAACATTAATGATGATGTTGTGACATTGGTATGCAACAGTAGTGCAGGACACCTATGTCATTATAGCATAAGTATTGATAATGTGAATATGTTTGGAAACTATCATCTTAATAAGATAAAGGTTTCACACTTTAAAACAGTTTAATTTACATAATAATTCTACAACATAATAATATGACAATAAATGACTGATGTTTTTCATTAATGTCGTAAGATAATTAAAAAAAAAAATTTAATTATTAATGATAAAAGTATAAAGTATACATTGCTTGAATAATATGCAATGAATGAAAAAAAGAAAAAATATAATCAAGGTTTTAAATCTTGTCATATCCACGAAGATTTTGATTCCATTGCTTTCCATCATTGTGAAGATTTTCCTTTAAGCAATCTAAAATTTTTTAAATTAAATTTCTGTCATTTCATTAAACTAAATAGGTTCATTGTCTACCAGGATCATCGCGCATTTTATCATTTAATTTCCATTCAAAAAATTAACTATGATGTTGTTTGTACCTTGTGGCGAGGTATGTACAAAATTAATAGAATGCAAATATTTTCTTAAATAAAATAGCGAAAGTTTTAATTGTATTGCTCTGAAACCGATGAAACCCTATTAGCAGATTCTTGTGTTTCCATTGCAAGTAGATAATAAATATTTTAGTAAGTACGTAAACAATACAATACAGTTGGGCAGAGTTTAAGTTTCCTTAAAAAAATTAAATTTAGATGTATCAGCTTATTTTTACTGCCTATTTTTACTGATTTCGATATCATGGTGAGCGGTCGATAAGTGTGTAAAGGACACTAAAATTTTAGATTATTTTAAAATTTTGTGCAAGCGAGATAAGTACAATGTGATTTAAACATGTGAAAATGGGAAAAGGTTTAATAATTTTGAGCAGATATGGGGAATTGGCCTACAATGTAATTGGAATCTTTAAAATACATTTGTTGTAACTACATACATTTACACACACTACATACATTTGTTGTAAGCACTCCCATCTTGTTTAGTGTTCTGTGAAAAGCAGTATTATGAACTTTTTTATTGGCGTAAATGTATTAATATAACAAAAAAAGATTTCTATTTATTTATTTTTCCAATGCATTCTCTAATAATTAGTGTTTAATGTTTTCTAGCTTTTAGTTAATAAGAAAGTGTGTTTAGGATGTACTTTCTAGATTACATCAGGGACAGTTCAAGGTCAGGGGCCCAAAACAGTATGTATCTTGTCCTTGTCTATTGTCATCTATTTGAAACAGAACTATAACCATTTCAAAAAATACCTGTGAAAATAGTTCTGGATTACTGGCACCAGATGGGGTTGCCGGAGGAGGCACAGTAGAAGCAGATGTGGTGGTGGTAGTGTTATTATCGGTGCTTGCGGATGTGGGTGTACCTGTAGTTCCCAGTCCCATTGACCCCACCAAGCCTGGTGCCACTGACCGCAACTGCTCCATACCCTGCTGAATCTGCAAGATCGCGTTCATAGCCTGCCCACAAACTTATACTTTGCAACATTTTGTTAGATATTCCGAATTTCTAAATGACTGTTGAATTTCTAAATGAAAAAATGTGCAAATGAATCTGCTGAAATATTTGCTCCTTAGTTGGCAGTTAATGAGAAAACTTCTAATCTTACTGTGGCTTGAGATTTTATAAAAAGACGACTGTGTTTGAAGATTGGTCAACTTTAATTCAATTAGACATTATTTGTGAAATTTTTGTTTGATTATTGAAAGTTATATGTTAATGAAGAGTTGACTATGTCTATAGGATGTTGTAGTAAAATAAATATCATCATGTATTTCATTAACACACCTGCGGGTTTGACATCATTTGCTGAATCTCTGGATTCTGCATCTGAGCAAGCATTTGCGGCATCATATTGCGAATCATTTCCTGCATTCCTGGATTATTTGCAAACATCGGATTCTGTAGAAATAAAATTAAAATATTTAATGTTGTTATTAGCCATTAAAACATTATTGTCAAAATAGATATTATTTAACTTCAATAATTGTTTAAATATGGTATTTAATATAAAATTTTTCTAGATTGTAATTAAAACATTGGTTAAGTGTTCAGTAGTAGTTTATGTAAAATGAAATTGGAAATTAGTAAAAGAAAAGAAATTTTTTTTGTAAAAATTATTATTGCACAAAAAATATTTATTCAAATAACAATTTTGTTAAATGTAACAAATAACATAATAAATAGATAGATATTTGTAAAAAATATTATTGCACAAAAGTATTTATTCAGATAACAATTTTGTTAAATGTAACAAATAACATAATAAATAGATAGATATTTGTAAAAAATATTATTGCACAAAAGTATTTATTCAGGTAACAATTTTGTTAAATATAACAAATAACATAATAAATAGATAGATATTTGTAAAAAATATTATTGCACAAAAGTATTTATTCAGGTAACAATTTTGTTAAATGTTACAAATAACATAATAAATAGATAGATATTTCTAAAAAATATTATTGCCCAAAAGTATTTATTCAGGTAACAATTTTGTTAAATGTAACAAATAATATAATAAATAGCTAGATATTTGTAAAAAATATTATTGCACAAAAGTATTTATTCAGGTAGCAATTTTGTTAATTGTAACAAATAACATAATAAATAAATGGATAGATAGTTCTGATTCAAATTTAACTGTATTTTTATGAATCATTATTAGCCAACCATTCCTTATAACAGCAACGTGAGCATTGCACTCGAACATAAAGTCAGGGTTTTGTTTTCTTTATATTCATAATCATAAAATAAAACAAAGTAACAAATGGAATGGTTATTATAATAAAATAAAAAATTAATACATCACATATTTATAAGAGTGCAAGTAGTGGAACTTTTCGTGTTAATCTTTGCTTACGTTTGAGCTCTTTGGAGATAAAGCAACTTCTTATAAATGCAACATAGTTAGTAATTTTGTATAGTTCCACTTGTAGAACAGAAACTTTCTGTCTGTGACTCGAGATAAACTGGATTACGCTTCATGTAAAAAACAAGTGCTGCCAAAGCTGCAATATCAATGACGTTAAAAAAAAAGCAAAAGGCCACTGGTTTGTTCTGCCTTTTGGGGTATACTCTCCCAATAGCTTATCCATGTTGTCAACTTCACTTTAGGTTTACCATTATAATAAATTATTTCTGTTTCAGCAGCTGCCTTTGAATGTCAATGTGTAATATTTTTTACAAATAGCTGGTGACTTATGATATGCATTGATGACAACATCATCACTGCTCCATTCCCTTTAGGTACATAAGAGTATACAGTTGTTGAAAGATAATTATTTGTTGTTATGTACAGTCCTGATTCCTTGTATTTTTTTTAATAAGATATATTCTCTTAATTAGTTTGATAATTGTCATCACTTGGCTTTCCAGTATATATTGGTCCACTTTGGGAGATACAAGTTACTTTCATCACAAGCCCAGAATATTTATATGCCATACTTTTTAAGTTTCAATGATATATATTGAGTGATTCAAGTTCGCCCACAATATTTATATAGCCACTCATCAATATTAATACATTCATATGGTTTGTAAATTTTATCCTCATTCGGTAAGAATACGGTCCTGATTCGGATTCCTATTCCAATGACTGGTAAGTAATCACATTTTTGCCATTCGGTCCAATGCTCTCTGTTAGATTTATGTAGACCACAACATTTTATTGTTTTGTAATGTTGGGTATCTACAGGTGTCCCATAAGCCATGGAATAACCGAAAAGGGAGGTAGGCCAAGCTATGACTAGGTTACCGACAAAATTTTGATCTTAATAAAAATCTCTTAGTGTTGAGATATAGACACTTTTTAAAATTTGAAAAAATCACTACTCTGTGTCGATCTTTTGGGTGTCACGGCTAAAAATTAAGTCAGCATACAACTGTACCGTGTGTCATATGACCCACCAAGCGCCACTTTAATTTACAGGCTACTTCTACCACATCCGTTAAATCTATACATTTCCTTAAGTCATTATTTCTTACTCTGTCCTTCAAACAAAGTCCCATCATGCTCCTCTCGGCTGCTCTCTGGAATCTTTGTAGTTTTTGGGTTATTTCCTTGGTCAGAGCCCAGCTTTGATAACCATATAATAAAGTACATGTAACAACAGTGGCAAATGCGATTTTCTTTAGGGAAGTCGGTAATTTGGATTTGAATATGTGTTTTAATAACCAATATCTTGACCATGCCTTTTTAATCCTTCTGTTCACTTCGGTAAGTATTTGATTCATAAATGACATTTGCTGTCATAGGTACACATAATTTTCGCCGTAGTCCAAAATATTTGATTCTTTTGTTATGGGTATTTCTATTTATCATTAAGGATGTTTTGCTTTTGCTCATTTCTAAATCACATTTTTTACTGTCTGTGTCTAGGGATCAATCAGATGTCCGTGTCAAGAGATACAATTCAGATGCTTATGGTTTTCACATAAGAGTACTACATCATCAGCAAAATGTAAGTGGTTCAAGCACGCTTCGTTTATTTTTATGCCACTAAAATTACGGAAAACTTTTTCTAATAAGGCTGTAAATAAATTAGCAGATATTGGGTCACCCTGTCTTACACTGCGTTCAATTTTGAAGGATTTGCCTTATTGCTCCAATTTACAACAGTTTTATTTTTGTTATATATTTCTTGTAAAATTTTGATGTATTTTTTTAGTATTCCTTGTTCATTTAGGGCTTTCCATAATGATGAATGCAAAAATGCATGAATTCAAAAAGTATAACTTTTTTTAATAGTTGCCTTATTGATAATTGTGCAGCGACTCTGCATGGATCAGGTGTTACAAGTTCTTATTTTTGAAAATATGTGGTATTCGAAATCATTTTAACATCACCCCGCCAATATAATGTGTGATTTTATAGTAGCTAGATTTGTTTATTTTTGTTCAAAATGAACCTAACCGATTGAGCACTTTGTTTAGAAGAACTAGGAAACGCTAATAGTGATATTAATGAGACAGAGGATAGCCAATTGGATCAAAATGTCTACATACAATCAGATCATAATACCGCAGCTGACATTTCAGAGAGTGAGATTGTGATTCTGACGACGAGCCCTATGTAATTTGTCAAGTAACCGGCCATATTATTTAAGGAAAAAAATCGGAAACGGGAGCAATTCAATCGGTATAAAGATCCTTACCGGACCAGTGTTAGAGCTCTGGGTCATAATATTATTAAATTTCAAAATTGTAGTAATTACTACACATTTGACGAAATGTGCAGCAATTACTCCTGTATTCTAAGAACAAAAAGGTGGTCACTTGTTCTATTTAACCAACTGATTGACATTTGCACTGTCAATTCTTATGTGCTTTTCAAATCCCAAAAACCTGAAATGGTGAAAAAGGTTGACAGATACACATTTTAGGATACAGTAACCAACAAGCTTTACAATACTCATTTGTTACACTGCTATTATAATCAAAAAATTTCTCGAGAAGCTCGCACTTCTATGAAACATATTTTAAAGATAGAAGATGCAGAGGTTGAACCTTCGAAATCTTCAAAGCTTGAAAAAAAAGAACATCGTACTTGTGCAAGAAGTGTATGGAACCTGCGTGCCTAGATTGCCTGGGCAAAATTTGTGTGTCGCTGATAATAAATCTTCATATTTTTCTAAGAAAGTATCAAACTTAATATTTTTTAATTAATACCTTAATTTATAATAAGAAATAAAATTAGTTTTACTTATTTTTGGTTCCAAAAACTTAAAAAAAAAGTTTTTCTCAAGTCATAAAAATATATGCAAAAAGAAAGTTACTTAAGCATGTTCTTTTTAAAAAAAAAAAAGATATATATATATATATATATATATACATATTTTTTTTACCTATATATATTAGCTTTCTTATTTACAGGATAATATAATAACCTTATAAAGAACATGGTCTATTTTACGTCTACTAGAAAATATCTATCAGAATTATTCATTTTTAAAACGATGTCAATTTGCTGTCATCTCCCCAGTACTAAGACGAAATCCACCTTACTGGATTAAGGTTAATATGACAGTGTGAACTGAGTAGCAAAGTTGGTCAATGGTGTCAGTATTTCGATAACAATTCTTTTTAAAAAGGCAACAAAAAACTAATAAATAATCATTTAATACAAAAGCTAAATAAAACCTAGCTAGTGGAAAGTGGAATAATTGAAGTGGCATGTCGCGAAAAGTATTTCAACAACCAAAATAATGATTATAAAAAAAAATGATAATACTCAAACCAATTATAAACTAAACATAAACAATCAGTTCATTTAACCTAATAATATAAAATTATTCTACCGATGACTCTTGTCAACAGAACCAATAAATAAAAATAATAAAAAGCGACATCTAATGGTTTACAAAAATAAACTTGTAAAAGAAAAGTGATTCCATAGGTAATGAATATAGGACGTCATAAACTTTTTACTGTATTCGCTCCTGAAAAGCAGGACAAGTATTTACATTTAATCCTATTATTAGTCAGAAAAACTTTTTACTGTCACAAAAGGAAAACCGAGCTGTCAAAGGATATGACATTACTCTTAAAAAAAATGAAGGAAGAATTACAAAAACAAACAATTACAATAATAGAAAATATAACTACAATTATTCTGAATAAAGTAGATGAAAAGATTAACCATTGATAGATGAGAACGAAAAATTCAAACTGGAATTAATCCAACAAACTAAGAGAATTGAAAATCTGGAAGCCAACAGTACAAGAAACAATATTGTGATTCATAGAATATTGGAATCGCCTAATAAAAAGGAGGAGGATTTGTTGTCTTTAGTATCGAACACAATAACGGAGCTTGATGCAGTATCGGAACAAGGTGAAATTAACAGAATTCACCGCCTTAGAAAGAAGGTAAACAAAGGATGGCTAGACCTATTCTTGTTTCAATTTCACAAAAAAAATCAAGAAAACAAAAATAAAATGAGATCACCTCCTTACATCACATATAATTATTAAAAACAAATGCTGGAAGAGTGAAAAGTTGAATCAAGTAACCAAAAGGAAGGCAAAAGAGATAATTCAGAAATATCCAGTTCTAAACCCTGCTGGGAGTACAAGGATGCAAATAAATTTTGCATCCTTGTACTCCCGACAGGGAGTGAACTCGTGGCAGAGATTTCTCTATAAAGTAGCACTAAACCCAACGTCAGCCCTCTTCACGATATGTAATGTCGTGGGAAAGCATTGCACTATTCGCCCAACCAACATAGTAATGAAATGAATGAGAATAATGAGAATGTTTTGCCTTGTAATCCATCTAGCACCCGGCGCTTGCAGGTTACCAAAGACTGTGATAGGGTGGGTCCCCAGGCCCCCTCACCAGTGAATGTTACTGGTCATAAAGATAGCAATAGGAAAATAGTACAGCAAGCCTTTCACCCTGGTCTATTCCTGGCTAGACCACAAAGTGCAACTCTCAGCTCCATAGCAGATGCTAACATCCCAAGACAGACCAATAGCTAACAGAACTCAAACACAATGAGCGTGCACCTGGATAAGGAAGCTGTCAATCCTCCTCCATAGCAGGGAGCACCCAAACCTAGAAACGCCAAAAGGAAGCCATCTTCGGATAGAATTTTGGCTACCAACAAATTTAGTGTGATTCCTGTTGATCAGTAAGATAATATAGAAAAAGATGCTCCTTAATTGATTCCTAAACCACCACCTATAATTCTCTAGGGCATATCGAGTTGTAATAAAGAACCTTCACGACTCAACACCTATTAGCACAATACAAGAAACAATAGAAGAGACAGGAAACACAATGATTGGAGACATAATAAACGCCAAGTATGGACCCCAAAAGAAACCCACTTCTACTTTCTTCGCGAAAGTTTAATCACGTGCCAATAATAAAGCGGTGAAGAACATAAAACATATAAATGATCAAACGGTCGCTATAGAAGAACCGCGAAAACGTAAAACTATAGTCCAATGCCAAAGATGTCAGCAATATGGCCACTCAAAAAATTACTGCATGAGACCCTATCACTGTGTGAAATGTGCTAATGCTCACAAAATATCAGAATGTCCAAAGGTTGATAGAAATACTCCTGCAAAATGCGCCTTTTGCTTTGGTGCTCACCCTGCAAATTTTAAGGGATGCAAGGTTTACAGAGAAATACTGTCACGAAAAACGAAGCAACAGTCAAACCTTAAAACCAGGGACACTATCAATCAGGTGATAAATCTCAGGAGTAACCAAGTACTGGAAAAATATAAACCTACAGTGGGCGCCAATACACAGCCATTGTTATGACCTCAATACCCACCCACCCATTAATAAAATAATACTTAACCCAGACCAAAAAGAAAGCAAGATATGCCAATATTTTAAATACCAACCAAAAAACCAGTAATGTAGAGACTCCGACACCAACTAGAACAATAGAAGAGATGCTATTCAAACAAGCAGAAAAGTTTGGACTTATATTACAACAAATGAACACGTTAATCAACATCATAACAACATTAATAGCCAAAATGTCCTAATGGCGTCCCTCAAGATAGCTACGTGGAACCTGGATGGGCTATGCCCAAACATGGGAGAGGTAAAAGTCCTATTGCATACACACAACATTGACGTCTTATTGGTGTCTGAGTCTCACCTTACTGAGAATAACAGAGTTAGAATACATACATAATTAGAATATTTACGCCCCCAACCATCCTAATGGTACCGCACATGCTGGAGCTGTGGTAGTAAAATCTAGTATTAAACACCATGAATAGCCACAATTCAGAAAAGCCCACATACAAGCAATAACTATCTTAGTAGAAAATCGAAATGGAACATGTAACGTATATGCCATATACTGCCCTCCAAAGCATAATATAAAAGCAGATCAGTATGACGAACTCTTTAGCATATTTGGACCGTGCTTTATTGCCGGAGGCGATTGGAATGCCAAACATGTCCACTGGGCCTCTAGACTAATTAATACAAGAGGAAGAGAGCTCAAGAAAAGTATAGAGAAAAACAACCTCATCGCAATCTTTACAATGGAACCAATGAACTGGTCTACTGATCCTAATCGAATGCCTGACGTCATAGACTTCTTCGTAACCAAGGGTCTTTCCAGACTTTGCCATCACATAAGAACATGTCTAGACTAAAACACCTAATCATGTTCCAGTAATACTCTCCATTGGTACTACTGTTCTGAACATGGAAAATAATTTAAAGCTATATAACAAGCAACTGGAATACTTTTCGAGAATTGGTGTATGAGAAACTAGAACCACAAATTACTCTTAAAAATGAGTCGGACATTCATGAAGCTGTGTGATCAATAACTTCGGTGATCCAAGAAAGCTGTTGGTTATTTATGCCAGAAAATTCCAGTCATCCAACTCAAGAGCAAAATATACTCGGAAACTATAAAACAGAAAATATTCGAAAAAAGGTTACGTAGAGTATGGCATACCAACAGACACCCTAGTGACAAAGCGGCTATGAATAAAGCCATTTGTGAACTGAAATCCCTCATATCTGAGGCGAATGATACCGCAGTTGCCACTTACCTAGAAGGCTTATCACCTGAGCAAAGTATTTACATCAAATGATCTAAGACCAAATGCAAATGAATCGGACATTGACCTGACACTCAACCAAGACCTTCAACTGGACATATCTCTAAAATCAGTGACACGCAGCAAGATATACACAAACATTAAGAATATGCACAACAACAAAGTTCCAGGATATGACCTTATAGATAAAAAGATACTTCAAGAGTTACCTCGCAAAGTGGTAGTGTACATAACGATGATGTTTAACGCTATGGAAAGTATCGCAAGTAATAATGATACATAAACCTGGGAAATCTATGCACGACGTTACATTATTTAGACCAGTCAGCCTCTTGCCAATTATGTCGAAATTACTTGAAAAATCCCTATTGCACAGAATACTAAATATCATCAGAGACAAGGCCATAATCCCATATCATTCGAAAATGATTCGGCTTTTGGAAAGAGCGCAGAATAGAACAAGTTCACAGAGTGTGCAGGACAATTAGAAAATCAATGGAAAAAAGGAATACTGTTCATCAGCCTTCCTTGATATACAACAGGCCTCCGACAGAGTCTGGCTTGTTGTATAGACTAAAATCCCTGTTACCACATACATTCTACGGAGTCTTAAAATCATAAATCTTCAGTAGAATATTCCAGGTTACATTACATCAGATTTTTATAATGGATGCTGCAGGGTTCTGTACTCGGTCTTGTCCGCATGGGGTGCCGCAGGGTTCTGCACTCGGTCCTGTCCTATACGTATTGTTTATATATGACCTACCACAGAGTCGAGAAGTAACAATTGCGACCTTCGCTGATGTCACGGTCACATTACATTTTTGAAAACTATGAAATTTCTTATACTATTGAAATAACTTTTTTATTTAATATATAAAGAATAAAAAAACATTACAGTTAAACTGTATATTGCTGTCATATATGCGAATAAAAATAAATAAACTATCTATACACTAGTTATATTGAAAGAAAAAATTTTTTCTGAAAGATATTCATATCTTTCAGAAAAATATATGTATTTTTTTTATTTACAAGACTATTTTATTAGTTAACAAATGTGTCTTTTTCCCTCTAGCCAGTAAAAAACAGGCAGTAAAATTCACATAAATTTCAAAAACAGTATTCATTGATTCTCAATAAATATAACAGAGATTTTTCATAAAATGAATATATAAAATACACATAATGATTCTTACAAACAAATATTTAATAAAATAGCATTTGTAAAAATAATTTCTACCTCTTTGTAAACATGTACATCTGTTTATTTAACTAGTCAATCAGGCGCTGTTGTTTATAAAGGCACTGTTGTTGGTGATTTACCAACTGAGTTATTTATAATGAGAAAGTATATAAATAACGAGATGATTCCAAATGAAGCAATCAATGTCATATGTTACGTACCCGTGGAATACAATATCTGACAAATTCTTGTAAGAAATGCTGCAACAAATTTTTTGGAATGTTTAAATAATTAATTTATGTAAATTTATAAATTACACATAAAATATAAAATTCTACGAAATTGACAATTCAGCTTATCAATATGACATCTTGGTTATATAGCATATTAAGGCGTGGCTACTGTTTCAATTTACGAAAACATATGAAACAAATGCAATCTCTCTCAACTATACAAGTAACAACAAAAAGAATGAAACAAAAATATGTCAGTCTTTGGCTAGATATTGTCCGGTTATTTATATGTCATCTGCTTGTTAATATTATAAATCTGTGGTCCATAAGATTTATTCACACTAACATGGAAATAGAAAAATTATTTTCTACTGCGGACATGCATAGCATATACAAAAAGAAGAGTATATGGGAAAATAGTTTTGTGATTTTATACTATTTTAATATATTATAATATTTTTGTGTTAAATAATGAATAAATATAAAACACTAATATAATATACACTATGCCATGAAGAAAAATAAGTTAAAAGTTTATTTTAGCATTAATAGTATGATTATTATTTTATCCGTATTCTTCTCACAAATCGGCCAGAACCATAGTGTAATATAAAGTATGAATTAAAAGTAAATTCATCCAAAGGTAACTGAAAAAATAAAGTAAAGTATTAATTATCGAGAATTGTAAGCATTTATATTTATAAGGGTCATGTCATAATGTAAGCATTTATAAGGGTCCTGTCGTAATAAGGGACATAATATTTTGCTACATTTATTTAGGTGTACAAACACGCATCTGGTAAAATTCGGCATCTCAGAATTTGCAGAAGTAATAAATTAATTATGTAAATAGAGTAACTGTGTAGATATTTTATATTTTACATACCTCAATATGGTCATCACCCGAGTCTTGTTTGTTAGGGAGTTGATAGCAAGGACACAATATGCCTTTGCACTTGTCGCATGTTAATATTACAGTTGACGCACCTTGTAACTAGATAAACAATATCCGAAATATATAAAAAGAATCGTGGTGTGGATGAAATCAGTCGTATAGATACCAATTGTCAATAAAACTGACCATCAAACAAGCGTAATGGTGACTGCAAGAATTCAAACGTAAACGGAAGCTCTCGATATTTTGTTGACGTTACCAGCTGTGAAAATAATTCTATCGATGACGCATATGTTTTTGTAATAATATCGTTTTTATATTTTATTACGTTGTTTAGACAACTTTTACGCTACAATAATTGTTTTTAACGATAAAAAGATGTCAGTTTAAATAAAAATATACAACATTTGATTATATAGTTTACTTTCTATGAGTTGAATGGAACGCCAAAAATAATGTGAAGCAACATAAAATAGAAAAATAATCATCAAAACAATTTCTTTTTTGTAACACATAAATAATTATTCCTGAATTATAGAGATATAAAGAAAGTGCCATAATTATTTTTTTTTTAGTTTTCTTGTATTTATTTTAAAGTCATGATCATTACAAGGTGCTACTAGGCAGAAATTGGATACATCCTTTATTCACTTGCAATGTGAAATTTCTATATAATAATGTATGGGGCGGGTGACATCGTGACATGTATACTTTTGGTAATATATTTGCGCTCGCATTTCATTTTCCTTAGTCATTTACAGGCTTTCGAGGTGGAAGTATTGTTGTTTATCTCTGGACTTCTTGCTGTTTATTTTTCATAATATTTACATACACAGTTAAAATTTTATAGCAATAGTAAATGTAAATTTCATTGATTGATATGTCAGAGTCAATCAAATAGGAAAATAATAGTAGTTTCTGATCATGATTACAAATATATATCAAAATACGATAAATTATTACATTTTATAACTATTATATTTCTAATTATAAATGTGTATCTTGATTCGTATATTTAGTAAATCCCATAAATTATAAAGAGTATTTTTAACTCACTAACAGAGTATTAAATTCCAATTTTTTTTTTAAAAGACAAGTACAATTCCCAATGGAATCAGGTTTTAGCAAACAAATGGTAGTAATTTGCCCAAAATTAACACTTGGTAGATTTTTCACTAGAAATAGTTCTGTTTTCACTAGAACAGTGTGTACTGTTCATCATAATTTCGGAACGTTAAAACTTTAATGCAAGTATACACAAATGTAAAATATGTATTATAAGTCGAAATAGTATTATTTCGGCTTCATAGTCAGTAGGTGTTAATTTTTACATGCGTATTCTAAGGTAATTTATATTGTTTTTGAAGTTAGATTTGTAAAGTATAATCAACTTAATCTCAACTCATACATTATTATTTTATCAATAAACTTGTAAAAATATTGACTGCAAAATCCATCAGTATTGCTTTAGATTTAGAAATAGATTGTGTGTGACATATTAATTTGTTCATTTGTAATCAAATGTATTAGTTCAAAGCTACGACATTTTAATCTTTTTCTATAGAAAACACAAGTCATTGTTTGAAACAGGACCATTATCACAATGTTTTTGCAACAAAAACACAGTTTAATGAATAGGTACTTACACTGCAAATAAATAATTACATCAAAATGATCTTCACAAAAATATATTCTTGAATCTAAATTACGAGCTCATTGTATGTTTTAGCCACTTTTCCGTATTTGTTTATTGACATATGTATATAATTTATTTGGCGCTTTAATAGTTATGCTTTTACACTGGGGCCTGCACAGTACTTGAAACAAGACTAGGCCTATTCATTTGAAATGACACTGAATTTTATTGCATAAAATTTTTAATATCAACGATGTGTTAACATTATTCGGACTAGGGAGACATATAAAATCCAGTATAAATACAGACCTGATTAATAATCTGCGAAGCCATATTGGGGTCAGCTTGAAAAGCACGTAGCATCGACTGTGTATAGGGTGCGTTGAACATGGACTGCATGAGACGTGGATTTTCAGACATTTGCTGCAGCAAAGACTGCATACCAGGTGAATTGAGTAGGCCCTGAGCAGGTTGGGTGGGACGTGCAGAACCGCTGGTAGGAGTTGTCCCTGATCCGCCCCACGGGTTAGGCAGAGGTTCCCGGTTTTCTGCCCCCTGTTGTGGATTTGTGCCATCTGCCATTTCACCATAATAGACTCTTAGATACTCACAAAAAAATTATACCAATATTGTGGTTAGTAAGAACTTCATAAAAACTCATTTTACTAAACAGCATTTTTGAAATAATAAAAAGTGAATAAATTAGTTGAACCATGTAGAAGTTACAATAGGTAATATACCGAAAATATTTGACAAAAGTATTGAAAACATGTATAGTTATCTCTGAAAATAATACAAATTTAAAAATGTGTTGAGATTAATATAATTTCTGTTGAGAAGACCCAATAGAAATTGTTTCCAATATGTAAGTGTTCGGTATTATAAATTCCACAGTTTGCCACAAATTACAAGTGTTTAACACGCTTACAAAATATTTCCAAATTCATATATAAACTCGCATCTTTTCTTTTATAACATAATTGTAATCACGAAGGGTTATGATAAACTTACTTACTAGCCTACCTTACGAAGGGTTATGATAAACACGCTTACAAAATATTTCCAAATTCATAAATAAACTCGTATCTTTTCTTTTATAACATATAAATATTTCCAAATTCATATATAAACTCACATCTTTTCTTTTATAACATAATTGTGATCACGAAGAGTTATGATAAACTTACTTACTAGCCTATCTTACGAAGGGTTATGATAAACACGCTTACAAAATATTTCCAAATTCATAAATAAACTCGTATCTTTTCTTTTATAACATATAAATATTTCCAAATTCATATATAAACTCACATCTTTTCTTTTATAACATAATTGTGATCACGAAGAGTTATGATAAACTTACTTACTAGCCTACCTTACGAAGGGTTATGAGAAACTTAAATGTCACTAAATAGTTTAGACTTTTAACAACCCATTCAATAAAATAAAGTCATTCCACCAAATTGTTCTGTATTGCACTATAAGCACACTATATTTATATTTCATAAAACCACTTTTAAAGTTTAAATGATCAAACTTGCACTAAAAACGCAGTTTCTTGACACATGACATCACAAGCCAGTAAACTTAAACCGCTCCGCTAAATCCGCTGAAAGTAGATACTAATTATTTTCTTATTAAAATGGTGTATAAATGGTATGTAGTAGTATACATTAAAAACGACATATTTAAAAAAATTCTACAGCTGGCGATTATTTATTATAAAAAAATCAATTTGAAAAATTTCATAAATCATTCTTAATTGATGATTTTGTTTGCGAGGGAATATGTTTTAATCCTTTTTTCCAATTAATTCACTTTTTCTTTTATCACTAAACACTTATAACACAATTAAAAGCATAATTTCTAATAAGTTATTAAGTATGAATAAAAGTTTTTTTTTAATCATCAAATTTGAATGTTTTTTTTAACGTGTCACTTTCAATTACATTTTGCTTTTATGATACCAACATTCAGGAAACAATAAAGTTTATTTGTCTATGGTGTATGTTTCGAATAATATTATAGTTCTGATATATACATTAGTGCCGTATGTGTATGTATGCATTTGTATGGTGTGTTATGTTAATCAAATAGTTTTTCCCCTTTTGGTTATTTTTCATCTACCTTTTTAGGTATAACAAATTATGTTCACTATTTTATGTGTGTATATATACGTATATATACATATATATATACATACATATGTATGTATGTATGTGTATATATATATATATATATATATATATATATATATATATATATATATATATATATATATATATATATATATATATATATACTTATAGACATATGTTCGTTCTGTTAGTCAGCTTGACATTTTTTGCAATCTTTTAGGTTAGGTTAGATTATTATATTTTTTGCAATCTTTTAGGTTAGGTTAGATTATTATATTTTTTGCAATCTTTTAGGTTAGGTTAGATTATTATATTTTTGCAATCTTTTAGGTTAGGTTAGATTATTATATTTTTTGCAATCTTTTAGGTTAGGTTAGATTATTATATTTTTTGCAATCTTTTAGGTTAGGTTAGATTATTATATTTTTGCAATCTTTTAGGTTAGGTTAGATTATTATATTTTTTGCAATCTTTTAGGTTAGGTTAGATTATTATATTTTTTGCAATCTTTTAGGTTAGGTTAGATTATTATATTTTTTGCAATCTTTTAGGTTAGGTTAGATTATTATATTTTTTGCAATCTTTTAGGTTAGGTTAGATTATTATATTTTTTGCAATCTTTTAGGTTAGGTTAGATTATTATATTTTTTGCAATCTTTTAGGTTAGGTTAGATTATTATATTTTTTGCAATCTTTTAGGTTAGGTTAGATTATTATATTTTTTGCAATCTTTTAGGTTAGGTTAGATTATTATATTTTTTGCAATCTTTTAGGTTAGGTTAGATTATTATATTTTTTGCAATCTTTTAGGTTAGGTTAGATTATTATATTTTTTGCAATCTTTTAGGTTAGGTTAGATTATTATATTTTTGCAATCTTTTAGGTTAGGTTAGATTATTATATTTTTGCAATCTTTTAGGTTAGCTGTTATCAGCTTGCACGAAATTTCTCTACATTTTGACAATGTGTAAATTAGTAGAAAGAAAATATATGAAAAAAGGTCAAGAAATATGCAACTAAAAGATCCAAGATTTAGAATACCTGAAACAAAACCTAGTTTGCAAACTACAATCGGTCTGTTTACTTGTGTGTGACGTCATCTGACTTTTAACCAATAACAAAGCGCTTGCACTGCTGATTAAATTTCAAAAAGTATTGTGATTTCTTTAGTTTATTTATTATAAACAATAAATTTATTTTTTTGAAAATGAAGAGAAATATGCTTACTTACGTTATAATCTAATAGAATGGCAACGTATTGTGGTATAATTTTCAATTTTGTCAGTGATCATTTAAGGTCTCCAAAAGCCATTATATAGTTTAGCAGAGAAGCAAATAAAACTCTCAGATATAGCAACCATAGTAGATATCTCTAAAAAAATTAATGTTTTAGCTGAGTTGGGTATAAAAAAACTATCTGCAACATGGGTACCGCAATTGAGAGTATTATACTAGACTTACAGATAAACTTCTACTAAAGTGTAAATTACTGCTTTTGCTCTGTGCCAAACTCAAAACTTCCACCTATTTCTCACATTCAAAACTTTCTAAGAGGGAAAAATATTTGACGGATAATAGGCTTATTAAATAGTAATTTTTGAAGTTGCAAAGAAATGATCAAAGTTAGGCTAATACTTATTAACCTGCCATTACATATTAAAATGAAGTTGTTTAGCTTTCAAATGCAGTGGCATGATTGATACGAGGTGTGGCAATTAAGTTCTAGGAATTCATCAATAAAACACAAGCAAATTAAGTTACGAGCAAAATTTTGTTATCAACCTTCACAATATTCTCCCTCTAACTCTACACAGTAGTTCCAATATTGCTCCCATGATTGAAAGCACCTTGGTAATCTTCGAAAATTATCCCGTTTAGCACCGCGTTACAGCTTCCTTGACCTCCTGTACGCCGCTATGATGAATTTCCTTAGGGTGTGATTTCATCTTGGGGAAAAAGAAAACGTTGCAGGGGCAATATTGGGGCTATAGGGTGAATGCAGCAAAGTTGGAATGCCGTTTTTTTGCCAAAAAATTTTGGACAATGAACGAGAAATTGGCTGGCGCGTTGTCGTGGTGCAAGATCCAGCCGTTCTCGGGGCGTTCGGGCCGCACACGGAAAATTCGTATGCGCAGCCACTCTTGGACACCAACATAGAACTATACAGTGACTGTCTGGCCGGCAGGTGCATATTCACAATTAATGATACCGTGAATATTGAAAAAATGGTCAACATTGCCTTCAATCGTGACTTGGATGCTTCGCTACACTCACCCTTTTCCATCCACTGCTGACTTTTACGGGTCTCGGGGTCATACCCAAATATCCAGGTCTCATCTCCAGTGACTATCAGACACTTATAATCTCTGCCATCACTCTGAATGCGGGACAACAAATCCTCGCAGATCGATTTTCGCATGTGTTTATTGTTGTATTTCGCATGTTCAAATTCTCATGTAACACGTGATCAGCGCACGCAGTGTCGAAAATCACATCGGGACAAGAGGTGATGCGAACTCTTTCAAGCAGATCGTCATCTATCAATTCAAGCCTCTCCTTGAACCGCTTCGCCCATTCAGATACGCACCTTTTCTACATGTACTCGTCTCCATAAACCACCTGCAATTTTCGAAGGATTTCCGACGGTTTTTCCCCAGATTTCACTAAAAATTTTATTACAACACATTGCTTGTAATGTGAGTCACTCATTTTCACGACGCCCCTAAAAAAGTTACTTTTGAAAAACACGACACCCCTAAAAAGTTACTTTTGAATACTTGGTGCAGGTTATTATAAATGTTATAGTGAACCAAGGGTGAAGATTAGTGAAATATTTTCGATATACTTGCGAGAAAGGTACACAAATTCATTTCCCTATAAGAATTACTGTTGGTGAAGACAGTATCACACAGTGAAGTATTATTCTGATTTATAACTTAATATATCTTATGTGAATATATAAAAAATTAATTTATAAAGAAATGGAGAGTAATAATTATGGAATGTGATTCACCTGAATTATCGACGAGTCCTGAGAATGGATTTCCAGTGAAGCTGGAAGCAGCACTAAGCATGGGTTCCTGGATGTCACGATACATTCTCTGCAGAGCATTGTATCCACCTGTCATTTTAAAAAATGTTTTATATCTTTGTTACCAACTTTATAATAATAAGTTTTACATTTTTTATTTTTTTAACTTAATAAGTTTTACATTTTTTTTTTTTGTTATTTGTTTTACTGTTATTTTTGTATAATTTGTATAGACATACATCTGTAGAAACTCATGAAATTGACCATCCCATAATCTGCACTTAACTTATAATTTACAACACTACTATTATACTTAATACAATATAAAAGTACATCTTGTTTACATTTAGCAGAAAAATCTACAAATACTTTTTGGACAAAATGAGGGAGATGCCTGAAATTAATGTTAAAATTCTTTCATCCATAGTTAATCTGCATAAAGGCAAATTTAAGCATATTATAGCAGTACAATTAAAGTTAGCTAAAACAGAGATACATCAACTTTTTGACCGCCTTGAAATTACCAGTAATCATCATGATCTCTAACACTCTGAAAGACTTAAAGTCACAAGTAATACTGATAGTTAATATACAAGTTATTAGTAAACAAAGACTTATGGCACCAGAGAACAACTTGAAATTAAATGAACCCATTCAAAACCAGTTTCTCTAAAAAGATGTTTACAGAGCGGAAACTTAGTTGGATGTACTACTGTTAAAAAAAACTACTTTGTCCAGAAAATAAAAAACGGTTGGTGTGGTTTTTCATTCACCTTTATTGATCAGCAGATTTAAAAAAAAGATTTCTCCGACTAAAAACTCAACTTTGGACTGTTCAAAACATCATGTTTATATTCGAAGAAGTACTGACCTAATGCAATAAATATAAAAAAATTCTATCTCAATGTTCTTTATTGCTGGCAGAACATTCAGATTTCATTAGCTAACATTTTTATTACCACCTCTAGGGATAACGAGCCACAGAGCATTTCATGCTTTAGTAACCTTAATCACTTTTTACATTTCTATATTAAAATGATATGAGGGTTCATGAGATTTATTTATTAATTGTATCAACCACGTATGATAAGATCATTCAACAGATTCAATGTATTAGTTATACAAAATATTATGTCCAACTTATTTGTTATGGCTTGTGTAATTTATTCTGCAATTCTTACAGTTGATTTTACTAAATAATGTTGAATATTAAACATTCTATACCTGGAATGCTTTCAAGATTTGAGATAGCCCTATCGTGCGACCTCATAAGTTCCTGTAACATAGCTGGATTCCTCGCCAATTCCATAGTTTGTCGCAGTAGTTCTGGATTATTGAGCATGTGGCTGATCTCAGGATTTCTCTGTAATTATTATAAGAACTTGATTTTTTATATAAAAACTTTGCCTGTTAGTCAGCGAATGTTTTATTTTTAAATATGTAGCTCTTAATTTATATTCTAAAGGTAAATGGGTAAAAATGTATGGACACTGGGCCCCAAATAACAATGAATTATATACTGATGGAAAGATCCCTTCAAGTAGAACATTTATTATTATACCTCCCCTCAGTTATTAAGTTTCAAAGTTATAGGTCTTGTATACAACCTTTTAGATGATGGTCCAAATCATAAATTTTGGTTAATTATTTTCGTAATATGTTATAAAGAAAAATAAAACTTAAAAAAAAAGAAACAGTTTTTATTAGTTCTAAAATATTATTACATGTTCTTATTAATTACTGATTGAACCATGTACTCCTTTTTTATTTATCTAATTAATATCAATGGAAATATTATACAGGAATCTGGGAATTGATGATCCATTGAAAGAATGGTGGGCACCATCATACCCTAAATGCTACAGCATCTCTCAATAAAACACAATAGCACAGTGGTTCTTGCATTAGGAATATTGTATATTTAAGGTTAAGTGTACAAGATCCGGGCTTTAAATAATGGTGGCTAAGTAAGGCCTCTTAAAAACCCAGACATTTTTTCTGTTACTCTCCTATATACTTCATATAATCAAAAAGCCTATTTTGTGTATATACTTCTGTAATATATAATCCGCTTTGAAGGTGTTCTAGCCAATTTCAGATGATATGAAGTCAATGCTAGCGATATAACAACAGACTTCTTTAGATAAGTGTGGAAAAATGGGAATCGCCATGCATCAATTCGTTATTCTTCTTCGATTCTTCAATGTAATTGGCTACATTTTTGTTTGTGATATGTGTACTTCATACTCGCCTAATTCTATATCCACCAAATTATCGTGGCAGACTCTCACTAGTGTAAAAACATAGTTTAACCGGTAGATGGTTCGAGGGCCCGATATCGAACCTGAACATAAATCTTAACGGAGGGCTTGATATCAGGCACGAAATTCAAAGTCATAACCCGCCAACTTCTGGACCAAAAAAAAACAAATAAAATTTTTCTTGCGTATGCCATAGATTAAGTAGTCTATACTTTTGTCAAAATGCATTCAAAATGATTGTTTAATCACTTACTTTTTTTATATTATCATTATTTTATTTATTCCATTCCTATTTATGTAGTTTTAAAATAATGAAATTGTCTTGTTATTTTTTCAATATTTTTCAATAGTTTTAAACAAACAAAATCAATAGTTAGTTTACATTTTATCTTCTAAATATGTCAATTTTTAATCTCATTAATCTCGTTCATCTTACAATCAATCAATTTTGCTGTAAATTTATATTGTATACAATAAAAGAATATTGTAAATTTATTTAATCTCGTATAAATTTAAAATTAAATTTCCACTAAGTAACAAACTTCAAAATATTCATCGTAAATTGTTACTAATTACAAATCCATTCTTTTCACAAAAGAAGCTGCTGTGCATCCATTGACATCTTTTGCCAGCGACGATACATGCCTTGTTGCAATTATTTCATCTGCATCTAGTTAAGACCAAAGTTAATATAAATTCTTTCTTATAGAATTGTGAATTTTCATATTTATCTCCTTTACCTTAAAATCTACAATTTTTTCAATAAATTTATATCATATAATATATATTCCAGGCCTTCATCGCTGTAGATGTAGGAAGCATTGCAGAAAGGTACAAATGGTTATGAAAAATGAAAGGAATGTGAAAGTTACTGAAGAGATATATAAATATTTAAATGAAAGTTAAAAAATATTATTAAATGTAATGCTAAAGAATGCGAAATGATAATAAAGAGGCCACCGTTACAATGAGGATTTTGGATTTGATTACAATGAGGAAGCTATGTGTTTGGCGATGTATAAATATAGTCCGAAAAGTTACAAAATGTGAAGCAAAGAGTTCAAATAGCCATCAATACGCACTTTGTGATGAAGTGGTTTACCTCCCGGTGGTATATCGTATTCTAATGTAGGGAAATGGATTGTTGACATTGTGGGTTTTGATGAGAGAGAGAGAAAAAAGTTCACAGATCATGCATTGGTGTTTATGATTAGAGGTATATGTGAATGATTGAAGCAAGTGATTGCGTATTATTTATGTGAGGGGACAACATCAATTCCACAATTAATGAAAATATTCTGAAAGAAGTAATTTGATTCCATAAGAGTAGGGGAATCTAATTTGTTTGTTGTTGTTGAAAGATATGAGGAATAATTTGTTACAGTGTGAGCTATTGTTTGGGAATGAATGTGAAAGAAGAGCAACATAGAAAAATATTGTATTTAAGCAAAGTTATACTGTATTATATTGTATTTATATTGTATTTAAGAATTCATCTTACACATTCTATCTGGATGGATAGAATGCATAACTAAGTATCTGTGCAAGAATTTTCAGTTCAGCGATGCAGGTAGCCATCGAAATGTATTATAGAAGAGATAATGTATAAATTTCAATTTATTATTTCACGTTCGTGATACTTAAACTTAATTGAAACTCATGGAAATTACCACTTTGTAAGCACTAATTCATTTAGTGTAGGTACATTATAAGTTTTATTATTGTAATTTACGCATTATAATTTTCTTTTACTTTCCCATGCTTGTAAGTCATTTATTCCATAACTGGAACTTATTGACAACAAATATTTTAAGTAATTTTTGGAAAAATTCTCTCCACTCCAGGTGTTCCAGTGAATTCAGGTACGAGTTTAACAATGGTTGACGCATATAAGGTAAGATAAGGATTCAGTTTCTAAAACAACTTATTAGATAATGTAAATAGTAGTGCTAGAAATTGTAAAATTAAATTTCGAATAAGAGTAAGTGAGAAAATTGGGCATGAAAAGTTTTGGATAAGGGCAATCAGAACACTAAAAGGAACAAGTACACGCAAATGTGTTCCTAATACAAGCAATTGGGTAATAACTTTAAAAAGCTTCTGCTCTTAACACATTTTCTATATAGTAATGGAATTCAATCTTATTCACCACATAATGTGAACTACAGAATCAAGGTCTCAAAACTACAGAAGTAACAATCCTACATGTAATATCTTCCAAAATTCCATTAGGGCGTTATTAATACATACAGTTTAAGTACACATTTCCCAAGAGAAAATTGCAATGAGGACGAAACGAAAACGAATTGAAATGAATACTTGTGTAATCACAGAATGAAAAGATTTAATATTATCTTCTACACTTTCCACAGAACACACGTCCAGTAGATATATACATACATATAAATATTACTTAAGTATTCAAGTAGCATTTTAGAACATTGATTGTTAAATCTATGACAAATTTTGAATTTTAATTTTGATAGTCGGTCTGGTCCTTTTCTCACTGGAAGAAATGTAATTACAGAAAAATTCTGTGTCTATTATAATGTTTCACGTTTGATAACTAGAAAATTGGTAAAGAAAGTGGGAAATGCAAAACATGTGAATAATATAAAATCTATAAAATGTAATATGTGAAAATTTTAAATGTGAAGTTCAGTCAGATGTTTCATCGCTCAGGGGTCTAGGAATAGATTATTTTATAACAGTACCATTTTTATTAAAAGTTTTGGTAATGCAATTAATCAATAAATAATTAAGAAACTTTGCTCACAAAAATGAATTAATTTCACATTTAAAAAAATTTTTGAACGGCAATTTGGATTTAAACTAGATTGATTATAATGATCACAGAATTAGATTTAATTTCATTCTATATTATTATAAAACTTGAAATTGTTCACTGGTGTCTGTTATAAAATAATCTTCTCAACGGTATCGACATTGTGAGAACACTTGCACTGCAGTTTTTTTCAAAAATTAGTTATTGACAAATGTATGAACAATTTTAAGTAAAAAAAAAGAAAAAAAATCTGTAGCATGATTTCTACCCTTCCATTTTCATTTTATTTTGTACAAAATTCTTTAGTATTATTTCTACAATATTCGCATTTGTTTATTATACATTTGATAATATATTTGTTATGTATGTTGGTAAATATTTTAAATATTTTATAGTGTATATTCACTTTTTTAATTTGCTATTGCCTTTTCATACATTATTATTTTTTATCACAGTTAATGGTTTGAATCATTCTTTTAACGAGAGTATGCTTTAAAATGTCAGTATTGAGTATTTTTGAAACTTCAATTGTTATACATTTGTTTAAATTTTAATTATTTAATAGTATTTATTTTTATACAAATTGTTTCCACTAAATAATTAGCAGGAAACTTAGGGCTTCCAACCCAAAAATTGCAGTTATTAAATAAATGGTTCTTTTTATTGTTGTATTGGGATATGCTTAGTGTAGTTTCAATAAAAGTGTATTAACAATGTGTGGTACTAAATCATCCATTACCTTAATTTTTATTTTTAGGAATTCCTTTAATACAGTTTGGGAATGATAGTAGTAAAGTAATTGTCATATGTAAAGTGATTTTATGGTTTTAAAGCTGTTCTTAATAGAAATATTTAAATTTCTTTACTCTAAAAAATGACGTGTATATTATTTATGGACGATGACATAACATGTATATTAAGTACCACATTAGCTCGTTTTACTATGTTGTTGCGATGGCTAAATGGTAAAAATAAATTATCCTTAAAACCTGCTTCATAGGCTTAATAAGATTTGATGGAAAATAAATTGTTCTGTGTATATTTAATTCTAATGAGCAAAGTTCTAAAGTATTAAAACCCTGTGTCCTGTATTTAAAGATGTAAGGCTAGGTAATGTGAAGGGTGGAATATAAAATGTAAAGTGTGAAGTGGAAAACCCAAAGTGTAGAAGTAAAAGTCTAAAAGTTAAAAAGTTAACCTAAGTCTAAAAGTTAAACTTTAGGTAAAGTGAAAGTTGTAAAACGTAAAACTTTAAGTATACAACTAAGAGTTTAGGTAAAGTTAAACTTGGGAAACACATAGTGTGAAATATTAAATGCAAATATAAAACACTACACGTAAAACTGAAAGCTTAGGTAAAGTAAAAGTTGTAAATGACAGAGTGTAAGATAAACCCTAAGTGTAGAACTCAACGCTTAGGTAAAGTAAAATTTTTAAAAATTAAAAAGTGAAAGTGTTTAACCCTATATAATAGAATGTGTAAAACCCTATATAGTAAAATTAGTAAAAACAACAAAAGTGTAAAACCCTATATGTAAGACTAAAGCATTAGCTAATATAAGATGTAAAATGAAAAATGGAAAATGTAAATCTAAAGCATTAGGTAATGTAAGAGGCAAAATGAGAAATGTTAACTGTAAAACTTTAAGAATAAACCCCAAGTTTAAGTAAGGTAAAAGTATTAAATGTATATGTACAGTTTAGAGTTTGGAAAGGTTGGCTGGATATCTTTTTGCATACTTGTAAATGTGAAATGTCAAACATATGTGTAAAGTCTAAACTTAAGAAAAGTTAGTTACATATCCTTGTGCATAGTTGTAATTGCAAAGTGTTAAATACATGTGTAGAACTCAAACTTAGGAAAAGTTAGCTGGGCATACTATACCAAATAGTTGTAAATGTGAAATGTCAAAGATATGTATAAAATCTAAACTTAACACATTGTTTACAGGTAGTCAGAAAGCCAATACAATGCTGTTTCGTAAAGAAATTGTTTGAATTTCATTTTCTGTGCATGTACTGAATTATATACTATGTAAGAGTTGAAAAGGGCACAATTTATCAAGTACATTACCACACGTTTTGTCCATTTAGATGTCTTTCTCAAAATGCTATAATAAGACAAATATTGATCTGTGCGATCAACACCATTCGTATACTTATAGTAATCAATAAAAGCATTTGGTTTTGTAATGTTTTGTCATGTTGTTCGATAATATTAAGGCTTTCCTGCTTGTCCGCAGAATGAATAGTAAAGATAAGAGATATTCTTCTCTTGGTTGCCAGACTTGTAGAAATATGTCCTTTTTCTGCAAAAGATTGTTTCTCTTTTATTCAAACATGTACTTTGAAGATACGGTGGTAAGCCACGATTTTTTCTTATTGTTCCGTAAATTCGGATTTTGTTCTCGAGAAGCTGTGTAGCATTGGTCACAGTATTGTAATAATTGTCCAAATAGATGTGATGCCAAATGCCTGTAACTGGTGAAACTACCTACAGTTTCAATTGTTTCTATCAACCTTAGTCCTTGAGCAGCATACGTTTCAAAGTTACAAATGTATGAGTGATACTGGTGTATCACTCATACATTTGTAACTTTGAAAGTTTTCCTTATTTTGTAAGTTGTCCTGCATTATATACTCGGAAAAATAATCATTGGATAAGTTCCTTTTTAGTTTGTACACATACATAAAATAATTGATTATAGGCACGACTTTTCCGACAATCTTCCCGATTCTTTTGTAATGTCTTCATTATTATTGAAGTACCAAGCTGCCCAAATTTGTCGAAATCTATACCTTGACGTGATTTTGGAAAAAATGGCGTTTCCAAGTAACTGTTGACCTACAATTTTGCTTATCTTAGCGAACTTGTCCCATCAAAATTATTAGACCCAAAAATTTCTTCATTTCTGCGATTGCAATATCTCCCCATTTGATAGTTTTGCGGGATGTTTGGAATTGTTCAATATCTTGATAGCAATATCTGTTTGATGCATCAACTAAATATTGAAAGAAATCGTTATTTATAAATGATTCAACCGCATCAATCAAGAGATTCTGGAGCAGCATTCGAAGTAACTCCAGGATGACCCATAAAATCTTCAAGAACTGGAGATTCGTCCATCAAGGACCATTCATCTTCACTTTCATCATAACTTGAACTCGAACTAGAATAAAATTTGTAGGGATATATCTTCGCTGTTGATATATCGTCACTGCTTTCCAATTCTGAATGATCTTCGATATCACTATCACACGAAAGATTCTATAAACGATCAACACACAAATCTTCATCACTTTCATCATCAAATTGGCTCATGTCTCTCGAAATAATGTCACTTTGATCAAAATTACAAAGATTTGGTGAGGGACACTTCACTTCACTTCTGATTGTTAGAATCGCACTGAATGCATGGCGAAGCAGAGAATTGTGTGAAGGGATGACTCTACATAGTTGAGTTGATTACCGTTATACCCGGAAGCACATACGTACTTCACCATTGTATATATTAGACACCCAAATTTTGTCCTTTGGAATTAAAATATCTGCTTTTAGCATCTCTTTAGAGCAATAAAAAATTATAAAAATAAACGTATTTATCCATTACCCGCATTCTACCGCTAGTCTATAAAAAACTTATTAATATGTGTCCCACGCTCTACTACCAGTCAACGTAAAATGTATGAATACTTTTCCCGCATACAATGTATTAAGAAAAGTTAGTTGCATATTCTTGTGTGTAATTGTAAATGCAAAGTGTTAACGGCATGTCCTTGTACATAATTGTAAATGTAAAATACCAGACTTATGTATGAAGATGAACATAAGAAAAGTTAGTTGCATATTCTCATGTGAAATTGTAAATACAAAGTTTGAACTGCATATGAAAAGCTTAAACTTGGTAAAATTAGCTGGCTATCCTTGTACACAGCTGTAGATGTGAAATGTATTTGTAAAGGTTAAACTCAAGAAAAGTTAATTGTATGATACTGTGTGCAGTTGAAATGTCAAGCATATGTGTAAAGGTTAAATTTGAGAAAAGTTAGTTTTATGATACTGTGCGCAGTTGTAAAAGTGAAATGTTAAATGTACGTCTCAATGTACATCTAACTTAAGTAAAGCTAGTATATCCTTGCATGTGGTTGTCAACAAGAACTGTTTGTGTAAAGCTGGTGCCATATCATTGTATTAAAGCAATTATGTTAGAAGTTCTTCAGTGACATGTAAAACTTATGTAAGGTTCTAATTAAGGTAATGTCACCCCTTCCTGTATAGTCTATGGTAAAGGATATATAAACCGCAACTCTGTTATTGCACTTACTCTTTTCTCTGTTCATTAACATCAAGAGATGCGGTGGCTATTTATCCGGATTCTTAATCCAGAAATATCTCAGCAATCACCCATGCTCGGTTTCACCAGTACAAGAATAATTCAACCCATTATTTTGTTATAACTACCCTATATGAGCACAATTCCAACATGTGCATACTTCAACTGCTAAGGAATCTTAACTTAATGCATGTCTAATTTATTTATTTATTCATTTTATGTACTTTAATGTATCTAATAGATACATATGGCGGACTTATTGCCATGAGAATAATTTCTTATAGCCAACCAAAACATAAGTGCAGCCTTTCTCAACGAGCGGCTGGGAATTGGACCCGTGTCCCCACGACGCACTAGGTAGTCAAAGACCATATGCCTTGTTACCAACCCAAAACACCACCTAATGGCACTTGGCTGGTTTTATTTTATATTTAACTACACCTTAACTATTAATAACTCGTACTTACAGACATTAGATCTTGCATTTGAGGGTTTGAGGTGATCAAAGTTCTCATATTTTCTGGATCGTTCATCATTTGCTGAACAAGAGGGTTCTCCAGAACCTGTCGTAACATATCTGGATTGGACAAAAGTTCTTGTTGCATGCGGGCCTGCAATACAAAACCGTAAAAAAAATAAATTTAGACGTAAGATTTAAAAGTATAAAAAAAATTGTTCTCAATAAATCAATGTATAATTAAATTTTATTTTATAAATTCGACAAATTAATACATTGTACATTTATCACAATTCCTCAAGAAATATTAAAGAGAAACTTACTTGCAAATCCATAAATGTGTTTTGACCTAAGCCTAGACTTTCCAATCCTGCAAGACCACCTAGATTGTTTAATCCGAAGGGTGTGGCACTTATATCAGCTGCAAAATAAGAAATAAAAAGTATTATTAACATTGTTATTCTCATAAATCAGCTGGTCTACTAGTCGATGCCTAGAAAAGAAATTAAATATAAAAATAAAGTTATTATAAATAATAGTCTACTAGAAAAATATGTGCCGCTAGTATTCCTTTGAAATGAAAGAAAAAAAGAGTCTG
Source organism: Druceiella hillmani (assembly GCA_039881145.1). Lineage (NCBI taxonomy): Eukaryota > Metazoa > Arthropoda > Insecta > Lepidoptera > Hepialidae > Druceiella > Druceiella hillmani. The sequence continues at coordinate 3,511,908 of JAYKKI010000091.1, read as the reverse complement.
CAAAATAAGAATAAAATAATTAAGCGTTTACTTAACTGGGCGACATTTTGATGAGTGACCAAATTTCAAGAAGCGATTAAGAAATAGTAACTAAATCAAATCATAAAAAAAAAATTATTGTCACTTATCAAAATGTAACCTAATACAGTAAAAATTGTAGCTTAGTATTTTGTGCAAACAATTTACTTCACTTTCTACCAACTTTTTAAGGTAGTTTTATCAAGTTTGTTATATATTTTCCTTCTACGGAAGTTTTTTATGCAAAATCACTCATAAGTTTTGAATTAGATTTAAATTTGCGGACTGTCAAGGTCACTTTAAGACATGGACAGTATATTGGTTTTTGACTTATTCTTTCCCTAGTTTAATATTCATACTATTGTTTACTTTCTATGTAGATTATCTATACATATAAAAAGCGAAACAGACTAATTGACATACACACAGTCCAAAGCGCTGGCACTGAAATTTTCAGTGGTCTCTTTTATAAGGATTAGTTTTATCAAGTTTGTTTTATATTTTCCTTCTATGGAAGTTTTTTATGCAAAATCACTCATAAGTTTTGAAATAGATTTAAATTTGCGGACTGTCAAGATCACTTTAAGACATGGCTAGTATATTGGTTTTTGACTTATTCTTTCCCTAGTTTAATATTCATACTATTGTTTACTTTCTATGTAGATTATCTATACATATAAAAGGCGAAACAGACTGACTAATTGACATACACACAGTCCAAAGCGCTGGCACTGAAATTTTCAGTGGTCTCTTTTATAAGGATAACACCTACTAAGGAAAGTTAGAAAAGGTGGTGAAATGAAGGTTCAATTATATATAAAAAACATGAGATAGTCGTATTAACTTGAAACAAAGTAGAATCACTCTAAAAATAAATAATTAAAAACTGTAAAATTGTGAACCGAGTTATAGGTTGTAACATATCAACATACAAAAATATTATAGGTTGTAACATATCAACATATTATAAGTAATGTTGGAGAACACTGTTTAAACAGTGCAAGATAAAAAGACCGGCTTATTAATTGACCGATCATCTGAAGTATTGCAGCTGATTCCCGATGTCGTTTTGCAAACACAGCCGATGTGTTTCGTGGCCACAGAGGAGAGAGCAATACAACTAACATAATTTTACACGAGCGGAACTGTGGTGCAAAATGTGTATTTTTACTATATACCTAAGTGGACCGTAACACAGTCTTTCTTCTCTAAGGGCTTGTATTCAATGTGGAAGTAAGGTTTATGGATGGAGCTTATTTTAGAGTTGCTTGGCATATTATAATTAAAACAGAATTAATAAAGCCCTACTTCACATTCAGCAAACTTATAGCTAATATATTTCCAGTACTTGTGCAACTTTCTTTTGTGTAATGATACTATGTCGGCAGTTATTTCTTCCAATCTTTCTTTTTTTTAAAATCCCTAAATACTTTTTCCTTGCATATGACATTCATGCTGTGTGAAAGATTAAAAAAAATTGAATGAATGGATCTACTTTTTACTGTGTTTAATTCTATGTATTCTACTACAATTCAAGTAGATATTTTGTTGTCTTTTTTCACTGTAAGGTTTTCATATCTTACTACATTGAGTTACACTGTAATCTAATATATTATCACTTGACTACTGGTTTAACATAACAAGGACTTGATTTTTATCCTACATTTCAGGTGAAATGTAAGGAAAGACAACATGTTTATTTCTAGTTAAAATTTGTTTAGTCACATGCTCTTGGAAAACTATTTGATTCCCTATTTTTTTTCTTACAATTATTCTTTAAAAACAAATTATTACATTTTGTAAACAAAAATGATTACACGAAAAATATCTTTCTCACCTGGTGGTCTACGTTGACCGCCTTCCGGTTCAGGTCGAGGTGGTGTTTTTATCACAAGATGTACTGTTAATCCATCTTTTATGTTATGCATTTTTAAAGTATCAGCATCATTCATTATTTTACCAGCAAATATAAGGCATAGTTGGTCAGGTTCTGCGCCAAATTTAGGTGAAATGGCATCTTTGAGCTGAAACATTTAGGTAAAAATTAATTCTTTGACTTCATAAACAATTGAAACATCTTCAGTCTCAATTTTCCAATAGCAAGATATTTTTTTAGCAAATAATCACATTTCTCAGTAGTTATTTATTTTATTTAAAAGGATGGGAGCCACAGAACTTACGTAAACGATTAATTATATAAAAATACTTAAGTATGTTGAGCATTAATAAATTTAATGTCGTCATCGATTGTGAATGATATATCTATGCATTCACAAAATAAATAGTAGACGAGTGTTCTAATACAGTTACCTTTTTTATATCAGCATCTTCTTCAATTTCAACGGACTGTTTTTCTTTAGGCGTTTTCACTGTAATCGTGATTTTTCTAGGTTCTTCCTGACCCTCTGCCATTTTGGCAATCTAGATGACTCTCTACTTTAGCAGAATAGCTAACAGACAGGACTACGTTTACGTTTATGGTACGTTTACTTTTTTAAGACAATAATCCATAGACTAAATAAATATTGCAATGTGGCTTATGTCGATCACAATAAATTAGACAAATATACTACGATTTGGGTCTTTAATAAAAAAAAAATATGAAATAAAAAAGTTAATTAATTTATATACCGAAACCAATATTACGATAACAAACATATCAAAATTTCATAAAAGGACTCACCAACGGTTATTTTTTTTTTAAAACCGTTCCTTATATGCTTGATAAGTTATAAGAACACTTTAAAAATTAATTAAAAGTATACCTACAGGTAAACATAAACATAAGTAAATTAAATCTTATACATTAAATTTTAATAAATATTTTATAATTCTTTGTACAATTTTATTTTTACGTAAATAAAAGATGAAACGTCAAATACATATCTATTGAAGTATTGTCATTTATCAATTTTATTTGATATTTGACTGTTACTTTCCGGAAGTAATAAATAATTTTTTACAGAAATCCGGATATAAATATATATGTTTCGAGTAATGTGATTAAAAAAACAAAAAAACAAATTTCTCCTAAAATGACATTATAAACAAAATTTAAATGATTTAAATAATTTTTATTGTTATTGTGTTAAAATAAATTGTATTAATTCTATTGATCGTTAAAATAATTTACATTTGTAACTGAGATATTATTATAAATATGCCATAAATTTAATTTGTCGTACATTAATAGTAACTTCGCTTGGTATGCATATATCAAATATTAGATTTAATGACTATGGGTATGTATTAACAATTAAAATTTTGAAATTCTATCCGTTATTATTTTCCAGACTTGGTGGAATGAGGTGATGAAAGTATATCAAGTAATTTAAAAGGAAATAATAACATTATAAAATTGGTAACCATCAATGAGCAAACACGCAGATATTGAAAAGGTATGAATATTATTTTAAAATGTACAATACAAACTACTTTTCCACAAGAAAAATTTATACATTTCAAGAAATATAAAAGATTGGAATATAGTTTATAAAAGTTTCAGTTATAACTTCAAATATTCTACATAATAATACTTTTCCTTTTTTATAGTCATCGGCAGACAGCTTCTTCAATAAAGTTATTGCTACATAAGCTACTAAAACTTATAGTTTTAAATTTTTATATACATACATATATGTGATAAAATACTTGAACAAGTTTATTCTTAGTTTCGTATACCTATATAATATATATATATTCAAATATGCTGTCATTCTACAGTGTTAAAAATAATCAACATGTTTACTAAATTAAAAAACAATAAAAAACTAGCATTGCCTTTTAACAGTCGCATTATGAGGAGCTATTTAACCGCTCTTATTTAATTGTTCCACTGGATTGACGATTTTCTTTAACTGTAATCTTCATCAATTTGTGACACGTCTTTACGATCACTGCATATAATTTATGGTGGATTGGTATATACTAACGACACATGTCATTGGGTTGACGAAGGTTAGTAATAAAAAATAATAAAAACATGTAATTAAATTGTTTTACTTAAATGGACTAAGAACAAATTTGTCACTATTAAATCCCTAACAATCAGTAATGAAAATGAATCAAGTTATACAATTAAAAACAATATTGAACGAAAACATTCCAAGTTAACAGATAGCATGAGTGGTTTCGAGGATTTTACTGTCATCTGTGGTTTCACCACAAAAGAAAAATTAGGGTCAGGCATCTTTCATAGAATACACATAGGCGCTAAACATTTGAGGGATACTATAACATGAATCTGTCCTGAAAAAAATCTGCCCTGTCTTGACAAAAATAAAAATATTCGGCAACCACAAAGCCAAGCAAACGTTTAATCAGAAATGTAATTCATATAATACCAGAGCTAACTTGTAATTGTAGAGATTCTGATGATCCACTTACTTATATATACTACAATAAATATTATGAGATTGTTGTTCATCAAAATGTAGAAATAGAAAATTAGATTTCAACATTACTTCCAGGCACAGTCAACTTAATCTCCAACAAAACAGGTCTGGGCAGCACCTACAATAGTAATTATTATCGACTTACTCGTCTTTGCAATAACTTTCAGGAAATATATTTACATTAATAAGGAAAATTTAGTCTTTATTAAGGAAGCAATGTCAAGTTAATTATAAATTAGGTAATTATTTGAGAATCAACAAGCAATATAGTTTTCATGAGCACTCCTTTTTAGATGATGACACAAATAAACCCTCAAAATAAAGCACCAATTTGTCATGATGTGTGTCATATTTCACCTAAATATATCATCATATTTAAGATCAAACTAACACTAGCAACTTTTTTCATTTCATTTCATTATTTTACATTTTTTTACATCATTTTCCCAGTGGAAAGTGCCACTGGGAAAATATTACATAAAAGAGTTGAATAAAATTGTATATTGACTGGTTACTTCAATAGCTTTATCAGTCTTTATTGAATGAGCCCTTTAACGGCGTTAAGGTGGGAATACACATGACTGTAGCTGGCACACTTGTATAACAGCTCCTTGTACGTGCCAACGATTGCCATATGTATACGCTAATTGGCATGCCTATATCTGGCAATCAAGTAGATAGCACAACATTTGATTTACTGATATGTAATATGAGAGAAGGGTTGAGGGGGGCTGCAAACACGACAGTAGCTAGTGAGTTGTCGCCATTGGTGCACGTTTTTTATTTGTTTGCTTTTTTTTATGTTCGTTTCAAGTTTTATTTGGTTGCTTTTGTATTCATCATATCACGATGGCGAGATAAGAAGCCGAGCCAAGTAGCTCTCTTTATAAAAATAAAATAGCCCGTGACACCCACCTACACCAAAATACAAGAGGAATTTAATGTGACTGTTAAAGAGATTAAAAATACAATAAAAAGTGTAAGAAGAACTTTCAATCAAGAATTGAATAAAGTGGAAAAATCAAAACGATCCGGAGCCAGATCAAGTGATATTTGTAAACCCAGTTTGACTTGGTTTAAGTAAATGGAATTTCTAAATGATACATTTGCGAATAGAAGGTCAATCCATATAGAAGTAAGTACCTATATCTACATACCCTTTCTTTAGTTTCGCATGTGTTATTATTTAGCAGTGCTTCTGTTGTAATGAAAAGGTCAGTATAATTATGTGGAAAAATCAAAACGATCCGGAGCCAGATCAAGTGATATTTGTAAAACCCAGTTTGACTTGGTTTAAGTAAATGGAATTTCTAAATGATACATTTGCGAATAGAAGGTCAATCCATATAGAAGTAAGTACCTATATCTACGTACCCTTTCTTTAGTTTCGCATGTGTTATTATTTAACAGTGTTTCTGTTGTAATGAAAAGGTCAGTATAATTATTTCAAATAAGTATTGCTTCTTTAGATGAATGATTACTACGCGTTGCTGGTAAAGCTTGTAATGAAGCCTGTAATGAATGCCGGAGCCGTAAATTGTATTTCCGACTAGAATTTCTTTGTAATCTACACATCTTTGAGTGATATAAATATGAGTAGTTTTTCACAACCAATTGTGTAAAGAACATACCTACCCTTTGATAATCGATAGTTAAAAACTTTTTCTCTTTGAGTTGTCATGGTGGGAAACGGTTTCATGAGATACTTTTTTAATAGATAAACTGTATTCCAAGTGTAACAGAATGTTCAGGAATATCCAAAGAATTATTCGCTAGTGTTTGTCACAAGATTGATCTTTCAAATACTCCTCCATCTGAATCTTTACCGTTACATCCTATATCAACATAAGGAAAACAGTTATCATCATCCACCAATGCTAGTAGTACTATGCTGTTGTTTCATTTATAATTAAAATAATTTGTAGTCACATCAGGAGCAATTATATTTATGGGTTTACCATCGATAGCTCCAATACAGCCTGGAAAGTTCCACTTAGTTCGAAAGCCATGTTTTTTCTCCTTTCATCCCTGTCTCATACGAATCTGAAAAACAAAATGTCTGTTATGTACCTATAGACATACACCTGTCACACTCGATAATAAGTATGTATATATTTTTTATAGATAAAACCGTCCTCGCAAACAAGCACTGCAACAGTTGAGCACCCACAGTCATTCTCTCAAACAAGCACTGCAACAATCGAGCAACCACAGTTATCTTCTCAAGAAAGCACTGCAACAGTCCAGCAACCTTCTCAAGCAGCTATAAAAAACTGTTCAGAATAAGAGAAAACGTCTAGAACAAAAAGAAACTTTAAGTACACTTCAACGCCTGGAAAATATTTCTACTGCAATTAATAATTCAAGATCCAATGAAGATGAGTTTTATTATTTCGGTCAAAGTGTTGCTATCCAGTTAAGATCATTATCATTAAACTACGCACGGGATATGTAATCCAAAATTCAAATTTTGTTATACACAGAGAGATCTCGATTGTCCGCTTCACATTCTCAGTCGTCCACTCCGTATTCTAACATATCTATTCATTCTGAAGATACAACAGCATCTTCTGCTAGTGATCAATTGATAAACACAATACACTCTGATGCAGTAGAAGATAACACAGTTACTATTTATCAATCTAATCCGGAACAAGAACAGAACATGTTTAGTGAAGCTTGAAATAAAGCTTGAGATTTATAGCTCAGACCAAACAAAAGTCAAGACGTATAGCCGAGAACAGTGACAGTGCGGCCAATTTTAGATCTTTGTGTGCGTGACGAAGTATTTTTACGTAAATAAAGAAAATGTTAGATATAACAAATTGTTTTACTTACTTTAATAAAATCCTTTAATGCAGTAGCCTTTAATGAGTATTTCACCATAAACAACTGGAACAAATTGTGAAATAGTTGAATTTCCTACTCTGTACAATGCTTCTAGAGATGCAAATGAATCACCAGTAGCTAAGTTCTGGTAATTTTGCAATTTATTCGCAAGCTAAGTTCACAATTTTTGATAACAATTCATCAAATTTTTCTGGATCATTCTTAAATGGTTTCTATAACCACCTACATGTTCTTGTCGCTTTTCTGTAAGCAGACAACTACTTGCTCCAAAATTTTCCCTTCTGCTAATCCAATCTTTCACCCATTTCGCGTATGAGTATCATTTCATTTCGTATATGAGTATCATTTTTTTTACTTTTGTCCGCAATTTTTGATAACAATTCATCTGATTTTCTGGAAGCATTCTTAAATGGTTTCTGTAATCACCTACATCTTCTTGTCGTGTTTCTGTAAGCAGACAACTACTTGCTCCAAAATTTTCCCTTCTGCTAATCCAATCTTTCACCCATTTCGCATATGAGTATCTTTTCATTTCATATATGAGTATCATTTTTTTTACTTTTGTCTGCAATTTTTGATAACAATTCATCGGATTTTCTGGAAGCATTCTTAAATGGTTTCTAAAACCACCTACATTTTCTTGTCGCTTTTCTGTAAGCAGACAAGTACTTGCTCCAAAATTTTCCCTTCTGCTAATCCAATCTTTCACCCAATTCACGTATGAGTATCATTTCATTTCGTATATGAGTATAATTTTTTTACTTTTGTCTGCAATTTTTGATAACAATTCATCAGATTTTCTGGAAGCATTCTTAAATGGTTTCTGTAACCACCTACATCTTCTTGTCGCTCTTTTGTAAGCAGACAAGTACTGGCTCCAAAATGTTCCCTTCTGCTAATCCAATCTTTCACCCATTTCACGTATGAGTATTATTTCATTTCGTATGTGAGTATCATTTTTTTACTTTTGGCCGCAATTTTTGATAACAATTCATCAGATTTTCTGGAAGCATTAAATGGTTTCTGTAACCACCTACATCTTCTACAAAATTTTCCCTTCTGCTAATCCAATCTTTCTTCTTCTTTTCTTTTTTCTTTCATTAATTTAGCAACACATTCTACTGTCAGTAGCAATATGATACTGTTTACTTCACTTCGAATATTTTTTTATTACAAAAAAGCGTTGGACTGACACATATTATCTTGTGAACTGGCTTGCGTATACTTATTGCAAATATAGGCATGCGAGGTTGTAAATTGCATGCAAGTTTAACTTGCAAATGTATCCACAGTGTGTCAGTTACTTCCACATGGCGTTAACTAGCATAAACGCTACTGTTTCGAATTACAGGCATGTGTATTCCCGCCATTACATGGCGGTTTGCCATGGGTGAGATCACACTGGAGGCCACATGCCTCACTGTCTATTTTAAATTCAGTAATCAACAATAATAAGGACCAAAATACAAAACCAAAGTTTTGAATATGATTATTTAAACCTTGCATGCAACATACATGTCTAAATAATGTTTTATCACTGATGACAGTGGTGCATTGTCTCGTAGAATTTATGACCCAACTATTTTGGTATGGTTAATGAATACCATCACTTGTACAAAATAGAAAGGTATAAAGAAAAAAAAAATTTGTTTTAATGGACCATTACCTTTATTATCTCACAAACCAAAATCAAATACGCTTATATTATTACTGTCTGCCTGTGACGAAGAAGTAGTGAGACTTAATTCTGTAATTCAAAAGCCAAAGTCGATCTAATTCTACAATTAAACGAAGGCGGAGTGGACACACCAATTGTGCTCTTCCATATATTTAGATGAAATATGACTCATTAAGTTGTTTCAGAGCCAATAGGTGGTCTTTGTGCATTTTTTATGGTATTTTATATATAGCTTTTATTAGCACCTGTATTATAAACACGCTATTTCAAAAAAATCTTTGTTACCTTTGAAATTGATGTTGGAGTTGCAGAATTAATTTATTGGATAAGCCATGGATGACAGAATGTCTGAATAAACTAGCTCTTACATGCTGAAGGATTTCATAAATAAGATATTGACAGTAATGTATCTACTACACCAGAAGTGTCTTCCACTCAAGGTCATAATAGGAAGAAGACAAATTTCAAAAGGACACAGAGTAATAAGACACTTAGTAATAAGACAATAGGAGAGTCTTAACCTCTTAAAATATTTCAACCTCTCTAAATTTCAGATCATTTCTGCTGCCTAGTTGTGCATTTAATAGTATTGTTTTTAATAGATTAATGTATTTAAACCAATAAACCTTAGTTAAAACCATAAGATAACTAAATTGGTAAATGAAAAAAATTTTATTTACGTTTAGGTGGTCAGTGAAGGTTTGGGTGCTCAATATGATAATTATAGTAAAAGCTCTCAATGCTCTAACATGTCAGAGGATCGTCACGCTTGTACGAAAGAAGCTGGTAATATATTATGAATCGTTCATAAACTACATTTGAAATGTTGTATAGATTATTTCCAATTTACTTTAAAACTTATTCAAAATTATGGATGCTTGTGCCTGTATATTCAGATATTGTAATGGCGACAGAGTTGCTAACAGTCATAACATGATAGTTGATAGCAGTTCAGTCGTTAACAAAGAATAGTTAATGAATTTCAAAGTTCATTTATAGTCAGAATAGATATGAGAAAAGCTGTGCTCGTTTGTGCAATATAAATTATTATATCATCTAATTAGTCTAGAAAATTAACATCAATGAACAACATCATATTTATAAGTCTATTACAAATTTTTTAGTCTTAACATAGATGTTTGACAAAGGCAAGTTTTACAACTGAATGTTAAGTAAATATTTCTTATTCTTAATTCCTAGAACACACCCATTTGGACACTATGTTCTTGAAGAATTTAGATTCACATTGTGATTTGAAGATGCCAGGAGAAGATGATATATTGTCACAAGCCCCATCAAAGATAAAGACAACTAAGGAAGCTCGCAAGAAAAAAAGACGAAAGAGATCGCAAATTACTATATGTCTTACTAACTGCAGATATGAGGCAATAAGAAAAATAGCTTCTGCTTTTGGCATGAAGGAAGTTTCGGATGAGGAGGCTTGGAATTTTTATTGGACCGATATGAGCGTTTCTGTTGAAAGAGCAAAAGAAATGAAAAGGTTTCAGAGGATTAATCACTTTCCAGGAATGCTTGAAATTTGTCGGTATGCATTAACATTTTGTTTATGTGCTAACTTTTTCACACTTAGGTGACATGAGGCATGCAAATAATTTTCTTTATTTTCAGGAAAGATCTTTTGGCCAGAAATTTGAATAGGATGCAAAAAATATATCCTAAAGAATATAATTTTTTTCCCAAGACTTGGTGCCTTCCAGCTGAGTAAGTTGATCACTGGTTATTAATTAATAGATTGAGATATTTTAATGGTATGTCAGGCTAAGGCTGTAGCCAGAAAAATATTTTGGAGAGAGTTTATGAATACTTTTAGTATATTTTATTGTAACATTAAATTAGTACAAGAATAAAAAAACGAAGCCCCAATTTAGTTTTATAAATTAATTTTTTTTAATGATAGATATTCTTGTAGACACCTATAATGTTTATTTTCATACTACCAGAAATTTTAGGTTGTATCAAACCCAAATGATCCTCCCTCGGCTATGGATTGGTTTCAAATCTTTAGAATATTATAAATAAATTAATACTTTAGTTTATTAAATTGGGATTATTTTTTAATTGTTATCTGTTTTTTCTACAAAACTATTTTGCTAAAATTGAATATTTATAGAAATTTTGAACCATAGAAGTAAAAAACTATGGAGCATTACCATATGCTAGCACATTTTAAATGGTAACGTAACTCACTGTAAAAACGAAGAAGAGAGAAACCCACAGTTACCTAAAACAAAAACATTGTTATTTAAAATATTTGGAGTATCCAGTTGAGCAAGTGCGATGTGCGAAACAGTTCATGCTACTTCTATACATTCTGAATTCCATGTTTTTTGACTACATTATAATAAATAAAATAAATCAAATATGATTTTCAATATTTTTGTAACCAAGAACTTCAACCTGCAGTCCTAGCTCTATACAATATCCCTCTATGTTAATTCCATAAACTAGTTATTACGATTTTTATTGCAATATGGATTAGTAAGTTCACTGCCAGCTGCCGACTAAAATGCAAAATTAGAAACCAATTTCTTTTGTTTTATTTGGCTTAAAAACTCAGAATAAGCTAATTATGTGTTTATATAACTTTGTAAAGTAAATAAGAGACCAAAAAAAAATAGCACTCACATGTGCGTTTTCGGCACAGGGTGAATTTTTCACCCCAGTACCAAACACTCACCGGTGAGTGTTTATAATTTTTGAAGATAAACATTTATTATAAAGTTTAAAACGAAACAAAATTAACTAATTATCTCCTCTAGACTTTATTGCCTTCAACATGGAACACAATTTTATTTAACACAACTTTATTTATGAAAACAAACTATTACTATTTTGGTAATTAACTTTGGTAACAAACCAGCCAATCAATTAAATAAATAATTATAATTCTGAGTGATAATTGTCGAAGCATACTACACAAAGTCCCGGTTTATAAGGTCAAGTGTCACAATACTATGGTGTATCAGCACACTTCTTGTTTTGTATTTGACCAATTTGTTCATTGGTAGGGCTGTTTTCTCTGGCAGCAATGCATCTATTTGTGTATTGATGATCTTTGTACTGGGTTTCATATTTATGTATTGTTGTATTGATGATCTTTGTACTAGGTTTCATATTTAATAGTGTTTTTCTTGTCTTTGCATAGTTCATAAATACATTATATTTTACTACTACACCTAACATTTTATTTGAATAGGTAGTCTAATGAAATATAACCCAAAAGAGAAGAATTCCCTCGTTTAGTCCATCCAATACTCATATTTTTAATTGATATTTTAGTAATTCAGGTGCATAGAAATAAATTTATTCTAAAACTGCCGTTTTATTTTTATTTATAAATATTTGTCACCTGTGGTAACTTTAATAAATTTTTCCTCTTTTATATAATCTCTGTATTGATTACTAATAGATAATCATTATTTTTTGCTACATATTTCAATTGTCTTAATTGAATGTGTAAATGCTGTTCTTGAAGCGTCACATTAGTGTTACATTCTATCGATGAAAATATTTCATAGCATGAAGGGTAAAAACTGTTTTGTAACGGTAAAAACCCGTAATTTGTTATGATGCAAACTAGCTACTAATAATGAAAAGTATCTAAGAGCATTGATCTTTACCAGGCACACTAGTTATCATAACACTATATGAAATTGAGTTATAAGAGAATATTTACTATGTTCTTCAATTAAAACCTGTTCTGATGTACTATACATTTAACAATAAATAGCCGACATCCAGGGTAGGAAACATATTTGAAATTAACGTTCTTTCTTTGTTATAAACTTACAATCAAGATCAATTAAATAACTAAGAGAAGAATTTGCCTATTTATTATCATCACCTACTAAAGATTAATCTAATAGAAATTATCTTGTTGATCTAATGTTATCTTCAGTAACCCACTCCAAACAATATTCATAACCAAAATTAATCTCAAACATAACACTACATATAGGGCTTAATCCAGATGCGCATTATAGTTAAGTTGCTCTTCTCTTTGATGTCCGTATTTTAAGTTGGAGTTCTTGTTATAAGTTACTCCCTAATTCGTAATTTTTTCGTATGTGTTTCCCGTTCTAATGAAAAAATTGTCAGAAACAAAGAAATGTTATAACTCAGTCCTAGATTTGATATCAAACATCACCTTACATTATGGAATTTGTTATGTTTATGTTGAGTGGGGTACACAATTTTTCGTAAACCAAATGTATCCTGTTAACGTTAACAATTCATGAGCCTCATACTTTTGAAATCTTGGTTAGGTCTTTTGACAGAGCCCTGATATATATGACCCATACCGTGCATAATTTTATTATTTTTTCATAAAGATTTAAAAGTTTTAAATATTTTCTTGCAGGTTTTACTATTGCAGTCTTTACCCATTAACATCTGTTTCCACACTGTTAAGAAAGACATATTGATTTTCCAGCTTGGACAGATATTTTAAATCAAGGAGAGTTTGTCACATATGTTATAATTTCACAGTGCAATCCAATCACAAAACAATCCACGTAAAACAAAATTGTAGGCAAATAATTTACTGATAAGATCTATGTTGTATTTCGTTTAGATATAGAGTCAATATTGATTCTATTTGATAGAAATAATAAATTACCATTTTATATTTTAATTCGACTACTTATGAATATAATCATTGACTGTCACCTGTGCTTAATAAGAATCTGAAGTAGCTAATGTATGTAAATTTATAATATAATAAAATTGTAACAGAGCGAATTCTGTATATTGAAAATGTTTTAAAAAAATGATTGATTTGGCGTATAGAATGATAATATAAGCCAGGAAAATTATTTTTAGAATTTTTGTGTGTCTGTATGTTAATTTGAGTGGGTATTATGCAAAATTTATTATACGGATTTTCATCAAATTTGCTACACTAATAGCACATACTCAAGAAAAAAATGTAAAAGAAAAAAAAAGAAAAATTTTATTTTTCCTCAAACACACACACAAACAAAGTCACAGCTAGTACTTAATATTATTACTGGTTCATTTGAATTGAATTTTAATTCTCCTGCAATAAAACAGTTTATAAATTTATAACCATCGTTTAAGCTAATGTGATTGAATATAAATTTCAAATTATCTTGTATATTTTTAAAAACAGATATAATAATATATAAATCGGACATATACATAATATTAGAAAATAAAGAGTGAATGCCGTATGTAAAATGAATGTAATGAATATAAAGTATAAAAATATCTATGCTCTTGTACATAACTTGGTATAAATTAAAAGAAGGTATTATATAATTAGAATTATCTATATTCCATTCAATTTCAAAAGAAAATCTTTGTAAACAAACCGATTTGACAGTTCAGGTATTGTAAACCTTTTTCTTACATTCACGTTAGTCATTTAATTTGGATTTATTTGGTATTTGTGATTAAAAAATAATGTTTTTATTTTTGTCTTTAGCTCACACTTATGGAGTAGTTGTGATGTCTTCGTCATCATCTTATTGATTAATTATTGGAATAGATACGTGGTTCAAAATGTCCTCATCAGACATTTGATGAGGACATATACCTATATAGGACATACACAAACACATTTTCTTCTTCATCCATTCCACGATACCAAATTTCCAAATTTTCAGAACTAATCTGCGTTTCAGGTCATTATATAGATAATGCGAAGTAGTATTAACATTAAAGTTTTTTTTAATGTTTTTGAAATAAATATGTCTTAATATTAAAAATAATAATCGAAAATATACTTCAAAATAAAAGTAAAAGCTGAGCTATTAAGAAAAAACACTACCCTAAAGTGTCATCGCCAAATTTGTTTGTTTATAAAGATTCTCTTTTGAAATTGATTATAGTATAATTATGTAGATTTTTCACTTATGACGAGGCAGTTACTTTTAAAATCCTTCAAGCAAACAATTAAATTCTTTAAATCATAGAAATGAATAAGTCCTACAAGTGCTAATAACAATTTTGCTTATAATATAGATATACAGATACAATAAGGCGCAAGACTCTCATGTTACAGATAAATTAGCACAGGTATGTGAAAATATGGTAACATATCATCAGTTTATGGTGTAAACTGTTAGTATATTTTTTGTCCCACGTGACAAACCATGCCAAAAAGAAAGAGATGGCGCATCGGCTAGTAACACATCTAAATGCAAGAATAGCCATAAGTTGCCGAAATTGCGTTATGAATAAAACAGTCAAATCATTGCGGGTCAAATTTTAGGAGCCAAATCCATAACAAACACCAAATTTTGGCAGCCAAATTCGTTTTGTATGTCGCTTTTCCTGCCACCGGTCAGGTTCTCTTAAATATTTAAATTAAAAGTGTTTTTAATATCGATCGAAGGATTTAATGATGGAAATATTGCAAAGGTGAGTACCATTACTATTATTCAGAGAAATTGTGCTGCAAAATTCATAACTTTTTAGGTGGGATATTAGCATAGGTTATGGATATTAGCAGGACTTTTTTTAAAATAAGTTGATAGTTTCTGATACTTATCTGGATTTTGTGTGTTTCCTTTTAACTGTTTGTTAACATAACATCAAAATTTATTATGAACTAAAAATATTTACATACTTATTTCATGACTTGGTTCATACATTATACCTACCAAATTTTTACTGTTGTTACATGTTGTTAAATCATCATTCACAATCACCAAACTTCTGACCCATCTGGACAATCTATTTTTGCTGACATCCATTCTGCCATTGCAGGAAAAATAGAATTTAAAATTATTCTTTACATGTCTATTCTAATAGTGTGAAGATCAAGAAATGATCATTGAGAATACTACATTTGAACCAAGGAAATGCAATTCTACTGCATCTGCAACGTCGATTAACTTGGTTCATGATGATATCACAGTATTAGCGCTTAAAGATTTCATTACAGCTGCGAATATGTTAGACACTACGAAAAGTTGAGAAAATGTTATAGAGCAAAACAAAGTTGAATCTTTTAATAAACCTTTAACTTTTCCAGATAACATGGCAATCAATAAAAACAGCAATAACACAAAACCAGCAGTGGCACTGAATATTGAAAGTCTAAGTAACAATCTGGAGTTTTTTGAAGAAAACTGAAGGTAGTTCCAGGAAATTGTTTGATGGTCTTGCAAATGTATTAATTTCTGGTTTCTCTGACACATTTGATTAAATAAAAGACCCGATTTCAGACAGAAGCTATCAAGCGGCTTAATTAAATAGTTTTAATTCCAACTCTCAAACTGATGTTTATGGGTATTCAGAAAACAATAAGAAAATAAAAGATAGTGCAGATTCAAAAATCTAATTGGTTTGCAGAGAACACTAGGAGACTAAGAGAAACTGGGAAGAAAGAAAACAGAAGCAGAAACATGGAACTACGAAGTTCCATGAGAACCATAAACATTACAAAATAAATGTAGTTATAAACAAAATAACACAACTACACAGCTAAGTGTCTACGAGAATGAACAGACATGGGGTAATCCAGAAGAATCCAATCATTGATTTACTACTTAAAGAAGCTGGATCAGCTTATCAAAGTCTGCAGGACTTCGTTTTGAAACACTCTCGGAATTGGTAGATGAACTGTGCTTAACAGAAAAAATACAAATAAAATACACTCCAATAGCATCGCACATTATAATGCCTCCAGTGCCCATCGACCACATGAAAATCTACTTCAAAGCCATTTGGCAAAAGATATAGGGAGTCGAAATGTTTTTAGACTGCCTGTTATTGATCCCATTATTGTTTTCCTATAACCCAATAAAAATATATCCTGCCAAAAGTAGAGTATGGAAAAAGCTTTATTGATAAAAACTATTGCTAGGTATTTCAAGATTTGCAGCTTCTATACATTGCTGTATTTTACTAAAAAGAATCAATGCAAGAAATGGGCTTTGTACAAAGTTGGCAGTCTAGCTAAAGTGGACTATTTAGAATATCAAAGAAACAAGAGGCCAGAGCAAAAAAAACAAAGACAAAAATGATAAACAAATTGTTTTTATTGTTGATTTACAGGCTGAACTAATAGCTCCCAAGTCAAATAGTGTACCCAGTACAAAATCTTAATGTTTTATAATCACAAAAACAAATACCGATTTTGTTATTTGTGGAACGAAACTGAAGGAATCTTGAATTCCACAGAGATTGCAAGTGTATGGGTCGATTTAACTGAAAAGACAATTAGGCAGGCAGATATGTTGACAGAAGGTTAGAAAAAAGTAACTTTTTATGTACATTTGATGTACATACCAAAATGGGAATTGCGTGATGTCTAATACCTTGCTCTTCACAGCTATGAACAACAGCATAATCGTTGAACAAAAGTTTCTTGAGATTAGGCACACTCTTTTGGAAGCAGACTATATCCATTCTACTATTGAGTTGGCTCTGAGGAAGAAAAATATCAACATTCCTGCGGATTATGTGGGTATCTGCAAAAGTGCTAGAAAAAATCAAAACCCTTTAGCGTAACATAATTGAACTTATCTTTTTTCAAGAAATTCGATGAAGTTCACTTCTTCAAAACATTTGTAACGGTCATGGAAAAGGTGATATTAAAGAAAAGGCATTACTCTATCCTCTTGAGTTCCAAACACTTATTAAAAATGGCTTATAATGAGAAAAATAATTTAAAAAATTATGCACTGGAAAATCTGGTTTTTCTCTATGTCCTATTTAAAGAATAAGGGGATATTACTAACATATTCTTTCTAAAGGACATTGCCAATTATTGTGCTTGAATTAAAACAAATCTAAAAGTTAAAAGCAAAAAAAAAAAAATTAAACAGAAAAACAGATTTAGAAAGATTATTTTTATTAAAATTTTCATAATCAACAAAAATATTCTGTTATCTTCTACAAAATTAACAACAATTTAAAGTAGCTCAACGTAATTATCAAAAAACAAGTTATCCTCACAGTATAATTGTATTTTAACGTATTAAGTAGTAAGAACATTAAGATCAATCAGTTATTCTTAGTCTGAAAACTGAACAGACTTCATGAAAATTTGTGGAACAATACGATTAGGCGTAAAACATTTTTTGCTAAATTTCACATTTTTTGTAAAATACTGTGGTTTTTTTATCAGAGCCACTTTCTGCAGCGTCATTGTTTTGTACAGTACTCAGGTAAATGTGCTGCACTTTTGGTACAATTATCTTTGGAAGGTTTTATAAGAATTTTACGTTTTTTATGTGTTGGTTTAAGTTCTTCATATTCAATTTCGCCTGCATCTTCACTAACTTCATCTTGATCTGTAATGAACTTATAACCCAAATTCAGTTTATATTCTGTTTTGAAGCCAAGCGTTTACCACACATAAGTCAAATGTCTTTGTTCGGTTACGTGATGGGCACACTGAAGCATGCGATCCACAAGATTGATGCCACCCATGTTTTCATTGTACTTCTTAATTACTTCTGGCCTCCTCATTCTTTCATATCTTTTATCTTTCTTCGACCATCGCTCACATTCATCGTGGTTCTCATCGCAGCAACAAGTGGATATTATCAAAACTGGCTATTATCTAGCTACATTGTTACAACAAGTTTGTCTTCTCTAACTTTCACTGCTGCCTCTTGCTTTTTTTTAATGTTTTTTTCTTCTGTCAACACATAGTTTTTTGGGACTATGTTTTTTATGATGGTGCCTGTGCCATGAAAACCATGTTTTATTAACTCTTCACAAACTTTAGCGGTAGTAAAGAATTGAGCAAAATATAGTAAATGACCAGGGACCAGAGCTTTGTCAGTGAATTACAGCACTCTCTCCCAAACCAAATTCTTGGCTAGTCAAGTGGGGGTAGTCAAGTGCCGCGTCTCCCTCATAAACCACCATATCACAAACCACATCTTGCAGTGAAGCTAAAACAAAGACTTTCAGGCTAACAGGATTAGGTTTGTTTGGACAATACTGGCGCATGGGACATCTCCCTGTAAAAGAAATAATAATTTCGTCAATGCTAATGCAAATCACTACAAGGAAGTTTGAGGCTTTGCAATATTAAAGAACTCTTTGCCCAAAGGTTATCATCCGTATTATGACTTCCTTATCATATCACTGAAATAGTGAACTGGTAATGAGTTACAAAATGTTCCTATTATTGTTTAAGTTACTTAATAAGTAGAAAGTCCAATTTTTATATGAGAGCTTATCGCTAATTTTTGAGATACCTACCTATTGTTAATGTTTTAAAGGTTTGTAACAGTTAGTTTGTTAGTCAAAGTTTTATAAAAAGAAGTTGATTTTTATATTTTGTTGTTGAATCTTGACTTAAGGAGTTGAAGGTTTAAAGACACAAGAATAATTTTATTTTGAATTAGTAGTTTAATTTGATATGTAGTTTCACAACTTTAATAATAACAAAATAAACATTTATTATTGTTTTTTGAAGAGATCAAAGATTAAACAAATATGCTTAAATAAAACTGCTAAATCACAAAGAAGCTAATAAAAAACTAATTATTGATATCTGCTTCGTCTTTCAGGGTTAATTATAGGAAATAAGACCAAATATACAACCAATATTATACTTTTTGTTCTCAAGTAATGTGAATAAATTTTATAAAGTATTTGTACTATAAAGCTTCCTAATGTCAAGTTGCAGGTTTACCTCTAATTCGACAATATACTCTAAGAAATATAATTTATCGCCACTGCTGCACAAAAAATGTAAAACAAAATATTCACAATGATGAGAAAACATTTCGAATATGGACACTTCAATTAGTTTCTTAGTGCATTCCTTGCATAGTGGAATAAACAGTATTTTATAAATTTTTCTTTAATATTTTGTATTTCTATAATACCATTGTATATCATAATATTATTTCGAAGAATATGCATAAGTTTTTTGTACTTTAATTTCTATTTATTTGATAATTATAGTAAATGGACTTATACATTATAGACAAAATGTCATGCAAAAATAAAGCCAAATTGCGCTCAGCTACTGCTCCCCACCGATTCTGGCGAGCGAAATATTGTAATATGGATCAACTTCGATTCTTACTAGGGATTAGAGATGTGCATTTTAGGTCACTTGTGTAACCTAGTTCAATCTAGGTCATTGGAAGTAGAGAACTATTTCTTTTAGGTTTTTTGTAAACAAATACACCTTACTGACAGTCTTAAATCCATTAAAAAAGATATATCAAATAGACTAGTGTACTTCAAAATTTGATGGTTTACAAAAACCAAAGTCGCTGAACTTTGTGACTATTACTACTATAATTTATCTACAATTAGTCAAACAATTTAATAATCTACACAAACATAACCAAAAATAAAGTACTTGTCTGAAAATGTGGTTTTGCAAACATGAGAATTTCTCAGGTTCTTTTTGGTTAAAATTAAGAATATGCATAATAAACGAAGTGTTTAATGAATTAGGATTCGGATTCGATAATTTCATTACAAAAAATTGATTTGAAATATCCACTCATCACTATAAAGAAGTTGCCCGTCAGTTGGTTGTCAAACATACATTTTAACCTCACTTTGCACTATCTTTTTTGTGCATTTTATTCTTTTTATTTTTTTCGGTTTGTTTTTATTTGCAAAATCAGAGTTTAGTTTTGCTAAGAAGTACTTCAATCAGTATTGCTAAGAAGTAATTTGGTTGCGCTTATAACTTATACTTCCTTGAAAAAATGCACTATTGTATGTGAACTTTTTAAATCACTTTTTTTTTTAAATAATCATGACCAACCCCTGCTTTTAACAACCAACACTTAACTCTCCAACACTTAACACTTAACTCTTTCATTTAAACCAAAAAAAAACAGAAAATTCATATTTTCGCTAAACAAGACTTGTTTCAAAAATAAATGTATAATAATTAATTAAGAAAATACTTAAATTATTTAAAAATAATAAATAATCTAATTATAGGAATCACAGCATTCATAGAATAGAAACAGATTTAATTTTCACAAAATTTCAATAAATACTTGTATTTTCTGACAAACTAAATCATTTTTAAAACATATATAAACTATAAGATAAGAATATAAGCTTTGTTTACAAGACGATGTAACATTATTATTATTTATAAAAAAAACCCTAATTAAACTTGCTAACGTAAGTAAAAAACTTAATTTATACTATTTTATACTTTTTTACACTTTTACGGAAATTTAACAAAAAAACTACCCACTTCAACATATTTAAATAATGCACTATCACATAACGCTATCAAAATATATGTTAACTAACGAATATCTATCGTTTTTCTGTAGCACAAACAATTTATAACGAATAAAACAAAAATGATGACTGATTGATCAAGATTTGCTGTCTATTGATTTAAATCTTTGAAGATTGATACATTTTTGACAGATCAATTCTTTTAGATTGAATAAGATCGAAATGTAAAGAACTATGACTTTAAAGTCAATCAATTTAGTACATTTAGTATCCTATTCTCTTTTGGCAAAATCATTATATGTCTTCTTGTTCTCGCGTGGAAATAGGTTTGTGAAGTTAACGTCGCATGTCAGTAATGTATAGAAAATATTGTTTGGTTCATGCTTCATGATTGTCTTACGACTTATTTAATTCCCATACACACATATATCATAATATGTAAATGTCAGTTGGTGTATAGGCTAAGGAGCATGTGAGGACAGGATTTTAATTCATTGTGATTTTTGGTTAAGTGAACTAAAGAATGGATATAATGTTGATTTTTTTAACCTATTTGGTCGAAGAATATTGGTGAATTAATTTGTTTTATTCACTCAATCTTTTCTGCCCATATAACAATACCAATGTATCGGCGATTTTGCTTTCATAATGTAATACTTTCTTTGTAACTTTTCTCTCACTCAATTAAAAACAATATGTAATGATTAACATGATATAAATTATCAATAGTTAATTATGTCAACCTTAAAATAAAGAAATGTTTATATAGAGTCATTTTGAAATATCTGTAGAAAGAAAGTAGAACTTATAACTGAAGAATGAATAAACATGGGTAAGATAGGAAAAATTTTGGGTTATTTCGGAGAGGTTACAAAATCAATAAGCAAAGCCACTGCTGTGTGCCTGAGAATATCAAAGATGCTGAAGGTCAGCCAATAGAAAGGGAGAATGTATCGCAACTTATAGCGGCTGATTTGCTTTTGGCTCTTAAATATTTAGTTGTTTAGAAAATGAAGAATCATATTACTTAGCTACAAAGTTTGATCCACAATATTGACTACTACATTGCATTCATGTTCTACCATTTCTACGGCTAAAAGGCGGCTTGTAGAGTTAATTAAAGTATTTCTGTATTCGGAAATTTTTTCAGAAAGGGTGGCGCTTCAGCCTAGTACAAGTTCTGAGCTGTCTAGGAGAGGTGACATCTGTGAGAATATTATTAAGAAGTCTGAAGAAATAAGCCTTTGTCTTCTTTCAAAACCAGTTCTATCACAGAAGAAGTCGAGAGATACCTGAAATCTCCTAATATAGCAATATTCTCGTTTTGTGGCGCAGTGATGTCTGTATTAAAATTTTAAAAAATTGGTATAAAAATACTTAGTTTCCAAATAAGTCATGTTGCATCCAAGAGACGAATAGTCTCTTGGAATCTCAACGGCAGGTCTAATCCAAACAGGGTCGCGAAATCTCATTTCTCCACATACTTCAAGGATGTTGTGTTTTCTAAATAAAAATCTTATTAATGTAAATTTTAATTATCAATTTCTGAAAGTTAAAATTCTGTTAAATTTAAAAGTATTTAGTATAATTTTTTTCGTTTTCAGTCTGTTAATCTTATAGTCAGTTAAATATTGTGTAAGCTACTTTGTGTATGTCTTATTTAATATGTACATCTTTTAAATCCACTATCACCTGTATTAGTATAAATATCAGTATCGTCGATATTTTTCTATAAATATCGGCATCAATATTGTATCGACAAAATGGTGTATCAATGCATCCCTAATTCTTACTTCCACGCTATAAACTGAATAAAAACTTTTATTTCTTAAGAAATAACTTTATACTGCTCTATTTTATTTTAGTTTTGGCGATGCACTAAACTACAGCAAGAATCGTAAGAATAAAACATTCATAATTAAACCAGAATGCGGAAGCCAAGGTCGAGGGATCTATCTAACTAAGTCACTTAAGGATATCAAGCCCACTGATAAACTTATATGTCAGGTGTATGTGGCGCGACCCTATCTTGTTGATGGCTACAAATTTGATATAAGAGTCTACACGCTTATAACGTCATGTGATCCACTACGAGTATTTGTCTACAATGAAGGCCTTGTCAGGTTTGTTTTTTATAAATTTATATACTCAGTTACTGAAACTAATCTATACATATAATAAAATTGTAACAGTGTAAATTATGTACAGTGAAAATATTTTAAAAGGAGTGATTGATTTAGAGTAGAGATTGATAAAAGAAGTTGGAAAATCTTTTTTAGAATTTTTGTTTCTATGTTATTTTGTGTTTCAATCATACAAAATCTACTGGACAGATTTTGAGGAAATTTGGTATGCTAACCGTACATGATCAAGAGTAATATATCAGATAAAAAAAAAATTTTCTTATTCCGAATTTCATGTAAGTGAAACTGAAAGGTACAGCTGGTATAAAATAAGAGCGGTGTCATAGTCGTCATAAAAGTTTCTTTAAATAGAACCATACTTAATTGTTGTTACAGACTACTAAAATACTAAATGTATTCACTTAATAATAAATCAAAACATCAATTTTATAATGAGGGTTAGCATACAAACACTAAAATCTTTATAATAAATGCATTACATTTGGTTTGGTGTTAAATTCTCTTTTCAAATAGCCTTAAATGCCATGGAATTATCTATATTGGTTCTTTATCTTTTGTTTGTTTCGATATTGTATATTTGTTATTAGAATAAGTTATTTTTAATACGAATGCTCCTGCACAAGTAAGTTTATCAGTTGAATGGCCAAAAATAAAGTTTATATACTGGTATATTTAGTTTACATACTGGTATAGAAATATAACAATCAAAAACCTGTACGTTCTAATAACAATAAGATTAATTATATGGTACAAAATTTATACGTATATTCTGCCTCACTAAAAGAACCGATGAGACTTTTTAAGAAATCTATTTTCACTCATTATAAACCATTTACATTCTGGTGTGACAGCATACAGGGTGATAAACTAAAGGTGATAGTGAAATAAAATCATTCTCTAATTAGCATATAGAACTAAATCAGTAAGGCTTTGATACCTGTGCCAAAATAATAATCAGTATTGCTTGTGACATAAGTGGATCCTATATAAATATAATTGATTACACTGATTGGACCTTGAGATTGAAGTAAAACAGTTCCCGAAACAAAAGACAAAATGCTTATAGTGATGGACTCG
The DNA here is from genome assembly GCA_039881145.1 of Druceiella hillmani. NCBI lineage: Eukaryota > Metazoa > Arthropoda > Insecta > Lepidoptera > Hepialidae > Druceiella > Druceiella hillmani. The sequence goes on along the minus strand of JAYKKI010000091.1, from coordinate 3,487,567 downwards.
TGGTCCTGTGCCTGTGTTATGCATTTCATATATCATGACACAGCATTTAAGGTAGATCGGTAACATACAGCTTGGAAAATTTTGTAAAAAAATACTGTAGCTAATGGTGTATGTCTATGCTCAGAATAAAATAAGTTATACATACTAAATAATTTTGTTTTCAAATTTGTAATTTATCACTACATAGTATAAAACAAAGTCGCTTTCTCTGTCTGTCCCTATGTATGCTTAAATCTTTAAAACTACGCAACGGATTTTGATGCGGTTTTTTTTAATAGATAGAGTGATTGAAGAGGAAGGTTTATATGTATAATAACATTCAATATAGAGTAGAGAAATACTGTAATTTTTGAGGTTTCTAATGTGATGTCGTAAATAATTACATTTTTTTCCGCTTACATTGCAAACGCAGGCTGAACCCTACGAGATTTATCAAAATAATGTACTAAGTATTTGTACACCTTGAAAAGGTCTACAGAAAACTCCGCGATGGTATATGTCTATCTCTTATGGATAACCCACAATAGCATTTTTTTGTCATTTACGTTTTACGAGAAATAATGGCTTATTTTCGAAGCAATTTTAAGCAATACAGCATTAATCCTTATCCAATTAAGTACCTTAAATACATTATTGATTTAATATAGATCAATATGGCCGTTTACAGCATATAACTTAAATGAATATTTTCGAAGATATTACAGATTTAAAATGCAGGGGCATAGTGGTTGCGGGGTTACCGGCCGTTAGGCGGCGCGCCGCGTGCCTATAAATAGCGCGTCGGAGGCCGCGCTTCGCCCTATAGTACTTTGAATTTAGCAGCGATCGGACGCGTTTATTATCGGAGCTCTCTAGCGAGGAAAATAACAATACTTAATAAAAATGTGCTTTTCAGCGCGATAACGTATCCGTACTTATAAGTACGTTACGATAAATAACCATAATTTATGGATTGAAATTTTCTATTAAGATCTTGGTTAAAATTTAGAGTTAGATCAATTTAGTATTAGGGAAATTATTTTCAAAAATTGTAATTTAAGGTATGTAAGTTCAGAAAAAGAACTTTATAGAATAGGTATCTTTTGTTCTTGATGATTGTTGATTATCTTTTGTTTTTAGTCGAACGAACAGCAAATTATTTTTATGATTGTTGATTATCTTTTGTTTCTAAATGGTAAGTATTTAGATATTTTTTACTGCGGCACATACTAATAATATGGCAATTTGTGCATAATCATACATATAGAACTGAGTAAATTTTGTACAGAAATTATAAAGTCATGTCTGGAAGACGTCGTCGTTCGAACATAGGTCGTAGTACAGTGAATGCCAAAAGAGTACGTTCAATAAGAGATGAAGAATCGTCAACGGAACGTGAGGCTCGCCTCAGTCAACTTCGGGATAGATATAGAGCTGAGAGAGAGAGAGAATCTTCAGTAGAGCGTGAGGTTCGCCGCAGCCGGGATCGAGTAAGACATACGGTTCAGAGAGACAGAGAACCGTCTGTAGGGCGTGAGGCTCGCCTTAGCCAGGATAGGGATAGACATCGAATACAGAGAGCCAGAGAATCATCAGCACGAGTAACTAATTCATGGGTAAATAAAGAAAATTCTGCCATGAATTACGATCCTTCGATTTCTTACAAGGACGATCGTATAGTATCAATAGGTACTATGTCAGTAGTGTGTGAACATTGCTTGGCATTGAAATTCAAGGACGAATCGAAAGGCATGTGTTGCTTACAAGGAAAAGTCAAATTAGAAGAAATTCTCCCTCCACCTGAACCACTTCACTCTCTTCTTACGGGTGATCATCATAAATCCAAACAATTCATGCGCAATATACGCCGTTATAATAACGCATTTCAGATGACCTCTTTTAAGAGTAAGCAAGTCGTTGAGCGTGGGTTCATGCCTACATTTAAAATTCAAGAGTAAGTTACCACTTAGCTGGGAGCTTGCTACCACTTCGACCCGATGATCACAAATTTCTGCAAATATATTTTATTGCAGATCCAGATACACTACATCTACGCGGTGTTCAAGTGTTGCACAGCCAATTGATAGAGATTTGATTAGATCTCTCCAAGATATGTTACATTCTCATAATTGCTACATACAGTCTTTCAAAACTGCGATTGAGAGTGTTCCAGCAGATACTCCTGACTTTAATGTCGTAATCCATGCAAATAAAGTTCCTGTTGGAGAACACAGAGGACGATACAATGCGCCTTCCACGAGTGAAGTAGCAGTGGTGATAGCTGGACAGCAATTTGACAAAAGAGATATTGTATTGCATAGTCGTGATGATAATTTGCAAAAAATTTCAGAGTTACACAGATTTTATGACAGCTTACAATATCCTTTGATGCTATGTCGTGGAGAAAATGGTTATGCCATTAATGTTTCTCAAGTTGACCCAATCAGTGGTACACCTCTGCGTAAAACAGTGTCATGTATGAACTACTATTGCTACTGTATAATGACAAGACGTAACAATTTCAACACTTTACTTAGATATGGAATGTTAACAAACCAATACTTGGTCGATCAATATGCGAAAATTGAATCTGAGAGATTGGCCTACATCCGTAATAATCAAACTAAATTGAGAGCCGAAAATTACGTTCATCTTCAGGATGCTTTACAGGCGAATGAACACAGCAACGGCATTGGGTAGTTGGTTATACTACCTTCATCATTCACAGGTGGACCTCGTTTACACGAAAAATCGCAAGACGCCATGACTTACGTCAGACATTACGGCAAACCTGATTTATTTATAACTGCAACATGTAACCCAAATTGGCCAGAAATAAAAGAAAATATTAACACCAATTTAACTCCACAAGACAGATACGATATAGTTAACAGAGTCTTCCATTTAAAAGTACAGAAACTCCTGCACCTCATTAACAAGTCTCATATATTCGGTCCGCCGCGCTGTCATATGTACACAATAGTATGGCAGAAACGTGGCGTGCCACATCAAATTGACAGCGTTATTTCAACTGAATTACCGGATAAAGATCCTGTCCTGTACGAAATCATAAAGAAACATATGGTACACGGCCCTTGCGGGACTTTAAACCCGAATTTTCCATGTATGCGAGATTCTAAATGCAGCAAAAAATTTCCGAAGTCGTTCCAAACTCAAACAAGTACTAACGATGATGTATATCCCAAATGTCGTTGACGATCGCCAGAACAGGGTGGGCAAAGTGCCACCGTCCGAAACCATGATATTGATAACCTATGGATCGTTCCCTATAATCCGCTCCTTTTGAAAATGTTTGATGCCCACATCAACGTAGAGTTGGGCAATTCAATAAAGTCAATCCAATATGTTACTAAGTACATTAATAAAGGCAGTGATCAAGCCACTTTCAGCATACAATCGCCAAATGAAGTTAAAAAATATCAGTCTGGACGTTACATCTGCAGCTCTGAAGCTGTATGGAGGATTTTATCATTCAAAGTGCACGACCGGGCTCCCACAATTGTCCACCTTGCAGTTCATTTAGAAAATGGACAAAGAGTATATTTTACTGAGAACAATATACAAGAAGTTTTTAATAACCCGCGGGATACAACATTGACTGCATTCTTCAAGTTATGTGCTCAAGATGATTTCGCGAAAACACTGACATATGACAGAGTTCCAAATTACTATACATGGAACCAGAGTTCTAAAACTTTTCAACGGCGAAAACAAGGTACTGCGGTTGATGGTTTCCCCGGAGTAAAAAAAACGGATGCTCTTGGCAGAGTCTACATGATTCATCCCAACAACAGCGAATGCTTTTATCTGAGAATGTTACTGCATATTGTAAAAGGCCCGACATCCTTTGCACACCTAAGAACTGTACAAGGTCTTGTTTATAATACTTATCAAGCAGCATGCAAAGCTATGGGGCTGGGACTGGGAAAACACATTATCAGAAATATATATGGGGCTGGGACTGGGACAACACATTATCAGAAGCAGCTATTTGTAGTTCAGCTACATCATTAAGATATTTATTTGCCATCATAGTAGCGTTTTGTCAAGTAACTGATTCTGTTAATCTATGGAATAAATTTCAAGAAAATATGGCCAGTGATATTCTGATTCGGCGACGGCGAGAGTTAAACTCAGATGATGTAGAATATGATCAAAATATATTTGACGAAGCATTATTTGAATTGAACAAAGTAGTGCAATTACTTTCGGGTAAATCCATCAAGGATTTTGGGCTGCCGATGCCAGCTAATACTACTAACTCAGATTTAACCAACAGTGCCGAATACACAAGAGAAATATCATACGATCAAACGAGACTTTTACAAAATATAGCTCGAGATGCGCCATTAAACATCAATCAGAAAAAAGTATTCACTGCATTACTATCAACAATTGATAACAATGAAGGGAAAATGTTTTTCCTTGATACCCCAGGAGGTACAGGAAAAACATTTTTAATCAATCTGCTTTTAAAAAAGTGAGATCTACCGGAAAAATTGCGTGAGCTGTTGCGTCATCCGGCATTGCCGCTATGCTTTTGGAAGGAGGCCGAACCGCACACTCTACATTCAAGCTCCCGCTGAAAATCCACACCGATGATAATAACAGCGTCTGTAGTGTTTCTAAACAGAGCAATACAGGAAAATTGATGCGTGACTGCTCATTAATAGTCTGGGACGAAGCTACCATGTCAAACAAGACGTCTGTGGAAGCACTGGATAGGACAATGCGCGATTTGCGCAACAAAAATTCACCTATGGATGGATGTACAATTCTGTTCTCAGGAGATTTTCGTCAAATCCTACCAGTTGTGACTCGAGGGACACGTGCTGACGAAATAAATGCTTCCCTAAAAAGATCCAACCTTTGGCCACCTGTTATAAATTAGAACTTAAAACTAATATGAGGGTTTCGTCATCTTCACGTGAGAACAGGCTATTTCCAGAGATGCTGCTAAAAGTTGGCAATGGAGAGTTAACACAAAGTGAGGGAAGGATTAACCTAGAAAGCCTTTGTGTTTTGATAGACAACATCCAAGAGTTAGTCTACAATGTCTATCCTGACATTGATAACATAAGTTGTAAGACAATATCTTGGTTTGAAGAAAGAGCGATTCTGTTACCAACTAACGAACAAGTAGATAAAGTAAATAACTTGATTCTTTCAAAGATTGATGTGCCGACGAAAATATACTACTCGGTCGATACTGTTCTCGATTTGGAAGAAGCTGTTCATTTTCCTACAGAATTTCTAAATTCTTTGAACCCGTCTGGGTCACAAAATGGTGTTGAAAGTAGGTTATCCTGTTATTTTATTAAGAAACCTGAATCCACCTAAACTTTGCAATGGCACGCGTTTGCTGGTAAAATCACTGAAAACTTTCATAATAGAGTGCACAATACTTACAGGATGTGGTACCGGAGAAGATGTATTGATTCCCCGAATCCCTCTGATACCATCGGATTTACCGTTCCAATTTAAACGCTTACAGTTTCCGGTAAAGACATCTTTTGCAATGACCATTAATAAATCGCAGGGTCAAACCTTCAACGTTGCAGGATTAGATTTGAGTGTTGACTGTTTTTCACATGGCCAACTATATGTCGCTCTTTCAAGAGTAACCTCTAAAGAAAACATGTTTGTATTGTCTAATGACAAGAAAGCTGTGAACGTTGTATATAAAGACATTCTGTAATATATTAATTGTAAAAATAAAATAAATAGGTAAAAATGTAAAAAGTGAATAATCTATAAACCAATACTAATATTATAAAGCTGAAGAGTTTGTTTGTTTGTTTGCTTGAATGCGCTAATCTCAGGAACTACTGGTCCGATTTGAATTCTTTCAGTGTTAAATAGCCCATTTATCGAGGAAGGCTATAGGGTATATATTCCTACGGGAACGGGAACTGTTCCCACGGGAAATTATAAATTCCATCTTCCACGCGGGCGAAGCCGCCACCGGGCCGCTAGTCTCTTATAAATGATTTCTATAGGACTTCAGGACTCCTTTAGTTCCGATAGGATCCAAAAGGAGCACATGAACTAAGTAATATTTTATCTGTACAAATAATTAATCAGCAATTATAAAAAGTAACAGCACTGCAAGATGGTATTAATTGAAAAAGGGAGAAACTCCAGCTTGACAGCATGCTTGAGATATTGTGGTAAAAAACCTGGGGGTCCATTATATATTAGTTTCTAGGGTAGCATATCATACAAGTGATTTTAGATTAGCTCTTATGCTATTATAACTACACCTGCGTCTACCATACTACCATTCCAAAGATGAACCTAAGAAGAAAATTTTTGTGAGAAAGCAGATATAGCTCATCTCTTCTTAGGTGTCTTTGTATAAATAGGTGCACTTTTAAAAATAAAAGTCATACCTATTCTGTTTACCGAACTGTAGTTTAACTTTTCGAAACTTCTTATTCACATTATCCTATCAAATGATTTTTCTCACGAAAACCAGAAACTTGGGTTTATTTTTTTTTTACAATGAACGTGCAAGCTGCATAGATTACGTTGGTTATATTGAAATTCACATTAATTAAAAGAATATTGAAAGATTTTTGAACATATTCTTATCATAGGTGTAATTAAGAATATGGTGAACAATTTACTGTGGTATTTTTACATTCAATCACCATTGATATGATATGAAAAAAGATCAACTAATATGTTGTTTCAATTGTCTTTAAAATGGCACATCTAGCCTGGATAAACGGACACCTTTTGTAGCTGTTTTTTACCTGGTGAGCTTTTTTCTTCACCCTCTACCTTATGGACATAGTGGAATGATAATTTTTCTTTGGGTTTTCCTACTAGGAGTTACACCCTCAAAGTATATCACGGTAGCAATTAAAATTTACTGGAACAAAGGGCAATTCCATTTGCTTACATAATTTTTAACTATGTCTTTATGGCTTATTGATTTTATACAACATTTTCAGTTTAAAGCAAAATTCCCGAATCAAATTACAAAAATTATTTTTTAATTACTGTCTGAAATTTCAGTTTACTATTACCTTTTTTCGCTTTATATATTCAGGTATTGCGAAGAATATTTTGAAGAGTGTTGTATGATAAAGTGTTGTTGTATATTGTTGAATTCGGTCTTCGCTCAGCGAATTGATTCGACCAAACCTCTCTTGTACGGCATGTTGTCTTGGTGTTGAAGACTTCGTATAATTCAGTGTATATAAAATATTTTTCAAACAATACAATGATGCTCATTGAAAAGTTAGTTGGACACGATAACTAAAATACAACGTGATTTGCTGTTCAAATGTATCTCCAACACACGAACCTATGGTGTTACATCGAAAACTATGGCACATTGATCGGAAGCTTAACCTGAAAGGAAATGCCAAAATACTCTTATTAGTTGATCCAATCAATTATATCTATATTCGAAAGACAAAAACAGTGAAAGAAGTATGGATAAATTTGCAAACAGCTTTTTATAATGAAGGGTTAATATGTCTTGTTGGTTGATTATTAAAAGATTTTATTACAACTATATTAGAAAGCTGCCAAAACATAGAAAAATATATAAACAAAACATTGAGTATGGCACATAAATATTTCTTTTGACGTTAACGACGAGTGTTTGGGGACACTACTCCTAGCTGGATTATCTCAAGTGTACAAACCTATAATTGTTGATGTTGTGAAGACCAAGTTTTTACAAGAGATAAAACACTCCAAGTCAATGGCGTTGTATGTAAATAAGAATGTTTACCATAAGGAGAGACAACAACGTGGAAATATGCGAAAAGTTTAATGTTTTTTTAAATGTAATAAATATGCTCACGTCAGTGAGTTTTGCAAAATGAAAAAGAAGGACCCAATAAAAGATTCAGGCAAAGAATCTAGTTTTGTCGCAGTATTTTCGGCAGAGGTAAATAATAACAGTAATAGTTGATTTATTGATTTAGGAGCATGAAACAGCGAGTGAATAGCGAGTCCGCTATATGATGAATCGGCACTCTCACCTTCAATCATCCAGATAACAAATGATAAAATGCTTGCCGTTGAACGCTGTGGAAAAATAAATCGAATAAAAGTAGAAAAGCAAAAATAATTCAAGTTACTAATGTGTTATATGTGCCAGATGTAGATAAAGAATGGGTGTTCCATACAGTTTAATAGTGATAGCTGTAAAATACTCAATAAAGCAAATCTGGAAGTTGCAACAGGCAAGTTAGTTAACAACATGAACAGTGCTCCATACATGTGTAAAACAAATGAAAGTGATCATTACTTATGGCATCAAGGAATGACCCATCTAAACATGTCTGATTTGTGCAAGCTGCCAAAATGTGTAGAAAGAGTAAAGCTCACTGAAAATCAAGCTAATATGGTGTGAATTTTTTGCTGTATTGATGACTATGTATGCAACTGAACCGTATGTGTGATGATTCTTTGTATGGTTTAAAACAAGAAACTAGGTGCTGGAATCAAAAATTTTGTTCAGTATTAAACAATTTGTTTATGCAAATAGTCACTTCGATAAGTGTGTGTATGTCACTTGAATGGAATTAAAATATATCTTGTCTTGTATGTTGACGATGTATTGATTCTAGCGAACTAAACATTAAATAATACATGATTTAGAAAAAAATTTTGAAATAAAAGTATGTGAACCCAAAAATTTTCTTAGTCTCTAAATAGAAAGAGGTAATGACTACATGTTCTTACATCCAGATTAAATTGAGTAATGCCAACAGTAACAGCATATCTGTAGATCCAGCACTTAATCAGAAAAAAATCAATCTGATTTAGACAAGAAAATGGCATATAGAGAAGCAGTAGGGTCTTTAATGTATTTAGCTATATTAAGTAGGCCTGTCATCATGTATGCTGCAAGCTTAGTGAGTCGCTCGATTGTTATGTTAATAGCTATTGGAATTTTGTTAAAAGAAACTAAAAACTCTGTATATCTGTATTTTTCACCTACAAAGAAAAATATATTAGAAAGTTACGGGGATGCCGATTATGCTAATGATGTTGACTCTAGGTGGTCAATGACAGGATATGTGTTTATAAAAAATAGTGCAACAGTGACTTGGGCTAGTGTATGACAATAGAGCTTAGCACTATCAACTACCGAAGCAGAATTCATGGCTTCATGTAGTGCTACAAAAGGAGTAATTTAATTAAAAAGGTGATGTAGGATATAGGTGAATATAACCAAGACTCAATATCTATGAATTTGGTTAATCAAAACACAATTCAAGTTATAAAAAATGTGAATTACCACAAATGTTGCAAACGTTGACATCAAATATAAATTTGTTAAATAGAAATATGAGGAAAAGATATAGACTTGAAATATAAATGTACTAGTGAACAAAGTGCAAAATCTATGTAAAAAAGTAAATTTCAATATTTAGGCATTTGTAAATTATAAATTAGTTTAGAAGGAATTTTATTTTTAACTTCCAGTTTTTACCTTGTTGTTAAAAGAAACATTGACGTTAAAAATTTTGTTCCTTTGGTATATTGTATAATCTATTTTAAATAAACTTATACAAAATAATATGTAATATATTATAATAAGTTTATTTTAAAATAATCCATCTACAGGGTTTTATATACAAAAATGTTATGTATTAGTTAAGGATACTTGATACTTAATGTTGTAATTTAATATTTAAAATTGCCGCATTCCTAAGTTTATTGAATTTGTAAGCTGAACTTAAGGAATATGTCCCACGTAAGCTGAACTTAAGGGTTCTTCTCTGTGGTTCTCTCGCGCTTGTCTGTGGCTGTCATTTACTCACTGGTGTACTCGGGTAAAATTAATAAAATACTTTATAAAATCATTTATTCCCAACAAAAAGGATTAATTATCTAGTCAAAGGGGTTTGCTCTTGCAACCTCCTTGATTATGTAATCAAGGGCTTCGCTCTCTTGCCTGATCAGGGTGCATAGTTTCTACTTTTCCATTTTTTTGTTCAGAATTACTGGTACTCGTTTTCTTCATCCCTTTTTTTCATTTGCTTCTTATAAATTTTTACCATTTTACTTCTTGTTAGATATTTTTTTATTTAATGATTTCTAGTTACTTAACCGTTTGAGTGCTGACGAGCGCCATCGCGCTCGTGCGCATACTAACTAAATTTGCCATGAGCTCGATGTTGCTCGTGAATTCAGTTGCTGTTTAGCACACGATAGGGGAGGTCGCTCGCACGCATCTCTAATTTTTTATCTTTCTACGTGTTACATAAAGTTCAAATAAATCAAAATATTATTAGTAATTACAATATAAAAAAGATCCAGGAAAAGAAAATTTTTAACCCATAATGTCAGAATACGAAAATAATTCGAGTGAAAATGATCGTTTTCCAAGTTGTGAAGACAGTGATAGTGGGAGTAACATTGTGGTGCGCTCACAATTTGGCGTAATGCAAATTTTGAGTGATAGTGACGATAATAATTATTTTGCTGATACGGAGGATGTACCGAACTGCGAAAATACGGTGTGACCTTGATTTCAGTTTTTGTTATAATTTTTGTTCACAATATATATTTCCATAATTATCTTTGTATTTTATTATCATTGTACAAGTTTTTATTAAGAAAACACCGAAAAAATTATTAAAATTGTATAAATTTTGGAAGAGATATAGTTTTTTTTTCGAGACAAGGGTAAATAACGTCAAAAACAAAAGATTTCTTTGGCATTTTTAAGTATATATGAGTAAAAAACCATGGCACTAAAATGGTTAATTATAGAAATAAAATTTTCAGAAAATATAATCAAAAGTGAATATACAGCAATTTTATTTTTTTTTAAAGTTTAGGTTTATCTATTCCGTTAACTCCATGAGAATCTTATATCTATTGAATAATTATTAGCATCAAATTTATAACTTAAATAACAGCAAGCAGCAATGCATATATGTATTGCAAAATGGCACGTTGTTGTACTTACAATGCTATGAAATAGGAGTTCACAGTTTTTCTATAGAAAACAAAATATGAAAATTCTGGCTGAAGATAAATAGTCCATAACAAATTCAAACCTAAAAATAGTTATAAATTATGTCGGAAACATTTATTGAATGGAAATTGCTATAATTTTTACAGGAATTTTTATAAACAAACTTTCACTTTATACATATTTTTTTAAAAATTTTTGTTAGAAATAATGTTTATAAAAAAATATAAAGAAACTGGTTTATTTAATATTGACGACATACTACTAAATGAAATCTACCTCTGGTGAAAGAAAGCACTTTAAGTGTTTATACAAGATGTGATTGAAAAGTAGTCATAATTTTTAAACTGTGCACGCTTGTATGTTTCTATTGAATTGATTTTATGAATGTTGGTAGAACTGTCAGTAATATACATATCAAGTTTCAGATAGCTGTGACACCCAGTTTACATTTGATGAGCGGTTGACCAATAAGTAATTCGGTGTGTCTGGTGGTTTTTTGCTCTTTAAACTCGGTCATATATGTAGGTACCAGTAAGCAAATACTCATCATTCCCAAATAATATACAAAAATTAATCTTATTTTGCTAAAATTAGACCTGAAAGTCATATCAGTCAGATATCCTAGAAGAGTTTAGTACTAACTAACCTATAAACTATGAATAACTGCAACTTTTTCATCCGTTTTACCTATTTAATCTAAGTAACTGTTTTATCTTATAATCTTCCAATTATATAAAATATATAAATAAGGTATTAAAAATTCTGGGAAAGTACACAAAATAAAAAGAATATGGAAGTATATCGTAAAGTTATATGACAATACTTCAACTGTACATCATTTTTCCAAATGCTAGTCACTACTGAACCGCAATAATAGATGCATGTGTTGTTGTGAAGCGAAAATTATCGTAAAGTTTTCATGAGTAGCGAGTATTTTTTATTTCAATCTGTTGCATTACAAGAAATTTTTGGCTTTTTTATATAAGTTTGTTGAAGCTGATTCCTGTAATAAGTGGGAAAAGGAAGAAATTGTTTTTGGTGTTTACTTTGAACTGTGGCTTAACGTTGTAATTGCATTTTATAGCTTACTTTTAATAATTGAGCAGAAATTGGTTATTTGTTTATAATACTAATGATTTATTCGCATATGGAACTAAAAAATTAGTAATATAAAAGTATTATAATAAAAAATACTTGTCGATTTGTATTCTATATACCCTTAGTATTTGAGTTTTAGTAATTGGGTGTTCTACATAGCTGAAATATGTTTCTAAGCAATCGTAGATTATGCAATAAATTGATGGAGGGATTACCTGGCCATCATTTTTGTCCATCGTGTATTCTTGGCCATCATGTTTTCTTAAAGAACTTCTGGAACAAAGATTTTTTTTTAAAAATCCTACGATCAGCAAACAAGTATATCCGAAGCTAACTATGGCTCATTTAGTGCTAATGAGGAAAAGATAAGGTTGTGATTTAAATGAGTTATACAGAAATTAGAAGAAAATTATCGTCTTCAGATATTAGAAAACCATAGAGAATTTTGAATGCTGATCATTTTATTCTTTTATTCGACTTTTGCCCCAAAAGGTCAGCCTCTCATATCCAGAAAAGGTGCAAAACTGTAATCGGACAATAATAAACAATGTCTAATACTGTCGCTTTTTACATTTACAGATGCCAAATTGGTGCAGATTTTAACATTATTTACTTATAAAACCTATATATTGTCAAAATACTAAATAAACTGGTCAATCGGCAGAAGTGCTGCTAGATGAATGACCTCTGAGAATTTTTAAAAATATGTCACAAATGTCTTCAATCTATTTTTAATCAAAGGAAATATAAAAAAACTGGTGAATTTATTTTTGTTATAAATGAGAAACTGACTTTTATGAAGAAAGAGACTTTTATGAAGAAAATGGAGTAATTTTAGTTGCATTGTTGCCCAGCTCTACCAACATTCTGCAACACATGGACGTAGCAATTTTGCACAGCTTAAAGAATACTTGGTATAGAAATATGTATCTCTAGTAAATGGAAAATAATGGTGGTCGTCTGAAATGAGGAGACTTTGGGCCAATTGCTGAAAGATCCATTACGGAAGCATTTTGTCGACATGCAGTAACACACCTGGCTTTGTGGCTTGGTGCCGAGTCTTGCATAAAAATATACTCTTCATCTCCAGGGAACCATTCTTGGAGTTGGGGCAGTAGCCGATTTTCTAGCACAAGCTTGTGTTGATCTTGTCTCATGGTACCTTCTATGATGTATAGGCGCCCCATACCCTTCGCAGAGATTACAGACCACAACATGATACTAACAGTGTTTAACGCCCTCCACAAGGCAGTCTGGGTGGAGTTGCTCTCCAGGGCGGCATCGGACGAATGAACTTTTCTCAACCAAAATCTGAAACGTCGACTCTTCAGAGAAGTATACCTGTAAAGTATTACAAATGTCACAAAAAAAATGTTATTGACAAACAGCACTGCTTAAAATACTGAACTTACTCGACTCCAGTCATCAACAGTCATATGTCTATTTTATCTGGCCCATTCATGGCTTCGGTGAGACGTGGCTTTTTGGTGCGCCAATGACCGATCAAGTTCTCCTGAGCTAACCACCTCCAGACTGTCCTTTCAGAAACTTTTATTCCGGCGTTGTTAATTATTGTAGTCAGAGGGGCAACACTTTTGTTACGATTTTCGAGGTAGATATGACTGATTTTACGATCGGTACGTGGTGTGGTGACCTTTTTTCTGCCACATTTTCCCACATGGGCTGCTTCCAGGGGTTTGTTTTAGTCGATTTTAATTTTTCCTCGATTAACGACTGACTATGAAACACTTGCAATAGTTGTTAGGTCTCTCTGCGAATTGTCGAATGGTGTAATATGTTTGAATTGCCCTACATTTACTTGAAGATCTGTCTGAAGCCTTGCCCATACTGTAGAAAAAAAAATTAAGCTTATCACGTGATATTGAAAACAAAATTAAAATGCACACATGAAATTTAGAAAATGTAATGCAAAGAGAAATGTTACTTACGTTTAGTTATATGGGACAAAAAACAACTTGAGAAAATAATCACAAAGTATTTTAAACAACCTTTCTACACCAGCAATTTGCAAGAAACGTTAACCAATTGAGAAGTAACCTAATTTACGTCAAAAATCTCGCCAAATTCCAATGTTGTCACTAATAAAAAACAAATATAATGATACCAGCAAAAATACCAAATAAAACAACTATATAAAAATTAGTTAATTTGCTAATAATTTTATATTTTTAAAATCATTTTAAACTAGAAACAACACACATCTGAGTACTGTCCTCATAATTTGGCCATCTACTCTATATAAAATGATGTACAGAACGGTAATTGTACTGCAAAAATGAGAATTGGATCTTGATACTAATAATAATGCATAGGGTATTATGGATAGTATGAATAAAACAAAGCATAATGAAAAGTGAATAAAAAGAAAGAAGAAAATTTTTACACAACGTCATGTCAGTTTAAGTGGTTGAATTAAATTCAAGGTTTCACGACAGAGGATTGTGACTCAATAACAATTACAATGCAACATTAAGTTTTGACAAGTTCAAATGTTTTGATACATCATTTTTACTTACTCAGCCTGGAGGAAGATGATCAGCCTGGAAGAAGTGGACAACGAAAAAAATGTCAGATTCTGAAACTCATTCATATTCAGATTAATTATACTTCTAAAAAACTGACTGAATTTTAAGCAAACATTTTTTGTAAGCTGTCAGTCATATTAATTAAAGTTTTCTTTATAAATAGTGTTGTATGTAAATTTGGCTCTTTATAATTATGGAATCAAATTCAAAATCAATTCTTTTTCATGTAGAAAACTGGAAGTAAACATTTTAAATTGGTTTTTAAATAAGTTCAACTATTTCTTTTAACTAATTTATACCTCAAAATATAGCTTGTAATATACATATAATACGTATTATATTTCAAAAAGGGATCTGCATTAATTTAGGATATCGATAATTTAAAGTACAAAGGTGTCACACCAAGCTCAATACTAGGCATTTGCTTCGATTGTCTGTTTAACACGATAACTGAATAAAAACATGACAATATCAGTAGTAAACTATTTAGGCGTAGTACAGCTACAATTATTAATACGGTTTTAAACTTTTAACTTTTATTATAATAAAATATGCACTTTTTTTAAGTTAGATTAAAATGAAACGTCCTTGTAGTATATTCACAAATTTGCAGTTCAAACTATCAGTATAACTAGTTCCTTTGACGGTTGTTTGAATGAAGGCGTTAAATGTTTTAGTGAAATTTTGGCTAGGGAGTTAAACCGGGGTTACAGAAAAAACCCTCTGCTTTTGAATGTCATCATGAGAACAGGCTGTTTGAGTAAAAGCCGATTTTGCCCCCTCGTATAATCCTAAATGTGTGATTATAGCCCTATTGTTGCTAAACGTTTGAAATTGCCACCAAGACTATTACATGGGCCTTTTCTGTGAAAAGCTGCATGAAAATGAAATTCTGGTCCCGTACTAAAATCTTTGTAATAGAATAGATTTGCAAAGATGAATTTGTTTTTAAAATATTGCGAGACTCTATCTTTATTATAAACTAGTAGCATATACCTGCTACGCTGGGTTTTTTTGGTCGTACATTTATTCAAATCTCATACATTTTTTGTTGAAAAAACATGTGTTAAAAACTTCTCTATATACATAAATACATATATATATATATATATATATATATATATATATATATACATATATATATATATATATATATAAAGTAATTTTATTCAAATACATTGTTAAAATTGTTAATGTTGAAAGAAATGAGACGGGACGCGTTTACGAGATTGAAGAAAAAAGGTGAGGACAATGAATATGTGTGAGAATTATTGATCAATGCTCTAGAACATTGTAGAAATTTCTAAAACTTTCTAGAAAAAACTAGGACTTTCGTATTGGAAATCACACATTTTCGAGGTTGATTACTTGCAACTCCCATTTCTTCCACACCCTTTTAGTTATCGACATGCAACCATCATAGTGCATGATGGGTGGGGTTGAGGCTACTACCATGCTAAAATGCTATTCGTCTGCAATATGTAGTTTTGGCTGCAGAATGGAATATAGGCACACACACAATCAATTTTATATAATATATAAAGATTGTTTTTGTAACTAGTATCACTTTATCTAAAACATCTTGGTATAATATTTTTTGGAAAACGTAGAATGAAGCTGTATCGTGTTTTAGCCCATCGATATCATGACAATGCTTCCATGTCCTATTGCGTTTCTTCCTAAACTAATATACTAACGTTAAAAGAGAAGCGTGTTCGTTATTCTAGTGAAAAGCTTGTGTCGCATCTTGTACAAAAAAACCATAATTTTCAGCAAAATCACACTGAATGAAGATTTGTCCTTCAGTAATAGTTTTTTTAGTGTTTTGGAACAAAGTGCTTGGTATTCAGCAATATAAATACGAGGCTTCAAAATATCCAAAGCTTACACAAACTATCAACAAAATTTTTACCTATCCATTTCTCAAACTGAACTTGTCACTTGATTATTACCAAATATTATTTTTTAATGTTCACAAATTGCGTCTAAACCAGGATAAGAAACACATGATCTGTAAGTGGCTTTGCTTTTTTCGCTTGCCGTCTGAATGTTCCAAATTTTTCTGCAAGTCTATTTTCACTCCAGGATTTAGGTATAATGGTAAGTATCATAGTTTTTATAGAAGTAGATGTGGCAGGATCCTTGAAATTTTCCTTTAATTACTCCAAAATTTCTTGACCTCATGTTGTTGAGTCTGTGTTGAATGATTTTTGTTCTTATCTCCTTTGAAAATAAACGGTTCATCTAGCGTGTTTTACATGCTGCTCTGAGACTGCACAATATCAACACTAGCTATTGGAGGTATTTCACATGACAGTTGTTTCCGACAGAACAAACACATGTAAACACTAGACGAAACTCCTCACTTTTCAGCTAAATTATTAGAAAAGATATCTTACATTTATGGAAAGCAACTTATACTTTTTGTCTTCCGATGAAGTGTCAAATGAAAAGTGTTAAAGCATCGATCACCATATGGTGTCATCATAATTTACTTATAAAATACAATGGAGTGAAGTCACTATGCGACCAACAACAACAACAAAATAACGCCAAAATCAGATGGCTTGCAGTCTTGCATGTCTTTTTCTAACATTTAACATCAAATGTGAATTCATAAACTTTTCAGAGCTAAAATATGGCACTACTAGTCTCATTTTGTTATTATATTATGTACATAATTACATCTGCCTTCATCAATTTGTTTAGTAAAATTTTTTTAATTATTTGAAAATTGTAATTTATAAATAAGTATTATAGTAGTACTATGCTCAAATTGTTTAATATTGTAATGTTTTTATTCAGTTGTTGTGTTGAACGGATGATCCAATCAAATGCGTAATATGGAGCTTGGTGCGACACCTTTGTAATTTAAATTATCCATCTTCTAAACGAGTGCAGATCCCCTTTTGAAACTTAACGTGTATTATCTATATATTATAAGCTATATTTTGAAGTATAAATAATTTTTAAAAAATGGTCGAAGTTATTTAAAATCTAATCTAAAATATTTATTTCTGGTTTTCTACATAAAAAAATTCAAATTCCCTTCCTTGCTTAAAATTCCGTCAGTTTTTTCGAACCCCATTAATCTGACAACTAGGCCTCTGATAAAAAAATTTAATGTATTTACAATCAGGACTTATAATAGTACAATTAATGTGAATATGATTGAATTTCAGAATCTGATAAATTTTTCACATTTTGACAGGTTTGCAACAAGTCGATATGCAGACCCAAGTACACATAATACTACCAATGTATTCATGCACCTCACAAATTATGCCGTTAATAAGCACAGTCGTACCTTCGTACATGATGGTGAAGCAGGCAGTAAACGGTTAGAATATATCATATTTTTTAACCATTATATAAATTAGCCATTTCATTTTACACGTAATAGAGTAACAAAAATATACTCTTTCTTACATCAAATAATTTATTGGATATAAAATCCAAACAAATATAATTACAAGATCCATGACAAAAACTAGCCAATGAAATTTTAACTCAGAACTCGAACTGTTCACATTGCCCTCATATTTCCTGCTTGAATAAATATTTGATATTTAGTTTTTTTTTTTATAATATTTGATATTTTGATTTTTTTTCCATAGGTTTGTCAATGATTGAACATATTTTTAAAATATTGATTGTGTCTTATCAGGTGAAGTTGTATGATGAAGTTTGTGTAGAGAAATTTTTTGGGGTCCTACTAACTTTGTTGAACCATTTTTTTTTTATACATATATTAAAAATCAAGATTAGGTAATGAAAGAATTCCTCAACTGGATCAATCTAAAATATATAAGACAAACAATTTAAGCAAATAAGTAACAGTAACTATAAATAATAGACATTAAATAACCATGAAAAAGATTACGTGTCAAACTACACATCCATTCAGAATCTGAGAACTTTTGCATGTTGAATGTAATTGGTATCCAAAACCAACAATTACTCCACCCCACAGTACCCCATAGTTACATTAGTAGCGGAAGCAATAATTTCGTTAATTTGAGAATTTAACTTTTGAAATCAGAGATAGATACTAAAACTGATTTATAAAATAGGTTATTTATATATTTATGTCAATGTTTGTCACCCAAAAGAACAGAATGGTTTCAAATATTTTAGTGGGACTTGTATATATTTTAGTGGGACTTTGCATGTAAACTATATTTTAAAGGGATTATTTGCCTGTTTGGTGGTGTTTTTGTCATATTCACTCAAAACTTACCAGTGCTAAAATTAGTATATAAACTTTTATTCATTCAAATAAGGCCAATGATTTTCCAATATAATTTAATCAAGCTTTCAGAATTTTTTCAAAGAAACAAGATACTTTTTTTACTCTTTTACTGTTCCACAACAAAATCAGAAAAACTGAATGTTTAGAAACTTACATTGTGTCTGTACACCATCTGTATGTATGATACTAATTTGTTACCAAAATTATGATTTGTTGAGATTATTGGTTAAGATCTTTTAATGTAAAAATTGAATATTTGGTTATAATTAGAAATATAAACATAAGTTACACTAATTGTTTATTTTTTATTTCATAGATAATTGTAAAATAAATCAATGTAAAACTTAATATTGGTTGTGTAATCTTTTAATTAGTTTAAGTGCAATTCAGAAACAGTTCTTTTTAAAAATAAATATTTCACATTATTTTTTCTGCATGTCACGGATAATTTGACATATGACTGCCTTCATAAATATGGATGGACAGCAAGATATCGACATTGAATCGTCTGTTGATGTCACAAGGCGTTGACCTCGATCATTTGTGGCATGCTATAGACCAAGTTATTGTGAAGACCATTATTTCAGCATGGCCCATACTTAAGCACAGTTACCACGCTTGTTTCCCATCTCATGATATGGTTAATGTTTAAAAATATTTTTGTCCCATTTTGCACTATAGTTAGAAGAAATCTTATTTTGACAATGAGCTTTAAATTATGTTGTTTTTACCAAGATTATGAAATGTATAATTAAACACAGCTTTAGTTTAATTGTCAGATTCTATAAATAAAATTACTTCAGTAGATAAATAGATGAATAGTAAGGAAAAATATTTTATTATTATCCAATCTGTTAAAGCTGAAAGTATGCAAGATAAACTGTTATAATTTAAATTAATATTAATTAAATATAAAATGAATCTACTTGTACATTTCATTAATCTTTTTGATAATGTAATGTTATAAAACATTATACATTTTATTTCATCTACATTATCTATCATATATTATCCTTTTTAAAACTTAAATTTACTCACTGGTTAAGATGGTTCTGTATTTATTGAGTTGTAGCTGTTTTGTTTTTAATATTGACTTTTAAGTTGAATGTGATACGATTTATTTTACTTCTAGGTGCATGCATGTTTCGAGCTGTTGGGTTTTGATATTTTACTTGATCACAAACTTCATCCATTTATTTTAGAGGTAAATTATCGTGATGTCATCTTGATTTGTAATAAAAAATGGTTTTTAAAGGGATCATATGCAAACAAAGTAGGTTTACTAAATAGTATTTTCGTATATTATATTTTCTTTTCGTTAACTTAGTAAATCAACTTAAATATTAAAATGGGCAAAATTGGTCCACTTTCTTGTTTACAAATGCAAAATTCTACATTTACAGCTGCCATTTTACCCTGGGCAATGTCATGATGACAACAGAGTACTCACTATTATGATCTCGTGTATAACATGTGAACGAATCTGACCATGATAGCTTCTTCACACTTTATTTAGAAGGCTCAAATATAAAATGACCTCCAAAAGATTGAGGATAGTGGATTGTTTAATTTTTTGCCCAATCACTTTCTCCATTTTAATGATTACGAACATATTGATACATTCCATAGGACATTTGCAGAAAAGTGTAATAAGTAGCTTTTCTTACTTGAGAAGTATGGAAACCTAACACAAATCCCAACGCCTGTAGGTTTTCAGGTTTTGATGATATGCATGTAAAATGTGCAATGATCATCCATATTCACATAGAGATTGACAATGGATTTTGCTGGAATGCACCTTTTCAAGTGTAATTCCATATATAATATAACTGTTCAGAAAGGGGCTATTTAAACAAAGGTACATAAACATTACAAATTTGCTCACATTCAAATGTAGTTTATTGTTCAGATTCTATTGGAATATTAAGTCAATGTCCCTTGGAATAAACGATTGGTCATCTACACAAAAGAGAGTTCGAAATCACCATTAAATGTAAGGCAACAGGCCGTACTGACAACTGAAGGCAAGAAATTTATAATGATAAAAAATCCAAAAAAGATAAATTACTAATTTGTCTGACTTTAGATCAAGTAAATGTTAAGGCCTGGATTTCAAATTTCTGAACCAAAGGTATCGTTTTTGAACCTGAAAATAATTGGTGAAACATTCTGCTATAGTCGAAGACATTCAAGCCTCCAACAATTTTACTAGGAGAATATTATTATGGACTCACTAAATGCCCTTTTCAAATCAACATAGGCCACATCTACCCTCAACTAATTCAATAACCCCATAAACCATAAGTTTACTGAGCTTTGTGATGATAAGACGCTTAGGATAGAAACTGTTCCGCAACTGCCACTGGACTTGCATAAGTATGGCTATGAAAAATTATTGCAAATACTTTAACAAACATCAGTAACATATTTCGATAACATTGGAACTTTATTTTTAATTTTGCATCTAGAATAAGACTTAAGAACACGAGTCACTATTGTCACACAGGTAGATAAATTTTAGAATTTCGAGAAAGATTAATTATAAATGTAATAAATTTGATGAAGATATTGGAACGGTCCTTGATTAATAGACAGGGAGAACATTCTGATACAAGGACTATTTTGTGTGGCCACTTTAACATGAGTATAACTTCGGCTGAGTCTATCCACCCAATATGCAATTTTAAGTGTCGACAAACAAATAATTACAATACAATTCCTGGTAATTTCATTCAAGTATGAAACTCTGTTATGCATCATAGTTGCAGAACGTTGTGTGTCATTGCCTGGATCTGCCATAAGTCCAAAAAGCTTTTGAGTCAGAATTAATGCTGCTTTGAACATTCCAAATCTAAGTGCTATGCCTGACTAACATACTTATACCAAAAACCAAACACTTCCCAATCAAAGCATAACCTTTTCACCGCCAAGAGATTATATCAACGACACGCCTCAAGACATTGCAATTTAAACAATCAAGATATTGCAATTTAAATAAACTGTTAATAACTTGGACAAATTCCAAACCTGAACTATTTCGGTCAAATGCTAGTACTGTGTAGAAATTTAATCAATCATTAATTGTCAAAATAAAGTTGTGTATGTGACCTAATTACCAAGCACTTATTGCAAAACAAACAAAGGTTACAAAATGATTGCCATCCTGTCAGGCTGTAATAAATGCACATTTTGTCATCTTGCTCTTACTCTGATCCTATTTTAGTATATACTGCTACATACCGAAATAGAAACGGCTATATTATATATGACAATTTACAGAATAATATGCCTAATTAAACATAAAGGTGTACATTAATATACCGAGTTTTTGTCTAAAGATATTTGATATTTATGCTAGTGTTAAATTATTTTAACAATAATTTTGTCCATGAAATTAATTGGGCTTAGTATTGTTGAATGCAATTTTATACCAATAGAAATTTAGTCATTGCTCTTTTTAGAGTTGTGTAGCAAACTAGGAGCCTTGTTCATTATTCAATTCAATTTCATCATATGTTGAGATACTTCCTATATATGGAACTTGAGATAGATTTTTTTCATCTATCCCTGAATTTTTTAATTGTCATTCAAAATATAATTAAAAATGTCATGTAATATTTTAATTCAATTCATTATTTCTTCTCTTTTTTCAATCCTACATTTTAAAAATTTGAATAAAATCATAATAATATAAGGTATATTATTATGATAGCAATATAAATAATATGGATATTTTAAAACTTAAGTAAGTATAAAAAATTAATGATGTTAAGTTTAATTTAAATTTAGTCATTTATTTAATATTTTCTTTTCAAACTTATCCCATAACATATTCACAATTGATTTTAATTTTTAAAATATTTTTAATTTAATGATTAATTTCAAAACTTCAATTTATTTCTTAAACAACTAAATATTTTTAAAAACAATTAACATATAATTTCTAATTACCTAATTGTTTTTAATAATATTGCCATATTACGTAAATTAGTTAATTAACTCTTCAATTTGAGAATATTTATATTTAAAATATTTATTATAGACAAGATGAAATAAATTAAAATAAAATAATTAAAGCAAAATAAAATAACTCTTTAAATTATTTAAAATTTTTTATCATTACTAACTTTAATTTTATTAATTTTTTGTTTTAAAATGTTTTAACCATTATAAAATTATTCTTATTTTAATAAAAACAATTTTTTTTCATATCATTTGATTTAACACATTTCTCATTGTAAATTAAATATTTAATTTGTCTCTAATTTTTAATTTTTTTTATAATTTTTTAATATTTATAACTCCAATTGAAAATTGTTTGCTTTAGTTTTGTTGACAAATTAAAAATTTTAAAAATTGAATCTTAAAAATATGGAAAGGTTATTGAATATCCTTGACGTTTAAAAGTTGATCATAATTATTACCTTTTTTGCACACAGGATTTTGTTACTGAAACAGATTATTGATCAAAAGTGAAATTCAAACAGTGTGTCGTGATCATGCGGTGACTGTTGGCACATAATTTTTATAATAATTGACGTTACAAATAACATGACAATAGTCCTTGTTAGTTTCCTTACTTATTTATATTTCCAAGAAGCTTTGTCCACAACCCTTTCAATATAATTAAGCGACGAAACCTGCAATTATACATATATGTGCTCAGCATGTGAGGCACGATTTGACAATGCCTATATATATATATATATATATACGTACATACGGACTGGTGTCTCGGAATAAATGTCAGACAAAGAAAGACGTTATTCGTTGACTGAAAAACACTTGATTGTTGTTAAAATAAAATTCAAAGATGCCTTTTCTTTTTAGAAAATTGAAAATAATATTCATAATTATTTGTCATCTTGTTCATACACATGATACTTGCGCACATTATTCAGCACCGCTCAGGAGAATAACCCACGAACAACTACGAAGACATCTAGCTGCCCGGGTAAGCACTGCGCTCCTGGCAAGTATTGAGTGTGTAAAAGCAGTTATGTGTAATATTTTTTGCACTCGATTAGAAAAAGGGTGTGTTTTATGTTTTACTTTATTGACAATTATTCTTTTATAGCTAACGAACAGTGTCTTTCTTTATCTGACATTTATTTCCGGACACTGTGTATATACATATATATATATGTATATATATATATATATATATATATATATATATATATAAATAAACACAAAAACTGTGAAAAATACATTAATTCTGTAGCAATAGGTTCACAATTATATCTTCAATACTCGCAGTTAGTAATTTTTTTGTGCTACTGTTCATATCTAACTCTGCATCGTCTGTTTTATTTTCGAAGTGATTACCATGAAATTTACGTTTATGCGGCTTTGCAGCTTGTTCAAAGACTTATTTTGTACCTTTTGGATAACTTGCCACGATATTCTTACGATGTGTATATATGCCAAGAATCTGAACAAAACTCACCATAGATGCTACAAGTTGCGAAGTGAGACATGAATACATTAATGAATCATATACATTTATATTCCCATAAACTATATGAATACTCAACTTGACACTATCATAAATTTTAAGTATTATATTGAAAGACCGGAGGATGGAGCTCTCGCACAACTGCTTGACGCTTTGCTTTCGGCTTTATATTTTTAAAAATACTTAGAATTGGCCTCTGTATTTTTATAAATATAGTCTTGGACAATTTATCTCTCGATTTAAGCAATAAAAAATGATTTTTTGAATCTTCTATTTTAGGATACCCCTTAAGTTAACATTTTTTATACATTTGTTACGATGTTAAAAAGATTTCATCAGTTTGAACCTTGAAATTATTATTTATGAAATAAAAAAAATTAGTTAAATATCCAATGTAACTGTTTTGTTGCCTATAATTAGTATTAATTTTCTTATCATGTAGAATTTTTTTTATATTATTATCAATTTGGTAGTTTAGGGACATCAAGGGAATGCCAGGTAAAATATATTTCGAAATTGACAGACAAACATTTTGATATTAAGAGATATATAGTTTTACTACATGTTCCTCAATATCAAAACATTTGTAATGGAGTTTGGGTTGTAACTAAAGGAATACGAGAAATGTTTTCTAATCAGAGAAAATTAGTTTCATTCAGAACTTTTTCTTTTAGTTTTCCTGTAAACTGGAAGGAATCTCAAAGATTATTATTTTAAATAGCAAGTGATTGAATGGTAGGTAAATCACTCTCCAAGCTTCCACACAGACACCATGCTGGACCGGGAGGTGAAAGAAGCACTTCTATCGGACACACTTACTATGCTCAACATTTGGCAGTGTGACAAACGTCGTGTGCTTGAAGAAGACAGAAAGCGCATCAGGGACCGTCTCTTACAAGGCACAAGGTCTTTCTATAAATTATTTGCTGTTACGTAAAATTAAACATTATTATATAACTGCTTGTATTTATTTAATTATGAATATTTTGTACCATTGAATTGGATAAATTTTGATTGTTTTCAAATAGGAAGAGATTTTCAAAGTTAACAATAACGTCTACCATGTATTCAGTGAAAATTATGATTATTAAAATATTTGAATTTATAATTTTATCCTAAATAATTAGATAATTATAAGAGAAAACGGGGTTAAGTAAAAATTAAAGTACGGAAAATACTTAATTAGATCTTCTATACAGATATTTAAAATTTTGAGACAAATGCATTTGAACTTTTGATAGTAAAAAAATTTTTTTTCAAAACTTACAGCGGATCTGCTATTCTCATTGCTTAAAGTTACCCTTCAACTTTCTTGGTTTTGCTACTTTTATTTAACAAGAAGATTTAACATCATTACAATTATTAAAATGTGGGCACAACTGGTTCTCAAGTCATTGTTCATCATAAAATTGTGTGAAGTTTGAATATGACCGACCTGAGCTACCTACTGTTACTTTCACACTCAGTGCTTAGAAGCGAGGAGTTGGCACGTAGTGTAAATTTTAGGTGGTTCCTCTGACCCACCACACGCAGCCGACCATGTACAGAAATGCAACTGCGAGCGTTACCGTCCATCTTTGGCTGCGGGCTGATGATTTCTTCTCTAGCATGATTTTTTCCTTAGTCAGCTGAATTCATAAGTAACACAAAATGAGTGAAAATAAAAGAGGGGGATAATAAATGAAATGCAATTACTTGTATTCTCAAGCACCTTAAATTCGTAACAAGAATTATATTTATAGAGTACTTTCAACTTTATAGAGTACTTTCGACTTTTACAAGAATAGATTGGAAGATCATTAAAATTGAATTCAAATTGACATTAAAATGCAGCCGAGAACAAATATTCCTGCCCCATTTCACCGGCTCAAAAAGTTCAGTGGTCACAGTAAGATTCGTAAAGATATTAAATTATTGTTGCATAAATCATTATATATTATAAATAAAACCTTTTCTTTTAATCCTTACTTAATACTGAATAGATCATAAACATTAATATAAAGTATTAACTATAAATTTGAGAATGCCCATCGGTAGAATCCTGGATCTGGAATAGCTTTCTTTTTCTTCATATAGCAATCTCTAAAATGTTTCCAGGTTTTTTATACACTTGAAAAATAATTTTAATCAGTTGTACTCTGAATTTTGTCTAGACTTTGAATGATTGATGAAAATTTGCAATTACTATCATTTCAATTCCGTATTTAGAATTCTTGTGGTAAAATACATAATTTTTGTGTTATTTAGCAATATAATATACATAATTTTGTAGAAATATTCAAAACTGTAATTTCATTTAGTTCATAAAAATAGTAATATAGCTGGAATTGTTTAATGTTTTACTTATATTCTCCCAATGCAAAATATATAAGGCTGATTCTCAAAAAAATTTATAAAAATGATTTTGTTAATGTTATGATACTTTTATTATTATTATGGAATTTCTTTTATAAATACTGTAGTGTATTGGTTGTTTATCAGAAATGTTATAGTGCTCCCCAACATTTTTGAGTTTAAGGATGGTAAAGGGGTTTAAAAATAAAAGTCAAATGTGAGGGAATGACAGCTCAGTGAAGGAATGATTTTTATTTATATTCAAAAGAAGAAAATCTTCGTCAAGAATCAATTAAACTTTTTTATTGCAAAATTTTAACTTATTCCAATGGATAATAATATTTAACAATAATGTAACAAAAATTATGTATTCAACACAGCTATATGTATTTATAATATTAATCTTAGTAACTAAAATCATCAATGTTAACCCTATTTTTTAATTCTGCTTAGAATTATATCTCTCTAGAATATATAATATTTTAGCCTTAAAAATACAATAAAAAAAACATAAATGGCACTTGTGCCAAACTAATGTGATTTATCAGTCTGTCTGTAATTTACTTTTCAGTCTTATTTGGAATTTTGCATATTTTTAACTTCACTGTTGTTTATCTATTTCCTCCACAAAATAACAACATTTTTGAAATAGATTTGGAGCCTTAATTTTTTGAAGGACATCATGTCAGGCATAGATTCTTCGTCCTTAATTGCTAACCACTTCCAGCATTTCGATACATTTTCATGCATCTTATAAAAGCTCCATCTTCACACATTGAAAGGATTTCACCCGAGTAAACATTGCCATCCCATTTTACGAGAACATGATCACTAATTTTATTCAAAAATGTCCTTTGCTGCAGTTATTTTTTTGGAATTTGTACTTCTTGTACTGGCTCAAGATTTGTTTTTTACGTTGTATCACTGCTGAAAGTGTGTTAATGATATTCAAAATTTTACGAACTTTATAATATCCAAGGTAAAAATGTTGACATTTTCTAAGACATGATAGCTTTCTAAACTCCGGCATATCATCCAAGAAAACATTATTAAACATTTTTTTTAAGCCTACAGTGAATCTGCTTTTCTTATTGCTTAAAGTTTTCCTTCAACCTTCGTTATTTTAAGAGAAGATTTAACATCATTTCAATTATTAAGACAGAGGAACAATTAGTTCTCAAGTCATTGTTCATCATAAAACTGAGTGAAGTTTGAGTATACCCGACCTGAGCTATATACTGTTACTCCCGCACTCATTGCTTAGGAGCTAGAAGTCTGCACAGAGTGTAAATTTTAGGTGGTGGTTCCTGTGATCCACCACACCTAACCAACCATGTGCAAAGATGCAACTGCTAGCATACCGCCCATCTTTGGCTGCAGGCACATGATTTCTCTCAACTTGAAACCAACGGTCTGATGTGCGAATTTTCCTTAGTCAGCAGTATTCACATTAGCCTTAGTTTCTGATTACCATGATACGAAGACATAGGACCAGATTCTTTAACCAAATTGTCTGCTCTATCAATTTCCACTGTACTTACTTTAGGTTCCACCCACATCATCTGGAGCTCTTTTCCATGGCTAGGTTCTTAATAGTTCCAAGAAAAATATGTGAAAAATTTTTTTCAAATAGTGAGAGACAACATGGGAATATAAACTTGTTTTTGTATTGGTTTATTAGGCTGTTAGAAGGTGTACAGAGTAGATGTTTGATCTTTCATATTTAGCCAATCAAATATTGATGTTAGACGCGTCCACACTGCCATTGAGTCATATGAATTATTCGCTGAGAGAGTACAAAAAGACTGAGCTTCGATGACGTTAGCGAGGTTTCTTAAATATATTAATAGTATGAAGGGTTACCTGCACTGTCAAAATAAACTGCTTGAATTTCTTCCCTATATATACAGGAATAATTTTCACTAAAATCTCTATGAATTTTAACTGTGCTATTACTTAATACTGTTGTGCAATATTACCAGCATGTCTAAAAAATTATTGAAACATCTTCTAATGTAAAAGCTAGTTTTTTCAGAGTAATACTTATTTTTTTCTTAATAGGTTTCCATGCTGTTTTAGTTTTTCCGTCCTTTTCATATGTTGTATTTTTATACATCCATTGCTGATAAATAATCAGATCACTGGTTGTGGAAGATAATAATCTAGGGTCTTGACCTTACAAGTAACAAATTCCCTAAATAAAAGCTTTGTACTGTAAATATCGCATATTATAACTGCTTGAAGGCTATTATGCAACAGTGCCTTATTTTTTTAATTTTAAACAGAATTCAGAAACAATAATTTCTATATTTGCGTGGACAATGCATTTGCAAGTGTCTCATTCTTTAATATTCACCCAAGTAATCAAAATGGTCTGAATCTACAGAATATTCACAACATTTTGTAGGTGACATAAGTCAAAAATTGTTTGTGCAAGTTGCGCATATTGTCATTGAGTAGGCACTTTTGGTTTGTTAATTTGTCTGACAAAATCGCCTTTTCCTGGATATATTGTAGAATTTTCATCTTTCTCCAAGAAATCCATAATATCTTGCTTTACTGTTAACATTTTTGAATTAAATTTCCGACAAGCACCTCTTAAGGTTCTGGCTTTTGAAATAGGGTTTTGACAAATGCAACAATCTAACTGCAGATTTTTGGTAATACTCTTGTTTTGCTTTATGAGTTTTTAGTGTTTTATAAGATTGAGTAAATTTTTTGGTAAGTAATTCAGAAAAAATAGGCCTCCGTTTAATAATTTCCAGTACCTTCATATGCTTCAGGAGTGAATACACTTTAGCCTTTGGTGAAGATATTTTATTTTGTTTATTCATTCTTAAGCACACTCTGCATTTAAACTCTTCTTTCAATTCCTTTTCTAATTTAGCTATTTTGGCAGACATTATTGCACAACGTTTTCTTAGCAGTTGCCGTCTTTTCACTGCAAGAGCAATCCGCCATATTTTTTTAATATCAGTATTACCAACTTCAAAAAATAATAATACTGCATTCAGTTTAATTTAAAATAATCCTCTAATCCCACAGTTAAACAGACTGTGAGGGAATGATTCGTTTCTTAAAGACTAATTTATAAATATATTTTGTGTTTTTTCTATTTTTCTTTTCTGGACTATATACATCATTATGTACAGCCAATACCGTTATATATGAATAAATAATAAGATCGTAAACAGTGCTTAAGAAATTTTTCAAATTAAATTTTAAAATGTATTTAAATTTGGCGGTTCAAACACAACGAGGGGATGATTTTTTAGGGTATTAGTTCAACATATTTTTTTAAATTATAATAAAAGAAATAAATCTGTCTCATAATTTAGTACACTTAGTGATGTGGTTTCATAATACTTGAAATGCTGTAACATTATTTTAGAATTTTGTCTTATCTGTTGATGATGTTGTTAGATAAAACTTATTAAAACAAAATTTAATCACTTTAATAAAATGAATTATAATTTTTTAAATAAACACGAAGCACACAACCACTGCATGCACACATTGCTGTTCTAAAAAATAATACTGACCGATGCGTTCGGCATGTGACTTTTGTCGGCCACTGCAACCCATCAGATGCAGTGTCTCACAAGAACCGTGCCTGAACATTTTTGAACTTATAACTCGGATGCTTTCACTTGCGGATCTGCATCGGTCGGTGTATGTACCTTGTTAGAAGGTTAGAAGATAGATCATAAATTATTCAAATGTGTTAAATTCATAAAAAATTTTTGAATGAAGAGGAGGAGGGTCATCATTAGATTCACCAAAATTCAATATTGTACCATTTGCATCAGCTAAATTCTTTGAGAGGACAATTCTCACGGTTGTCTTATTTTTGTTAAATAATTCCAGTGTTGCCATAATTACTTTTCAAAGTTAATCATCTTTAGTTTTTAAAAACCACTGTTGCACTCACCATTGGCACTTAATACATAGCAATTTACTTTAAACTATATTCATGCTAACACACACATTCACACTTACCCATATTCTCATTTGCAGACACTCACTTTCATACTCATAAGAAATTTGGCCGATGTTTATTACCATTTGAAAAATAGAAGTGGAATAGATTTTCCAGTGTGCCACATACTTGCTCTACATATTTGATACCCTAACACTTCTTGGGAATAAACTGAAAAGTGGTACTTACAAATTTTGATCTAAAATTTAAGGTGATATTTTCCCATAGTTATTACTCTTGATTGTATATTTTTCTAAGAAATCTGTGTTTTGATCTTGTAAACTAGATACTCTGTAAAAGAATAAACCAATGAATTTTATATGAGTTTAGTTTAAATTATGTGACTCAATTTGCAAGCTACCGTCATTCATTATCATTCAATTCTAAAAAAGATAGTTACAGATTGATAAAAAAATAATTTTGTTCAAATTATTTAAAGATTTATTTGAAAGATCTTTATAGAAACTCAAATATATATTAGACTATAGACACTAAAGTTTATGGTTACATAAAGAAATTTTTTTATTGATTATGATATATATATATATATATATATATATATATATATATACATACACACATATATATATATATATATATATATATATATATATATATACACATATATATATATATATATATATATATATACATATATATATATATATATATATATATACCTACATACACACACACACACATGGGCAAAATATATATACAATTTTTATAGTCATTTCTTTTATTTTAAATATGTCTTTTCTAGGTCTGCCAAGGTGGATACTTAATTTCACCTGCATGAGTTACATAGTTGTATGCAATTGGTGTACAAATTCTATGAAAGTAAAAGGAACTAACTTGTTGTAACTTGTCATTATTTGCCATTCAAACATTAATTTCACTGAAAACATTGTGAGTGACTTTCGAAAAAACATTATGGTAAATATTTAAATATTATAGGGTTAGCAAGAATTGTAGTATCAATTAGGGTTCCAAAAATATCAATTATGATCTTTTATAAATATAAATTATGGTTCTTGACATATCCCGTATCACCTGAGTAAAAAAGGTAAGGCATGGTGCCTAAAACATTACCCGATCTATTCCTGCTTCAATATAATCTAAGTTCATAATGATAATAATCTAATCCTATTGTTTTTATATTAATCCCAGCATTCTACAAGATGTGAGCTGTTAATCCAATGATCGAACTAATATTACGGTCTTTTTACATATCACATACAAAACCAACATTAAAGGATTTGTCACGCAACTTAAAATTAAAAATATCTCTATGAAATCATAATCAATAAAAAAATTTCTTTATGTAACCATAAACTTTAGTGTCTATAGTCTAATACAGGGTTTCCCAAACTATGGGTCGCGACCCAGAGGTGGGCCGAGACATCTTTTGTTTTTGCGAAGTTCATTATGCGTTGTATCGTGTTTGTTCGCGTGTGTTACTGTAATTTTATTTGAAAATAAATATTTACTTTTGAAGATAGTAATGGAAAAGTTGTTGAAACGGGTAGCGAAACCTATTTTGCCGCCGGTAGGTGATTGCGAAAATAGTAGTAAAAATACAGATGATCTTTTAAATGACAAAAGCGACACTGAATCCCACTTTGCAACGTAGGAAAGTTGTGAGAAAATATGACCCAGAATATCTGAAACTGGGATTCACATGGAATCATGATACGACAGATCCACGTCCTCAATGCGTGATTTGCTACGAAATATTAGCGAACGAAAGTATGCGCCCAAGTAAGCTGACACGTCATAAAGAAACAAAGCATTCCCATTCTATAAATAAGCCAGTAGAATTTAACTAAAAAAAATTGTTGGAAATGATGTCTTCAAGAAACATTGTTTCTCATTTCATTAATATTAATGAAAATGCTGTATATGCGTCGTACTTCATTAGCTTAAGGATCGCCAGAACAGGTAAGCCTCATACCATTGGCGAAGACTTAGTATTACCATCGATTAAAGATGCTGTTGAAGCGATGTTTGGAGAAAAAGAAATCGTGCGAATACCACTATCCAATAATACTGTTGCACGAAGAATTGACAAAATGGCTGAATGGACAGAAGATGAATTAATTCGGAGAATAATTAGTAGTAAATATTATGCTCCGCAACTAGATGAGTCTACCGACGTGCAAGGCCTATCTCAATTAATTGTTTTGTTCGTTATATATGGCAAGAAGACGTGCATGAAGATATATTGTTTTGCAAGCCAATTACTCGTGGAACGTCCGAGGTGATTTCCAACGTAATTGATTCCCATATAAAAGAAAAAGGTATACAGTGGAAGAACTGCATCGGTATATGTACTGACGGTGCGCGGGCAATGTGCGGAAAAAATAGCAGTGTGGTTACAAGAATCCTTGAGAGTACTTAAGAGTGTGGTTACAAGAACAGTACTAAATACGGCTGTTAAAATCATAAATTATATTAAAACAAGACCACTACAAGCTCGCTTATTTCAAAAGCTGTGTGAAGAAATGGGTAGTCTTCATTCATCTTTTCTTCTGCATACAGAAGTTCGCTGATTGTCCAGGGGAAAAGTACTGACACGATTAGTGGAATTACGCAATGAAGTTACAATTTACTTAGAAGGAAAAACTGAATATATTGAACATTTAATGGACGAAGAATTCATTCTCAAACTCACATATGCAGCGGATATTTTTTCGATGTTAAATGAACTCAATTTGTAATTGCAAGGTTCAAACGGATTAGATATTTTTGCAGTTCACGATAAAATTCGCGTGTTCATGAAAAAGCTTTTGTTGTGGAAGAGTTGTATTGAGGATGGGAAGTATGATTGTTTCGAAACACTAGAAACTTTTATTCTTGAAAACTAAGTGCAGCCAAAGAAGAACATAGTGTCTGCAATATCCACCCATTTATCATTATTAAAAAAAAACTTTGAGGACTATTTCGGTGAGGAGATGAAAAAGCTCGACTTGTTAAATTGGATTTGTAACCCATTTCAAAACCACCTACCAACTGGTATGTCAACAAAAGCAAGTGAAGAACTTATTGATTTATCGGAAGATTCGTCACTAAAAAGTGTTTCAATCGTAAGCAGTTAACGAAATTCTGGCTGTCGGTTGCCGGTAACTATCCATGCCTGTTTGATGAAGCTATGAAGGTCCTCCTTCCGTTTACAACTCATACCTATGTGAGGCCGGATTTTCTAATATGGTGAACATTAAAACTAAATATCGAAATAAATTGGACATATTAAACTTCACTGCGATTAAAAGTAACTCGAGTTGAAGTTGATGTTAAAACTGTAATGGCGAAAAATAGAAAACAATTTCATTCTTCCCATTGAAATAACTTTTTTAATGTAGTTATTTAATTAAGTAATAAAAAAAATGTACTTAAACTTTGTTTGTTATTTGAAAAGTCCTTTGTTTAGGTATATTGGTAACAGTTAAATTTCCTAGAGGTGGGTCCCGAGTTTAGGAACTTGTATTAGATGAGTCGTAGCCCAGACAACTTTGGGAACCAGGGGTCTAATATATATTTGAGTTTCTATAAAGATCTTTCAAATAAATCTTTAAATAATTTGAACAAAATTATTTTTTTATCAATCTGTAACTATCTTTTTTAGAATTGAATGAAGATAATGAATGACTTGGTAGCTTGCAAATTGAGTCACATAATTTAAACAAAACTCATATAAAGTTCATTGGTTTATTCTTTTACAGAGTATCTAGTTTACAAGATCAAAACACAAATTTCTTAGAAAAATATACAATCAAGAGTAATAACTATGGGAAAATAAAAAAAATAAAAACTTAAATTTTAGATCAAAATTTGTAAGTACTACTTTTTAGGTTATTCCCAAGAAGTGTTAGGGTATCAAATATGTAGAGCAAGTATGTGGCACACTGGAAAATCTATTCCACTTCTGTTGTTCAACTGGTAATAAATATCGGCCAAATTTCTTTTGAGTATGAAAGTGAGTGTCTGCAAATGGGAATATGGGTAAGTGTGAATGTGTGTGATGAATGTAGTTTAAAGTAAATTGCTTTGTATTAGTGCCAATGGTGAGTGCAACAGTGGTTTTTAAAAAGTAAAGATGATTAACTTTGGAAAGTAATTATGGCAACACTGGAATTATTTAACAAAAATAAGACAACCATGAGAATTGTTCTCTCAGAAAATTTAGCTGATGCAAATGGTACAATTATTTGTCATTTCTTTCATACACACGATACTTGCGCACGGGAATCAGCACTGCTCTTTTTAACACACCTAATACCGAGTTAGAGTGTGTATCTCGAATCAGCACAGTCTAACTCGGTATTAGGTGTGTTGAAAAGGGTTATGTGTAATATTTTTTGTACACCCAATTAGAAAAAGGATGTGTTTTACATTTTATTTCAATGACAATTTATTTCTTTATAGCCAACGAATAGGGTTTTTCTTTATAAATATATATATATATTTATATATATATATATATTTATATATATATATATATATATATATATATTATATATATATATATATATATATATATATATATATATATATATATGCACACACACACGCTTGCACGTGCACACAATATACTTCGTCACCGTGGCGTGTTAGGTTTATCATAAGATATACGGCCTTTGAAGGCCGTATGCATTATGGCCGAGAACCAGGGTTTGATTCCCGGCTGTTCATCGAGCGGGATTGGACTGGTGTTATAGTAGGCTGTAAGGGGTTGTTCTTGTATTGCTACAAGAAGTCTGCCATATATATATTAGATGTGTCTATTAGATGAATTAAAGTAAATAAATAAATAAATGTTATCAACCTAAAATAGTAAATAGCACTATTGTAAAGGAATTGCTGACGTGTTATTGCATATAACCTATGAGTTCTTGCTTTTTAAAATTTTACTATGAGACCTAGTGAAAAAAAATTGTTAAAACAATAAAACCATAAAGAAATGATGAATCATCCGAATTTGTTAGATAAACACTTATTATTTTATTAATTTCATGAATATGCTGTCATATATATGATAGATGTTACATCTTCCAGAGGCAGCCCTGACTACACACCAGTTGATAATAAGGAACCTGAAAAATCACCATGGCAAACGCAGATACAGTGGGAGGAAACACACCTTGGAAACTTTCGGTCAGTTTAAAATTTTGAAGTGTTAATATCACATTTCAAACTTAATCATATTAAAAAGTGAATATTTTTTATTAAAAAAACTAATATGTCATACAGATATAGTAATTATACTATTATGTAAACAACTAATAAAACAGTCACTTGTTATGAAATTAATTTATCAATCTTCAATAATATAAGTGTCATCATTATGCACTATCCGGACCTGTCACCCTACGAATATCATCTATTTTGCTTGCTACCTAATTATTTATGCCATAAAATTATGAATACAAACCCTCTTACCAAATTTATCAGTGCGAAGCACAAAGGATTCTCAAGGAAGGAATTTTACACTGGCAACAGTTGATACATAGCGATGGCACTTAAATAATTGAAGATTGATTGTTTTAATTATATAGGTGTAAAAAATAAAATAATTTTGTTTTTTATTAGTTGCCAGTCTAATAAACATATTTGTCAACTGTTACATAGACGGGTATATCCAGTGGGTGATCAGTATGCAGCCTTGTTCCAACAACCATCGGGCTCGCTTTATTTAGGTACAGCCAGTTCACGAGCCCGTGGAGACTGTACACGACTGCAGCAAGAAGAATTTCAAGTAAGTTGGGATTTGTATAGTTTTATTGTTAAAAAATCTGTTTTAAGACCGTATAAATATATAGATTTACTTAGTCTTTTAACAAAATTGTTTAGCAACTCTCACATTTTATTTTGGTTTTATTATGAATATATAATTATGAATATGTAATTAGTACTTCGTGCACAGAAAACACTAGCAAAATTTTCATTCAAGTAGCGTTTTAATATTTTAATAGCCTACATGGTGGTGTGATTAATTTGAAGAACTACTACACTATGATTTTAAAAAATTAAAATTATGATATTAAATACAGTACCATCTCTAAAGAGTGTTACTTCAATCCGTAATAGTGCATAATAAGTAGATAGCAATACACCTAGGTTTTTTAAAAATCACCCATCTTTTTTCTGAAATTTAAAACTTGTCATAAGTCATTAACGTGGAAATGCATTAACCTGTATCATTTATTTCGATAAACGTGAGAAATGTGGCAATATCGCATAAATACCCTTGTTAGCAATCTATGGTGAATTTGACTTTTTTAACTATCTCTTTTATTTGCATAGTTTTATAAAAGAAGTTTAAAGAAAGAAAAAGATAAAAGATAACAAAATTCAATTTCAAGGTCAAAGTTTACAATTCGTAAATAAAAATTATTGCCATTTGAAAATCTTTCAACATTCATGTTTTTGTTTGTAAAATGTGGATTTGTGCATATGAATACATTTTATTTAATTTTTGTAATAAATTCTCACTTGAGTGGAATTAGTGAATGTCAGTTGTTAGTGCGAGCAAATATTTGGATATGATTTTTGTGTATGTCGAATACAATTATAATACTGATGAAATACTTAGCATGTACGCTGTGTGTCACCCGAATCGAACTTAACATTTAGGTAAGTATAATAACTTCTAAAACAAAATAATTTGAATTTTAATTATTGTGTACTCATGCACAAACTAATTTTCAACGGATATCGCAAAACATCAGACAACAGCATAGGTAGTAAATGAATAGGTGATAAGAGGAAGCAAATGTATAGAATTAAACGCATTATTTCGTTAAATTACTAGATTTTACCGTTGCAATATTTAAGTGAAGTATGCTAAGTTAATTAAGAACGAAACTTATGCTTTGTGTTCTAGTTTTTTTTTCAAACAGGTGAATGACAATTCATTTTGACACTTGACAATTTACAATATGTTACAAGATGCCAAACTAATAATAGCCACTATTTTCACAGGGTGCTAATTTACACATAATTATGATTTCATACAAAATTTAAACTTTAATTATTTTATAAACTAATTTAAAAAATAACATTTTACCAAATTATACATGATTAATTGCACAAGTGATCAAAGTGGCACTATTTAGTGATGGTACAACTGTATATAGCTGTTTTGTTACATTACTCAAATCAATGAAAATTGATGAAATAAAACAATAGATCAACTGAAACATATCATGATGATAAATTTTTTCTTGACAATTAGGTATGTGCCCAAAGTGGAGACTCAATAGAAAGGATTCCTTAAAAATTATTTGTATTTAAGACTAATTTCGGATGTAGGCACCTAAGCAGTTACTAAATAACATTAAGTTTCATTAATTAATCATTTCAACAGCAAGCTAAAGCAAAGATGGAGGCATTAAAGAAACCCTCGCAGCCTACAAAGGCAAAAGAAAGTAAACAAAGACACGACAGAGAGGACAATGTTATTCAGTCCAAGCAAATGTTGACAGAGCGTAGCACCAATAACAGATTATCCGTCAAGATTGAGAAGAAGAAAGATATGACTGAATGTAAAAATAAACGAGAAACTACAGATAAAGAAAAAACTACAAAAGATAACATAACCGAACATGAAATAGTGAAGAATATGGTAAGTTTAAAATCCCTTGTTTGCTTCCCCTGCATTAGTTTAAAATGTATTATGTACCTATGGCCATGATACATTGATACGTAATTAAGGGTGTGTTTCTATTTTTGACAAAATACCTATATTTTTATTTATTTACTTATCAACTTTAATGCATTTTACATACGGTGGACTTATTGCTACATGAGCAATCTCTTTCAGCCAACCGTAATAATTGATATTGAAATTTGGTTGGTAGACTATAAGAGATTTTACATTAAAAAGTATTTACAGTATACATTTAAAAGAGAAAAAAAACAAAAACGACAAAGTATTAACAATGCAAACTATTAACATGAATTAGGATGGTAAAAAAAGTAAAAGACAAGAGCGTAAACGAAAAGACAAGAGTGTAGGACTTTTTCACATGATTTTCCTGGTGTCAGGATTCTGGTGATTCCAAATTTTCACTGCTTGAACAGTAAAGGATTTTTCATAATCGGTAGAGGTATGTTTGGGAAAAAGTAGGGTAAGTAAACTTTCAGATCGTAGCCCAAGGCCGTGAGCAGACAAATCTTAAAATTTTGCCAATAACATAATTTGGGCTCTAAGGATTTTTTAATATATTAAAAAGAAGTGTAAATATGTGGAGTTGGTGCCAATCGCGGATTTTCAGCCATTTGAGAAGTGATTTGTATTAAAAAATATGATCATATTTTCTGCTGGTATAATGTCTATTGGTAGTATTTTTACTCATTTAAATAGAGTTTTATGTCATGTCGATATTCCACCTACGTATCCAAGATTACATATCTTTTGTCATGATACCGACTAAAGATGGTTACAATAACGGTTTGTTAAGGTCCCCCCACACTTCCAAGGTCTTTAATGATCCACCGAAGTCAAAAATATGCTTCATATATATCTTGAAAAAATATATATATTCACTTATCGGTCAAGGATTTGCTCACTCAACATCTAGCAAATCTGGAAACGGGCAAGGTGTTCCAGACGGTGGTCGTAGCTGTTTTAAACAAAAAATTCTTTCATTTAGTGACTCAAAGAAATGATGTTCTGCATTTTCAGACATCGATTTTTAAATTGATAAATCACACAAACATCCTATTGTATACAGTATCTGGTACTGATATTAATGAAGCTGATAACCTCATACCATATATATTAAAAAGCATTCTGGGAAATTCAAAAGTACATCAACTAATGACCTAGAAGATTCAAGAACATTATATTTGAGAGGGGGTGATATACTTGGAATGCAAAATAGGATGATGATAGATGAGGAAAATGATAGTTCCATTTTGCAAACAGAATTTTCTTTATCTCTGCAATCGGAGATATGTTAGGAATTGAGAATGCAGCCACATCAATTGTCGTGGTACTTTGGAACGCATGTTCTATTGTTTATGTATGTTGGTACACTAGTTTTTTTTCTCTCTGTAAGCTTGGGTGATGTGTCGAAATATACGTACAAAGTTTTCTACAAATCTCAATAGTTTTTATTTCGAACTAAATTATCTCCATGGTAGCAGAGTGTGGTTCTGATTAAAGTAAGAAGTAAAAACATAGTGGGAACAAGAAAACTTGCCGGCGTAGTTTCATAAGGAAACATTTTTGACAGTTTGAGGTTAATCTAATCTTTCTAATCTTTCCGGAGTCACGTGTTTATTAGAATTGAAGAATTTTACGAATATATAAGAATATATCACAAATAGAAATCAAGAATTAGTATTAACATAAAATATATACGTAATATAACGCATTGAAGATGTCGAATACTGGTCACTACAACTCCTTTCATATTGATAATACTCGT
The DNA here is from genome assembly GCA_039881145.1 of Druceiella hillmani. Lineage (NCBI taxonomy): Eukaryota > Metazoa > Arthropoda > Insecta > Lepidoptera > Hepialidae > Druceiella > Druceiella hillmani. Next base: position 3,447,509 of record JAYKKI010000091.1, on the reverse strand, counting down.
TGGAAGGGACAACTACGCAAGTTGGAAATTCGCAGTACAAGCTTATTTTGAACTTAAAGAATTGTGGAGCTATGTCATACCGATGAACGGAAGAAAATCAAGGCGAAATCAAAACTTATTTTATTGTTAGATTCAATCAACTATGTACATGTACAGAGCGCGACTACATGTAGAGAAGTCTGGGAAAATTTGAAACAGGCTTTTGACGACAGTGGGTTACACAGAAGAGTGGCATTATTGAGAGATCTCATAACAACTACATTGGAATCTTCTCATAGTGTGGATGACTATGTGAATAAAATAATGTCAACTGCAAATAAGCTGCAGAATATCAAGTTTGACATTCATGATGAATGGCTCGGGACAATGATGTTGGCTGGTTTACCTGAAACTAACAAACCAATGATAATGAGTTTGGAGAGCTCAAGCATCAAGATCAACGCCGATTTAATTAAAACAAAATTCCTGCACGAAGTTCAATGTTGTGACAGCTCAGCGTTCTTTACAGAAAAAAGGGCCCCCCAGTGGAATCAAAATGTAACAAAAGTCAATAAAGGGCCTTAGTAGAACTTAGAGAAGAAAGAAGAAAGTAAAATGTTTTTGCAGTATTTTCAGCATCTTATCAGTAGGAAATGAATCCAGATGTATGGTATGTAGACTCCGGTGCCTCCACACATATGGCCAATAGAAGTGATTGGATGTATGATGTAGTCCACCCATGCCCATCATAACTGTTGCCAATAAGACAACGCTACGTTGAAAGTATGGGGAAAATTAATTTATTAATTAATGGTAAGATAATAAAATTGGGGTAAGACAAGTTATGTACATACCTAAACTTGCTACCAATCTCTTGTTAGTCAGTGCTACGGTGAAAAATTGCTGTAAGGTAAATTTTAGAGATATTTATGACCAAAACAGCAAACTATTGTATGTATTTGTTAAACACTCACAGGGAAGTATTTTCCAAAATTACGTGTTCAGATAAATTATATGATGTTGTCCTGTGGCATAGACGCAAGGGACACTTGAATTTTTCAGATATTAGCAAGCTACCAGAATACACTGAAGAAGTTGAACCATTTCAAGATAAGACCTGCCTTAGAGGTAAACAGAGTCGATTGTCTTTTAACAATATTGGTTCAAGAGCAAGTGAAGTGAGTGGTATGAAATCCTCCATCCATTTATCGTCTCTAAAGGTAATAAAATATTATTACCTTTATAGACGATTATACAGAGAGAATTAACTTTTTTTTTCTACAAGATAAAATTAATGTGCTTGAAGTTTTCAAAGATTAGAAAAGTAAAGTAGAACATGAGCTTGACAGAAAGATAAAAGCTGTTCTCTCAGACAATGGAAACAAATATTGTAACAAAGAGTTTGAAAACTTCTTAAGTAGGAATGGAATTAAACATCAAACAACCACTCCGTACTCGCCGCCCCAACAGAATGATCTTGCAGAAAGAATGAACAGGACCCTGGTAGAAAGAGCTAAATGTATGTTGTTTGATACTAAATTCTCGAAACTTTTCTGGGGAGAAGCGCTAGTAACAGCTGCCTACATCATCAACTGATCACCTACAATAATCAATTAATGGTAAAACTCCCATGGAGACGTGCTCTGGTAAGAAACCCAATTTATCAAATATTAAAATTATTGGCTCTGAAGTTATGCAGTGGCGTAGCGTGAGTATCGGCTGCCCGGGGCGGAAGACAATTTTGCCGCCCTCTTATTTAGGTATTTTAATTTAATGTATACTATACATTACATACATTAATTATAGAGAACTTTTCGGCGAGAACAGTCATCATTATTTTGCATTATACAGGTTAGATTTTAAATAAAAAAGTTTATCTAAGTTTTTCAATCACGTTTATTAATACAAAAATTCTTTTAGTTTAACCACTTAGATACATTGATATAACTTAGGTTATATCAATGTATCTAAGTGGTTAAAGTAAATAAAAAAGTAAATTATCACTTAAGATTAGGTACACCTTGACGATCGACAAGATTAAATAAAATCAACTTTTAATTAGAACTAGAACGATACTATAATGTTATATTTTTATTTTTATTGAAAAGTAATACGAGTATTTGTTAGAATTAAAAACAAAACTTCCGTCTTCAATTAAAAATTTATACGTCTACTTTTTTTAAGAGCAAAGTCTTTTATTGCACCGTCAATGTCTATCGCATCACACACCTCTTGCTCAATAGACAAAATAGCCAAATTAGTTAGTCTTAGAGTACTCATTGTCGATCTTAAATAATTTTTAATCAATATCAATTTTGAAAAACTTCTCTCACAGCTGGCATTGCTTATGGCAACTGTGAGAAATATTCGGAACATTATTAAAATATTGGGCAGAGTATCTTCCAGCTTGGATTTAACAATAAATTTAAAAAATTCAAGTGAGTCTGCATTAATCAATTTAATTTCGTTGCCTGTAGCAGCAACGAAAGTCCGCAGTCGAAGTTTTCTTTTTGAAATTCCAAGTTCTTCACACATATTTTTTGCGTAACCTACAGCGCCATTTGCCCATTCCTCTCTTTTCTCTGTCAATATCATCTGCAAAGTATTTACTTTCTGAGTGCACAATCTTATGTCAAGTCCCCTTGTTTGTAAATATTTTTGTGCATCATTCACTTCATGTAGCACCGGTTGCCACAGGCCCAAAAAACAAAGAAAGGAAAATGACTCCATCGAAACTAGTAAAGCACCTGCATCTGTCCTAGTGTTTAAGCTTTCACCTGCCTCTGTCAGTTTTTCCAAAGTGACGAGAATGTCTTTGTAATGATGATGCCATGTCACATTTACGGCATCGCCTCTTGCACACCACCGCGTGTCTTGAACCCTTTTTAAGCTTTTGCCTGTAGCTGCTATCAGAACTTCCCAACGATGTGTCAATGAGGAAAAAAAAGAATAGCAACGTTCTAAAGTGCCGAAAAAAGTTACTGAATCCACCTCAACTGAGGCATCGTGTAAACAAACTGGTTTAACGAATTATTTGAGCAAGGTACGAATTCAGCTTTAGGGTTTATTTCTTGAATTCTTTGCTGAACCCCTGAATACTTTCCAGCCATAACAGCAGCATTATCATATTGTTGGTCTCTACAGTTGCTTATATCTAGACCATCAGCTTGAATCTTGTCCAAAATCATCTTTGAAATTCCTTCAGCAGTTTTGTCTTTAGTTTCAATGAAATCTATAAATGATTTCATTACTTTTACTTCCTGATTTTCAATTACTACGTATTTAATACCTGACTTGTTTGATCTTTATGAGAAAGATCTGGAGTGCTGTCGAATATAATTGAATAATACTTAGCCTTTTTTATTTGTCCGATGATATGTTGGCGAACATTATTTCCCAAAATGGCAATAAATTCGTTTTGTATTTGTGGTGACATATAAGTGATTGAAATTTTGCCACACATTTTAGACCTTACAAGATGTTCACGAAGTACAGGATATATATTTTGCAATTAAATTAACCAATTCTAAAAGGTTTCCTCTATTGGTACTGGTGTTGTTTTCTATATGTCCACGTAAAGCCAAATTTTGTTTGGCTAGGAATCTTATAATATCAAACATTCTGATAAGAATTTCCTGCCATTTCTTGATTTCTTTTGCCACTATGTCTTGCTCTTTTTTGTCAATAGTCTGTCATTTTTGAAGTCTGCTCTCCAACTCCTTCCATTTGCAATAATTTTGGATGTGTAGTGCACTTGATTTGTGACTTGAAACCTTAGGATTTAATTTCCAACAAGTATTAAATCCATCAGATGAGCAAAATTTAGATCCATTCGGTGTATTTACATTCTCAAATAAACGACAACAAAAGCAAAATAATGATGGTTTAGATGGAGAATAAGCCATCCAAGTAAGTAAAACTTTTTTGCCGTTAGTCAATGTACGGTAGAACCATTCCTTAGTAAGCCGTCTTGTCTCTCCTTTTGATTTTAAAGAGCACGAATCTGAGCGTGTTACTGTTGACATTTCAGTGAAATTAGTATCAATATGCTGAATAATTTCCTGTCCTTGCTGAATGATATGCAATCGGATATTGTCGTCTATGTGGTCAGGCCATATTCCAATATCGTCGAAATTTTAGTATTGAATAGCAGACAATGCTGATGTTGTATCAATCTCTGTTTCGGAACTATGCATGTCCACGTCTGGACATACAGATGGAGACACTAATACAGAAGATGTTGTTGGAATTTGATCTTTAGGAACAGTGTCAAGTTCTTGTATTTTTTCAGCTTGTTCTGGGTTTGAAGGCTCAGTTGTCTGTGATGAATTTAAGCCTAACAAGGAATCTGACATCTCAGGAACCACACTTTTCACATATTTAAGTAAAGCTCCTTCATTTGCTCTAATATTTTCCAACTTAGCTCTTCTCTTATTACGGTAAGATACCCCACTTTCTATTACTCTTTTCATTTTTGATGCTAAAATCAAAAAATATAAATGATAAAAGTACAAGTTAGAGTTATAAACAAAACTATCGAACATTTCAAAAGAAGTACCTAGAAGATTTAAAAAAAACCTTGCTTTACTGAAATTTTCCGTTTTTAGGGTTATGTACCTCAAAAGGAAAAAATTGAACCTTTACTTTTTTTTTCTTTACTTTTATTAAATCATTTCATTGACCATCTGTCTGTCTGTCAAGACTTTTTTCATAGGAACGAGTGCTTACTTACACATATTAAATTGAAATTTATATCAGAGTTTCCGGTCTAGATCCCTTTAAAATGTGAAAACACTTTATGCACTTGGGCGGCTTTTTTATTTTAATAAATTAAAGTTTGAACAACATATCAGATAGTCCCACATACAATTAGATAAATATAATATTTAATACTCACACAGTTGAAAGTTGTTCAATAATTTCACAACCACTACACGTACTTATTTGCACAAAAATCACAATTTGGAAAGCGTAACATAATTAAAATACGAGAATGTGAATTGGACAACTGACGATCCATCAATAAAACTTTCTATGAATTGTCAAACTTTGTCAAAGCACGTAATTCCCCGTACCTTAAAGGGGCTTCCCCGTATGTGTAATAAACTATATTGAACTTAATATATATGTAAGAGAAGTCATTCTCGCTGATTGTTAGTCATAAACGGGGAATTTCCACAAGTCAGTATAGACGTTGTTGCCAGTCGCTACAAAATATAATTCAAAGAAAAGGAATTCCCCAAATTCGTCACAAAATAAGTAATGAAAAATTCCGTGCTCCTTCCTCCGTCCTCCGAATTTGTGGTTGCGATAAAAATATAATATGGTTCAAATATTTACAAAATATTTGTATTATTTATTGTTAAATTTTGCCGCCCCCTAAAAAGTGCCGCCCGGGGCGGGCCGCCCCTGCCACCCCCACTACGCTACGCTACTGAATTTATGGCTCTAAAATCTAAAGAAAAACATCAAAAATGAGATTCAAAATCCAGTAAATACATATTTATTGGCTATTATGAATCTACCAAGAGATATCAAACACTTTATCAAAAAAAACAAAATGATCAAGAGTAGAGATGTGTTTTTAGAAAATGTTCAAAATATATACATATCTTGTATATCCCACAGTCCTAAAATGCAGTTAACTGAAGAACTGTGCAAACAAGAAATAGAACACAACACTTCTTTAAGTGAGGACTATCAGTCTGGCGACATAAATGATTCATCCTACGTACCAGAGACTTCAGTTGACACCGACATACGAACACATAATATAAATTTGTACCCGCGCAGAGCTGTGCAGTATGTAGAGGAGGATGATCATGATGTAAGTTACTTTTGTCCAATACTTGATCTGGAAGACACCTATGCAAGAAGAATATGACTCGTTGATTAAAAACAAAACCTGCTCGCTGGTATATTTGTCACCAGGTGAAAGAGCCTTACCGTGTAAATGAACCAAAACCAATGAGAAGGGAGAAATGACTCACTTTAAAGTAAGGCTTATTAAAGGGTATGCTCAAAAAACGGGTAGAGAGTACATAACATAAGTACTGAGATTTACATGGTACAACCCGAATGTTACAAAGAAAATGCACAAGTGTGTTGCTTGCGTAAATCAATCTATAGATTAAAGCGAGCCAGCCGTCAGTGGAATCTTAAATTGAACAACATTGTATTGAAAATTGGATTGGAAAGGTCTAAAATTGATCCATGTATTTATTATTATGTAAATAAATCAATAATCATATTCATTACATTAGGGTAGATGACTTACAACAAAATCAACAAAATCAGAGAAATCAAGGAAAAAAATTAAGAAAAGAATTTAGTATGAAAGATATGGATGAAGTGAAGCAATGCATTGGCATAGATACAAATTGAAATCGTGAGGCAGGTGTGATTGTGATAGATCAGGAAAAATACATCAACTTACTGTTGAGTCAATTTGGCATGTCTGAATGTAAACCAGTTAATACTCCGATAGAGGTAAATGCAAAATTTTACAAGGATCCTGAAGAATAATAATATTCTATACAGGGAAGGAGTGGGTTGTCTTATATATCTATTATGTAACCTGATGTCACCTACGCAGCCAATAAGTTAAGTCAATTCGGTATCAAGAAATCAGCACTGGCTTGGAGTAAAGAGTGATGAGATATCCCCAAAGAACCAAGTGCCTAAAACTAAGTTATGTCAAAGAAGACTAAAGAAATTACTGGTTATTGTGATGCTGTCTGGGCCTGTGATTCATTGGACAGAAGATTGTGCACGGGTTACACTTTTTTGTTTCTGAATGCGGTTATATGTTGGAATTCCACCAAACAACCAACTGTGGCAGCTCTCTACTGCAGAAGCTGAAAACATGGCGATGGCGTCAGCAACTCATGAGGCTCTGTGGCTTCAACAACCACGAGGTTAACTTGGCCAAGACATGGACGGTGCGTTAACCATCTACTGTGACAACCAAAGTGCTAGACTGGCATCAACAGACTGTTACAAACCGAAAACTAAACATATAAACATTCGTTTGCATTTTCTCAGAGAAAACATAGTTATATGGTGGCTGATAACTTAACTAAGGGCACTACACTTGTAAAACACTTGTATCGTATAAATGAGATGGGTCTGCATTCTTTAGGAATTGCGAACGCAGCTACATCAATTGTCGTGGTATTTTGGAACTTTTCTATTGTTTATGTATTTTTTTTTCACTAGTTTTTTTTCTCTCCGTAAGTTTGTGTGACATGTCAAAATATACATACAAAGTTTTCTATAAATCTCAATAGTTTTTATTTAGATCCAATTTTTTTAAACTTTCGCGATTCGAACACATATTTTATTTGATTTGAATCGGGTTTTTTCGCGGTAATTATCTATTTAATGAGTAAACCTAGATATTATAAACTAAGTATTCACTATATCCCGACGTTTCAGTTTCGTGTTTAATTCCAGTGTGCTCATGACCCCAAGGTTATTTCTTCTGAGCCTCATTATTTCAAGAGGATTATACGGGAAGCGATTGAGATTAAAAAACATCCAAATTTCAACCGTGAAGACGGATTCAAACTCTCGGCGGCTTGGAATCCAGTGATTGCAACTAGGTGTTCGCGATGTGTACATAAATCCAAGTGTCATGACACCGTCAGTGTAGTGTGTAGGTCTAGTGTGAACGCGCCTTAGATTTCTACAATCAACCAAGTGGGGGTAGTTTTGAAAAACACTCCCGCGTCGCAGCGGGGACTCCTATACATCTTCAGTCTTCCCGTGACCACAGGCTGTACAACCAGTCTGAAACGTCGGGATACTTAGTTTATCATATCTAGGTTTACTCATTAAATAGATAATTACCGCGAAAAAACCCGATTCAAATCAAATAAAATATAGATCCAAATTATCAACAGATATCATATCATACATTACCAGGTTAAATTACCATACCAAATTAAGATACCAGGTTAAATTATACAAAAGATAAAAAGGGCTAAAGGAAAAATTTGAGAATGAAGCGTGGAAATAAATCTGAAAAGCTACAAATACAATCAACAGAAGAACAAGAACAGGTACAAATTATAGAGAAAGTGAAGTATTAACTAAACTTTTTCAAAGAGAGGGAACCATTTGATTTTTCCAAAAAGAAAATTTAAACGGACATATTTTTTAAGACTGAGGCCAGCCTATATTTTTTTAAAGTATTAGTTGTAGTTTATATTGCAAAGAATGTTGACTGAGCTCATTCTTAAGTTACAGATATGATCTAAGATTAAGTTGGTTAAATTTCCTATTATATTAGTGGCTCCGGTGATGAGTTATTTGATTTAATTTTTCTAAAAGAATGTTGAAAATAACAGCTAGTAAGATGTTAAGGGTCGGATGTATGTGATGAAATATTTCGTTTTCCTCTAATACACACGCGCGCGCGCCGGCCCCGGTCTTGCTGTGTGACTCTTAGTAGTGTGTGTTACATGAACACGCTTGGCACAATGGAATCGATTGAGACGCTTTTTAGACTAATTAATAAAGTAAATTCGAGCATGATTTCTCTCTTATAATGTTTCTATAAAACTCTTGATAGGGAATACGATTTAACCTTGGATATGGTTTAGGTTGGCTTTTGACTGAATTTGGGTAATTCCAAAATGGAAAAATGTTGCACATATTTTGTGTAACTATTTTTTATGTATAATTGTAAATTAGTATGGCAAGCATAGAGTGAGATAAGAATAAAATCCCTAAAAAAAGCCAGAAAAACTTTTTTTAGAATTTTTGTGCTAATATTGTATATCCATGAGCAACATATAAAAGAAAAAAAAATCCTAATTAAACACAAACGAAGTCTTAGGGACGTCTAATATAAATTAATGTTATACAATATGAAATAATGTTAAAATGATAAAACTACGTGTGCAAGAAAACTTAAAAATTTCTTTGTAAATAAGAAAAGAAATAAAACCTGTAAAGGTTTATAATAAAAATACTTTAAAAAATTATTAAAAATTTAAAAGCCTATATAATGTCTCCATTACGATGTTTCGTGAACCAGTCGGATAACAAGCGTCTTAATATGTAATAATTTATTAATAGATTATTTCAGTAATTTTTTAATTTTACCCAATATAAAGTGGTAAATCTATAATATTTTATAATTACATACCACATGTATCAAATCTATGTTTCAACATTTAAACTTTCGGTGTGCAATCAATAGCTCAATTAACAATTTTTAAATTAGTTGGCTTTAAATGTTACGAATTTCAGCGATATCGAATTACAATAGATACTTTACAGAGTTGGAATTACGGCCAAAATATCAACCCGGAAACAGTACACGTATACACACACACACATCTGTGTGTGTGTGTGTGTGCGTTTATTAACGCGTAATAATTTGCATTTATTGTAACATACAACATAAAACTTACACTGTGTACAAGCTGTGTATGCGTTATAAATCTATAGCACAAGCTGACGAAGAGCGACCGGATCTCACATCCTCACTGTTTGCAAGCGCAAACGGTACTGAATTTAAAATATGCATGAACGCCAGAGATAGTAATCGTTTTTATTTTCATAGAAGCTAGTATGGAACATTCGCGTGCGGAATGCCCTAAAAATTCTGCAATTTTGACCTAATACCAAAGGCTTCATATCTATGTCATAGTTAAATCCATATACAAGAATGTAGCTACATTAATTTGGAATAGACACAGTGAAATGAAAATCGATATATGTTTACAATTTTGTTCTAATATGCGAAACAGTGAAGAGCCTTTTTGGTAAAAGAGGTTACTTGAGATTTTTTTTTTAAAGTTTGGAACATAATTTAGAAAAAATATCTTACAACAACATAGTACAAAGGCCATTCTATACCCTGGTATTTTAATATAATGTCTAACTTTGGTAGTTATTGAGTATTTTGCAAAACCAAACATCCATTTTCGCCTATTTGGGAAAACCGCCCCTTAAGTTTAAGGGAAGTTTATTATTTTTTTACAATATGAGTTTTTGTTAGAAGATTGGTTATTTATTTATATTGTAACAAACGTTGAATTGCCTCATTGTTGAATTATATAAAATTATCATCAATGACAAAAATGTTTTCTATTCATTTTATGACACCAAAAATATTTTTAAAAGCGAGTTTTTTTAGAGCACTTTTTCGCTTAATTTTATTGATTTTATTGCTGCCTTAAAGATTATTATGATCGTCACTCACTTAATAACTTATTATTAAGGTACATTTGTAGGCTATTTGAAAATTCAAACATATTATTTTTTTTTATTCAAATAAAACTTAAAAAGGCATTTCTATTTTTTCATTCATTTTGAGTGGACTGTTGTCACACATATGTATACTCATAATAACTATGCGTTACTCTAATATCCATGTATCTCTAGATTTCACAATCCTATGTCACGTTTGAACTCACTCAGAAGCTGCGTGTTGTTAAGCTAATATATACTAAGGAACCATGACCTGTTTCACCAAAAATTAAAATGACCCAATTGTATATGCCTCTTGTCAACATGCTAGTTGTAACTTTACCTCACAGGCTGATGTGGTTTATATAAACTCGGCCACCAAGCTGTTGGTTAAGGTTTCTAATTGTTTTACGGTCCTTATGTTCTCTGATATAAAACTAGTCACTCAATTTGGTTTTATATTACATATTCAAATTAAAAAATCAATTTTGTGAAAAGTAACATGAGTTTTGGTGTGCAGGGATTTTTATAACTTAATATTAATATTATTGAGTATTTTAATTATAATCAGAAAGTTTTATATTATATTTATATATCAAACCGACTCCTACATTGCTTCTATGTTTAGTGAATTTCATATATGATTCCTGCATGACACATTCATATCTGAGCTTTATTATGCGTGATTATTCATCTGGAATTTCTTAACATGAAACTATTAAGAAATTCCAGACGAAATGACATTCTTCAATTGAAATGCATTAAGTGCACATGGCTACAGTGCGATGTCAATACTGCCATATTGGGTGGAATTTTTTTATGCTAGTTTTTGTGTCCATGAAGTGGTAAGTGAATTTATGGGGTGATTAAGACCATGTTTTCCGTTGTTGGAAGATAAAACTTTTGAAGGATATAAAATGGGTCTAAGACGCTGCCTTGAGGGATTCCATCTTTATTTTATGTGGGTTTGTCAATTCGTTACCTTGAAAAATAAGAAGTGTCTGTTACTAAGATACAATCAGTAGTAATTGACTGGTAGTGTTGTTTTGAATCTTAAAAAGTAGTGCCTTGTGCCACACCCGATTGAATGCCTGTATGGAATATCAATGTCAAGGAGAGCGGCAATATAATACAGCATTTGTTTGAGGCATGTTTTTATGTCATCTACAATTCTGTGTATCTGTTCTATGTGTTGTGTTTTTGTCTAAGCACAAATTGATGTTTTGATATCAAGTTTTCTTTGTCGATTATTTGTAAAAGCCTGGTTATGAGTAATATTTCCATAATCTTTGAAGGTATTGGAAGTAGGCTTATTGGACGGAAAAACTTAATATAACTTCTGGAGTTTTCCTTGGCTTTAAGATTATTATGAACCTGCCTGTTTTCCATTTTGACGGTACTAAAGCTTGCAAATAGACTGCATCATACAATTGTGTTAAGAATCTAATAGCTTGTTGTATCACCTTCAACCATTTAATCACAATCGGGTTGTATCCAGGAGCTTTGTTCAAGTGAAATTTATTTATGACTGACTCAACTTCATTAGTTAGTTTAAAACATCCAACACTTCTTGAATTATAGTAGAGTCTGTATCATTGTTAGGGACAAAAATTTCTTGAAGATGCGAAGGCTAGAGCTTTATCCCTGCCTTAATGACGAATATTACCCAAATATTATCAAATTATTTTGTTCATGGTTGATATGACATTGGACATTTCAGCTTTCCAGAGTATCAGTTGTTGGTTTTGCACCCAGATTTCTTAATTCTTTTTCAGGTGGTTCTGGGAGTCTATAGTCATTTGAGTTTTACAATAAGATAATCTAGATGTGTTTTATCAGCAGAAGTCTTATTTTTTTTACACTTCTTTCCTAGTAGTGTTCTTGGAGATAAAGAGCCAAGTTCAAATTCCAAGCAGTATGCTGCACACAGGTATTGAAGTTTCTAACTGCTTGCTGTACCTGCACAGCTATTGAAGTATTCAACTGCTCTTGATCTTATTTCTCTTCTATCTGCAGGCTAGTATGGAGGTTCACAAGATGAAACCATTGTTAGTTTTTTTTTATTTTGAACTGTTAGCAGCAACTGGTGTCCCTTAATAGTTATTTTTGGTTACCAAAGAGTATGTTTAGTATTATAATTACCCCCCCATCCACTATATACCAAGGTTGAGAAATAATGTTCATAATTTTCTTTATCGTTTTCACTATACCACCATATGCTTTCCCATATGGATGCATAGTAGATATTTATAGTTTGACATATTAAAATAGTTTTAAATCAGTTTCTACTATCAATGGTATGTCGGTATCATTTATGTGTGTGTGCGTGTATATGTATATACATACATATATATATATATATATATAGGATTTTAGCTCTAATATTCATTGTGTCTATCCATTAGCACTCCATATTTAATAACTGTCGAATTTTGTACCAGTTTACTTGTTCACATTAAGAGTCAGGGTCAAGGTGGTCATTTGCAGGATTTTATACCCTACTTCTACGGAACACACGTGAACAAAGTAATGAATAGTTCATGGAATCAGTAGAATGCGACAACTTTATTATAAACAAATTCTCAGTTCAAAACTTTTGTGTTCAAGATACTTCGTCTTGAGCTCAAGAAGTCTTTTGCAATTAAGTGATGATTAAATACACACTTTTTTCGCTTGGCCGATTGAATATACACTTGTTTTAACTTATTACCTCCTGAGCCTACTATCTCTCCTACCGCCTCTTTTAACTATTCACTTAAAAGAGGTGAGAAGATTAAGAATTTTCCACTCTTATCACTTCATTCCTTGTGAAATTGTTCTTCAGTAAAAGTATTAACTCGTCTGATTGACATTTGTTTTATGTGAATAAAAATAAATTTATTAAAATGTTTGTTAACATTTATAATAAATATCAAATTTTAATTTTATTTGTCAACAAATGAAATGATATATGAAACACATAATTATCTGTCACGTTTCTGCAGTTGTATGACAAGAAAGAAATAAATAATCAATAATATTTACTTATAATAATAAACAACTAGTATTGAATAAAAATTTTGTTTCCTAAAAGATGAAAAAAGAAACATATGTCCTGTGTTCATATGAGCCTGATCCTATATTGGAGACAGAAGAAAGAGAGCGAAATAGTCTACTTGCCCAGAGGGACTTCCTTATACGCAGTTACGGGATGCTAGAACAGGTAGGTTTTTACTTTGTTATTATTTACAATTTATTGAAATCTTGCTGTCAAATAATAATAAATCACAATTTATAATTTATTGTTTTTTATAGAGAAAATAGTAATAATTAATATTAAAATACAATTTGATGAATAGAAAGCTAAAAGTTTTCTAAAAGGTACAAGCAAATTTTCACTAATTATAAACTTACCCATTATAAAAAAACGATGAAAAATAGACACATTGCTTAACTTTTGCATTAATATTGGAATAATTTATTTCGAGAAGTTTTATTACTTGTGATTTTCTTATTTTATACTCAACAACTACTGGCTTCTATTATGCTAGTATACTGGACCATAGAAATTCATATCTTTTGTGCCTGTTTGAAGCGCTGCCACGAACATCTTGAGTACTAAATTTGACATTTAATTAGAGCTACCCAAAATTTTGCTTATGTTGATATATTGTATTGAAGCATATCGCAATTCTTTCTATTGATGGACAATAATATCACATTGTTTTGTATTGACACTTTCAATATTTTCTGTTATTTTGTTAATCTTAGGTGTATAAATGCATTAAAAAAATTTTTATTTGTATTAAAAAGGAAACATTACAACTGCCCCTCAATGTCTGTTACACTATTGATATGAATTTGAAATTATTGTTTTATCGGTTTTATAGTTTACCATTTATAGGCAAGAAGTTAATCGGAGATAAATATTTTTACTCGTTTTATAGTTCAGACTTTAATTTTATTGTCTCTACTAATTTTATTATGTTTATATATGTATTATATATATATATATATATATATATATATATATATATATATATATATATATATATATATATGTATACGTATATGTATACATATATATATATATATATATATATATATATATATATATATATATATATATATATATATATATATACTCCTCCATACACATACATAAATATATTAATACCTTTTTATTCTCTGATAGATATATCTGGTTATGAAAAAGAATGGAACATTAAGAGCTCAAGATGAAAAAAAATATGGAGTCTATGGAAGATTATCAGTAGTATCAAATAACACAGGGACAAAGGTAAGCATGAATTGTGAAATATGCATTTCCAGTTTATAGTTTTGCTGAGAAAAATATGAATGAAATCTTTAGTAATGGCTACTTTATGTAAATTAAAAATTTAGATTTTTCATACAATTAAATAATTTTTTACGTAATTAATAGTATACTCTTTATAAGTAAGTGCCCTTGGTGATATATGTATTATTGCAGGATTATTTTGAGCAGCGCTATTGAACTAACAACACCTCAAACCAAATACATAATAAAAAAAATTTTAAAATAACCTTAAAATGTCAATAAAAAACCTTCATATAGATCAATCAACCATTCTAGAGTACACCACAAGATACTTTTTGTGCCCATTAGGTAAGATCTAGTGAGCGTGCTACTGAAAGAGAACTTTCATTTGGTTGTGACTAAGGTCGTATTATGGCCCTGTTTAAAAGTAAACCACAATGGCAGCAAATTTAATCAAGAAAATTTCTATACAATGGAGCCGATGGAAGAGGTAATATGCATGATAAGTTCAAAATATCACTATAACAATGGTTTTGCTTCACTAATGAACACAGAATAGAGAAACAGATTTAGAAAATTTAACCTCGTTAGCTCCGGTTACATTTCTGCTTTCAAATACTCATTTTGGCTAATAAATACATACAGCCAAACTGCAGTTCAATGATGCTAAGCAGATCTTTAATCAAAATGTAATAAAACATATGCTAAATGATTAAATGGAAAAGTTGATGAATCAAAGTAGGTTTCTATATTAGTACGAAAATCGATTTATTGTAAATTTTATTCTCAAACTATAAAAATTGTTATTTTTTAATACTATATGTAAAATTCTTTTTACGTGCATAGAAAATACAGAAAATCAGACTTAGTTTTAGTTTACATGCCAATACCTGTGAGAACTTTCACCCCATATGTCATTAAAGGATTTAGCATCGCCATGTCCTTAAGAATTTTTGCTAGTAAAAAGTGTGGAAAAGAATTCAATAACTGATGATAATACAAGAGTTTTCTATAGTTTTATAAATAGTGTTTTTTTACCAGAACCTTGTGGGAGACATAAAGCAATAGTGATATAATTTTAAATAGTTCAGTATTACATTTTAGAAAAACTACAAAAACAGTATAGTAAAATCAAGAAAGTACATAATCGGTGATGTAAAAAAAAAAACAATATGGAACAATGTAATAATCTTTTAACGCAATAATTTTAAATGTTCTAGCAGCCAAATAAATACAAACAAATCAAATAATACTGTAAATAACAGAAGATCAAACATATCATTGCAATATTTGATTTAAAACTATATATTTTGTTTCTCCCCTGGAGCAAACACACAAATTGTGAAAGGAATCCATCGTCAGACATGCAACGTAAAGTTGTCCACGTGAGAAACATGGTTATTAATTGGGATGGAAAAGGCAAGCCTCAAAGATAGTTACATAGAAATTATTTCACCCTTTCTTTTTCCTGTTATGATGATGACTTCCAACACATTAGGCAACATCTTTTTTACACACTACCTTGTTGAACGTTTTAGAATGTAGAATTCGAGAAAATTAAAGGGATTAATTAGGTGGGACTAAGGATGATGCAGAAAAGCCTATAAATTGACTAACTTTAAACATATTTTTCAAAATTATATAAGCAAAATATCTTATGTTAGATTACTCAATACAATAAAAAACCACCTGTACTCTTTTAATACATCCTCAATATCTTTTTACACATACATACACACATATATATATACATATATATATATATATATATATATATATATATATATATATATATATATGACCAAAATGAATTACCTACTTTTAAGAAGCGATTAAGGAACAGTAGCTAAATCATATAATGAAAACAAAAACATAATTATTTTCGTTACATGATTTAGTTATTGTTTCTCAATGGTTCCTTGAAATCCTTGAAACTCATAAAAATGTAACCTATATAGGGTTACTGGTTATATGTCACGATCCCTTTAAGCAATTTTAGGAGAGGTCATTAGCAACCAAAGTTCCTGAAGTACATTATGCCACAGTGGATTGTTATCGAATTATTTGTTTTTTTAATAAATTATTGAGAAAATCTGTGTAGAGATCTTTAAAAATTAATAAATAAAAATGACAGAGTTTCATGGTATTTACTTTTATTTCTTAGTTTGTATACATTCTGATCAGTAATAAATAATAATTACATTTAAATAATCTGTACAAATTTTGTAATAAGAGCTTCTTAACATAAGTTTTATAATTTTTATAATTCTTAACACAAGTTTTATAATTTTTATATATAGAAATGATTTATTTCTGCAAAAAATCACTAATTTACATAATCGCCGGAACATTTTAAAATGTATTTTTTGTTAGACAATTAGTTGCATTTAGACAAAATAAATCCCAGTGACTAAGTCATAAATGAAGATAGGCTTGTAGATAGCATGTACGTATCATAAAACTCATCAGAAAGGTTCTGACAGTGCAGTGCTATTTGATGTAGAGTACTGTTTGTTTTTTGCTATTGTTTGTTTAACAATAAGGAGAAGGGTTTCGGAAACCAGTAATGTGCTTATTTATGACTTTATTCATCATTAGATAAGATGACAAAGCTTTCCTCCTCAAATTAAGAATACAAGTAGTTAGTCTGCTTGTACCACATTTACATTGCAGATGCATCCTAAATGCACATTGAGTTTTATTTTGGAATTCTTAGACTTGGCTTTGTTTATTGGACTATTTCTGTATTTTTCTGTAACCCATCTTATGTACTGGACTGTGAGTGATTGCTCTCCCGACGACTTGGCGTTATTAAAGGACTGTCATGGTTCCAGAAGGAATTTCTTCTCAACATCTGTACTCAAATGAGGAATATGCTGATATGATGTATTGTTACGGATATTGTGATGGCGAGGCTGCAGCTGCTCGTGCAGCTGATTTCCTGACTGCAGGACCCCTGACAATACTGTATTCATTGGCGTGTATATACAAATTAAAGACACTAGACGTATCCAAAGACGACAGTATGATATTGGCAGACCGCGCATGTATACTCAGGATGAAGAAGAGATCCTGTCAGATAGTTAGATTTCTGCAGATTCATGCTAAATGCTGATGCAGAGGATCCCATGTTTTTCAGAAAATTATTATGGACAGATGGGTCGAAGTTTGACCAACACGGCATTACAAATTACCACAACATTCATTTTTGGGCCCCAAAGGTACAAGGTAACACAAAACAAAAGAGACCAACAAGGTCAAAGCGACATTTTTCGTTGAGCGTGTGGATGAGAATAATTAACGACAATTTAATTGGTCCACATATTTTTCCCCATAATATAAACCCAAAAGTGTACAAACAGTTTTTAAGGGAAGGTATGTTCGGGTTACTTCAAGGTATTCGACTGGAAACAAGACGGATAAGGTTTTATCAACATCATGGATAATGTTTTATCGGGAGTCTTGTACATTTTAGAATTACTGTGAGACAAAGGTAGGATAACTACGTCTCGGGCCACATGAAAAATTTGGTTTATGACATATCGCCAGTAATTTCAGATTTCTTAGAGTCCGAATAATAAACGCTGCAAATGAAATAAGAATCAATTTAACAAGTTCTGTAGTAAAAAGTCAATTAAAGAAAAGAATGTGGACTTATATCCTAAATAGAGGATCACATTTTGAAAACCAACTGTAAATACAGTCTTTAATTACTTTACTTTAATTAATAATTTCAAATAGAAAACTTTTTTAAATTTAGAAAAGAAGATGATTTTCCCCTTCTACTAATTAAGTGTGTTCAATAGTTTTGTAACTTAATGTACATATTTGCATCATATTAGATAGCTATTAATGCTTAACATTTTTAAACTGTTCCGCCAACTATGTACATCAGTGATTTTTTGCACAAATAAATTGTTTTTGTTCAAGTATTTAAGAAAAATTATAAAACTTATTGAGGTCTTATTAAAAAAAATTGTACGGATTATTCAAATATAATTACTGTTTATTACGTGTCAGAATGTGTACAACCCAGAAGATAAAAGTAAATACCATAAGATTAAATTGTTTTTTTTATTAATTTTTTGTATATTGTTATATTGGTATATAGTTGTATTGGGTATTTCTCACACATGCAAACTCGATGGTCTGCTAATGACCAGAATAATTATACCTGAATCCTAGCCACTGTAATAGCTAGAAATTTCTAGTTTGAGCCTAAATATTTAGTTTTATTGGGCAATTCTCACACCCACTAATTCGAAGGTCTGATAATGATCAGGATAATAATACCTGGCCCTTAGCATTATTACAGTTAGAAGCTTCAAATATGGGCTCTAATATTCAGTTTTGTTGGACAGTTCTTAAATGTGCAAACTGGAGGGTCCGATTATGATCAAGGTAATAATACCTGGATCTTAGCTAATATTGCAGCTAGAGACTTCGAGTTTGAGCCCAAATTTTCGGTTTCAACTGTGATTCTCACCCTCAAATTAAAGGTCTGATAATGAGCAGAATGACAACACCTTGACCTAAGTCCTTATGACAGTTAGAAATTTTTAGTTTAACAAATATTCGGTCTCAATGTACCATTCTCATGACCTCAAACTGAAAGGTTTGATAATGATTGGTATAATATGCACGTATTTATTTATTTATGAACTTTAATGTACACAGTTGATATATATAACTGATTTATTGCTATATATAGAGTAACCTCTTACAGTCAATCAGAATATCAATCCAGCCCCCCTCAACGAACTGAACCCGGGTTGCCTGCCTCAATCCAACATACCACTGCGATGACAACGGTGATAATATTACTAGATCTTGGCCTCTATTTTAGCTTGAAATTTCAAATTTATGCTTAAATGTTGCCAGGTTTTACAAATGACAAAAATACCTATAGATGGACATACGTATTTATAATATTTTAACACTATTGTATGTTGTGGTGGTGGTACTAGTTCTGTTTTTAAGTATCCCTTTCATCTGGGATATTCTGGGCTTCTTAGTTTTCTGAATTTATATTTTGTGGGTTACACACACATATGTACCAAATGCATATGTACCAAAAGTTGAAATAACAGTAATATCAAATACAATTTCATTCATTGAGGGAAGGATAACAGAATGACACCAATAGAGTGGAGCCGATTGTGTACAAAGGTTGACTCATGGCTCTGCATTGCAAATATTTCGAAAAGACGCACATTGAGAAGGTATTTATGAGAGTGTTCTGTAAGCATTATAAGCAGTAACTAAGGTACTGTTCCCCAACAAGGCCTGGCTCCTAAGAAAGCCCACACTTAAAAACTAGTGCTTGCCAATGTCTAAATAACATTAAATTTTGCGAACTTATGTACAATTACACCACCATTTCAACACCAATCGTTAATTTGCTTATGACTGCGTAATGCGATACTTCTCTAATAGCCTCAACGATAAACAATAACCTGAACTTTTTTAAAAATTTCAGTGATAACAGTCAAGATTTTTTTAATTTTATTAGACTTTTTATTTAAAATTCAAAATATCGAATCTCAAGTAAGTTTTATTATTTTATTCTTTTTTTGTTTCTTACCAATGTTTTTGCTGTAACTCGGAAATGTTTTACTGTAAAGCCTAGTCATAAGAAAGCCCGGGATTTCTAAGAGTTTTGAATAAAAACTTCAGTATCGGGAATATCTATAGCATGCAAATGTATACCTTTCAAATCAATATCAACATCTTGCCAGAATTATTCATATACACCTATTCTTCAGGGCCAGAAAACCTAGACAATTTAGATACTTATTCCAAAGAAGATGTACACTTACTATAATAGGAAATAAATGTTTAATTCTCCTTTACCAAAAATTAGGAGAAAATTCTGGAATATTAACTGTAAAATTGCATTTTCAAGAATTAATTCGGACTCCAAATTTTGCAATTATTAATCCTAAATAAAAATGCAAAGCTTTATATTACATTAGCCAATGAATTACTAAAGTGTTGTTTGATGCTGTTAAAGATAAGACTAAAAAAATTCAAAGAAATAAAGAAGTGAAAGCCTAAAATTCTGATAGTAAGACAAAAAAGGTTAAAAAAGCAACTAGAAAAGTTAGAACCTAATGAAAGGAAAGACAAACGGTGAGAATATCAAAAAGAAAGTAAAGAAAACAAAGAGGTGAGGTGTTGTATTGCCAAAGTTGCTAGACAGAACGCATAGAGTACCAAGCTTGGAATTATGAAGAATGTATGGGGTTAACAAGAGCAAAAGTAATGTGTGAAAAACTACTTTCATTTGGATGGAGTATGCTACTTCACCCACTGGACTGTCCACATCTACCATCTAATTACCATCTGTTTCGTTCTTTGTCTAATAATTTATATGATAGAAAATTTAAAGACGAAAATCATTTTTACAACTTACCAGTTTTACAGTTACCAGTTGACTGTAGAACTTTACTGGTTTTACAGTCAAAGGCCCAATTAATTTTACAAGGAGGGAACTTTAGCTCTGCCTACACGTTGGCGACAAGTGTTAGATACCAACGGCGCTTATATAATTAACGATTGATTTTATTGACTACATATAAAAAGTTAAAAATTTTGTTTACAGAGACGGTGGGTTTATAAGTTGTCAACCTAATAAAATGTTATTTAGAACATATTTGTTTTTATCTAAGTTACCTTTTACTTTTTCTATTTCCCTGCGATTTTTTTTTGCAGGTTGATATTAATTGTTCAGCTCTCTCCTGAACTTGAACTGAAACCAAAGAAAAATTTGTTAATTCTGATCTCACAAGTCATCACAATTCTGATAACATTTTTGTGTTTTGTTTGTTGATTCTGCCAACTACCCTTTTCCACACCAATATCTTGCGTTTCAAAGTTCATTAATTCAGGAATATCTGACAAATATATATGTTTAAATCCTTATATGCAAGGCAATCAGATCTTAAAATATTTCTAGCTGATGACTTTTATGATCTTTATTTCTTTTTATAACATATGCAAGTGCTTGTACAGATCCTTTTGTCAGTTCATAAGGCACCACTATGATAGACTTTTAGTAATAAAATTTCTACAATCACAAACTGGTGATGAACAAAAACACAAAAGGAAATCTGAATCAAGTGATTACTGTATATGTAGAGGCCATGATGATATTGGACTAAATATGCATCAGTATAAATTGATTTTCCACATGGAAGTATAAGAATTTAACTGCAAGCGTTATTTATGATTTTTTACCAAAATTGATGATTCCAGATACATAGAAAACACACCAATTATATTTCCATTCATTTTTTCTCTTGGTTATTTACATATAGGCTATTATTTCCTGTAAATGGTTCTTTGCTTGCTAGAATCAGCTCCAGATGTATTCTATATTCCTGTTCTTATAGGCCTAATGAATATTGACTTTAACATATAGCATTCTATTGACTCTACTGGGCAACCATAGTCATGTGGCACAGGTCTTTTATGGCTCGATGGTCATTAACTTATGTCAAACTGCACAATCCAGATCTGACGTATAGTTTTAACTGGGTTACCAAATATAGATTATAAATTTTGTAGTCTGTACTTCAGTTTGCACATCAGTATCTTATAGAGGCAACAGCTGCTGCTCCTCTGCAATCACTTAGACCGATTCATAAAACGATGATAGCCTCTTAAACTGGTTGGTGTTTATATTAAATCCTTAACGCAAGTTTCAATGTTGTTACGTAAAAATATTTATAGGCGCATATTATGTTATTTTATTGTGTCTATTTGTTTTCACACTAGATTTGTTCAATTATATAATATATTCTGTAAGTTTAACTTTGTTTTAAATGTGATGATTAAATAAGTTTCATATTTTACTAATACAAAGCTTATTCACTGCTCCTTGATTCTCTTGTTGCACTTAGTGCTACCGAAATCAAATATAGCTATGTAGTAAGTGGTTTTTTTATATTGACAGAAAACCTGATGAAATTTCAAACTTCGAGTGATTATCTTTAGGCAAACATAATTCAAAAAAGAAGTTGTGACAATCTGAAAAAGACCATTACAGTTGTATGAGAATAAAGTCATATGTTGTCAATTGACAAAATGCAATAATCAACATGTGTCTGTGTGTGTGCAGACTGGGCGAGCAATGCGGCGAATGAGAACCGATACTGTTACTCAAGATCCAGCAGCAGGTAAGTTCCTTTCCTATAAAAAAGATTCTTCCTTGCCGAAACTCTTTTAACTTAGTGTTGTGTATTGTGAATATATCAGTAATATAAAAGTATACAAGAATTATAAATCGATTTTATTAGTTTTACATGTATATTATTTTGTAAATGTTATCGTGTAACACTTTATTAAAATTTCTAGTTTAAAGATATAAAATAAATTTTGCATAAATTGTTGACAAATATATCATTACCAAAATTACATTTTATTAGAAATATTGTAAACGGATGGTGTAGTTTATCATGTAGTTTGATTGTACATTGATATGGTAAAATTACATTGGTACATATGGTACATTTTCTATGACGACACATTTTTTCTCTTCAATAAGATATTTCAATTTGATGGTTTAGAGTTTTAAGCTCATAGATATATGCACCACTTGTTTTTAGCATTCTATGTTGTTTAACCATTTTCTATTTTCATCAGACATCTGGTATTGTTTTTTTTACAGGAGCTACTTTTGTAGATTTCTGCAAAATTTTAGTTTATTGTCTTGGATATTGCTATACCTGTTATTTACACTGTCTTGCAGTAAAATATTATTCATTACTTCAATATTTCTGTTTGATTTCCAGCTTAGTTTGAGATTACAAACAAATAATTAATAATTAGTAAATCATGTAATAATAGCTTATAAGTCTTTATAATAGAATTTCTACATCTGACGGAGAGATTGACAAATTACAATGCTTAGCTATTACCTCATTCGTTACGACATTTGCTCACAGGTGATATCCAAATGTGAGTCTTCAAGATGATTTTTAAAAATTGCATTCATTGTGGTTAAGTTATTATTGTTAGTAAAATGTATAAGGGATTCTTCTCTAGCATTTCTAACTCCGAGACCATATTTTCTCCCAATTAAATGAAACTACGTGATGTATTATTTCTACTTTCTTTAATTTCTTTACCACGACCTAAGTTTCATTGTATTACAACATCTTCAGGTGGGATATTAGCAAAGATTGACTCTTAGGAACATCCAACATCTTTGCTAATATCCCACCTGAAGATGTTGTAATACAACGAAACCTAGGTTGTGGTAAAGAAATTAAAGAAAGTAGAAATAATACTACATCACGTAGTTTCATTTAATTGTGAATAATGAATTTCTACAAAATTAACGCCAAATATATTCAATACCATATTTTCTCTCAATATTTTTCAATTTTTAGTTCAAATTTGACCTCCTATTTTAACATTAAAGGATTAATAAACCTCTTTAGATGTAGTTGTTTCAGGTTGTTTATAAAGTTCTTCTATTTCTTTGTACATGGCGGTGCACATTTATTTCAATGACATTAAGTGTATTGAGCAAAATGTCGAGATTAATCCTAGACACCTAACATTGGTTTTGTATCTATTAAGCCTAAGCATTTGTTGATTCGACTAAAATTTTTTTGGTAAATGTATTTCCTATTAAAATGAGATATTTTTAGTTTTGTTTATTATACACAAATAGGAAACAATGGTTAAATTAATAAATAAAACTATTTTGTATAAAGTACTTTTAAAAGATATTTATTTTTAAGAAATTTTTTAAGACACTGAGTTTTATGAGATGTTTTGTAAAGTACATATTAAAATAAAATATTATCTTATATATAATAGGTAAACCATTTTTGAAGGTTTAGCCTTTCCTTTTTTTGGCAAACTAAAACAAAGTTACTTAGAAATAAAATTACATACAAAATAAAAATTAAAACTAATTTTTTGAAGCGCAACTTGTGTAAAAATTAACCATAAGTTCACCGCAAATTATACTGCTGCACTTTAACCAAAAAGCCTTCATCATGCACCTTTTTTTAAAGAAAGAGGCACCACAAATCTTTCTTTTTTTGCTCTTTGGGACCTGTGTTGATCCAGCTGACCTTCACCTTGACCTTGAGCTTCAATGCAAACACCTAATTTGTGTTGAATTTTTATTTTGATGTGAGCCAAGGTTCTACAAGTTGCAAATGCAACTTTTTTGTGAAATCACAATTATTTATTACCGTAAGTCCTGATGTAGAGACATTATGACAATAAATGATGTTGATAAAGGCTATGTTCAACATGCCATAAAAATGCATATTCGCCACAGTTTCATTTTTCTGCTACACATCATTATCGAGCACATTTGGCCCAATGTGTTTATGCCACCTTTTGTGTCATTGTAGAATTCAGTCATAGGTGGCTTCTTTGTTGCGGGATTGATTGTGCTTTTCTCATTTCAGGAAGATAATAGGTAAACCATTTTTGAAGGTTTAGGCTTATACGAGAGGAATATAAGTGAGCCATCATTATAAAACATCCACTGTTCTTGAGTTGTTCCGTCGAAGTGTACGGCCTCAGTGCCCGCTTCTAATTGAGCGTGCGGCGTGGCGGGGCGTGCAGCGTGCATGAGCGTTTATAGAGTGGCCTCAGTAACCGCTCTGCGTTCATTTCGTGTAGTTGTGTTGTTATGACTTCCTACGATATTATTGATATGTACTTAGAAGAAAATTCATGGTGGAAATATGAATTATCTAACGAAATAAGACAAGGTGCAAGTGATATTGTTAAGCAAAGAAAGCAACTTGGAGAATTTTCTACTCTATATGAAACCTTGAGACTGAACGAAGATAAATTCCACGAATATACAAGGATGTCAATAGCTACCTTTGATTACATATTAGAAAATATATCACCACGTTGGAAAGTGACAAGTACTAACTTTCATATATCAGATTCCATAACTCCTACGGTAAAGTTAATAGTGATTATAAGGTAAGAATAATAAAACTCATACTTGAGAAAATTGTTTTTTAATAAAAAGAATAACATTCTATTCCGTAGTATTATGAGTGAATTCGCCTAAATCTGGTTGGGTAAAGTAAGCAGTATTAGATGTTGTAGGAGGTTGTGAATAATATCCTCGAATGGGATAGTAATTGCGTTCGCTTTCTGTTATAGCTTCTAATAGCCAATCATTGATTTTTCCTCGAAAACGTAATTTTTGCAAATCAGTTAGTTTTTTCATAGTGGGCAAAATACTTTTCAGAAACAGAAAATCATCGTCGTTATTTAATTTATCGATTTCCTGGTTTTGCGCTAAACGATATTCCATCAATTGCAGTTTCTTCTTCTCGATATATAACATAGCGTCTCTGTTTATACGTTTCCTGGATAGTTGAGACGTAGAAGAGCCGGTTGGAGATGGCGGAGGCTGAGATTGACGTTTCCTGGATAGTTGAGACGTAGAAGAGCCGATGGAAGGAGGGGCGGAGTTTGTACAGTCTGTTCAATTGTTTTATATAAGAGAGTTTCATGCCTGTTTGATATTATTTCAATATCATGGGAATCCAAATTTTCAAACTCTTTTTCAGTTACTAAATTGCCGGTAGTTAGCGCAGGTATCATCTCATCTTTTAAAAATAACATTGATCTGTAATATTGCCAATTTGACTGCCAGTCATCAAATTCTGCCCCAGATCTAAGTATTGGTTTTTTTTTCAGTTCCTTTCTGAACTGATCTTTTAAATGTTTCCATCGTCTTTTTAAAACGTCTTCTGTAAATTAAAACTATATTTATTCATTTATAATATAAAACTTACATTCAAATAGACATTTTACTTATATTTTTTATAATCATCCTCCATTTATTTTACAGGTACCTTGCAACGGGAACCTCTTTTCGCTCGTTGGCTTTTAGTTTTTGAATGGGGAAAACAACAGTAGCAAATGTAGTATATGCAACTTGTTCTGCCATTTGGTTAGAAATGGTTAATATACACATGCCACATCCAACTTGCGAAGACTTAAAGAAAATTGCAAGAGATTATCACAGACTGTGGCAATTTCCAATGTGCATAGGATCCATGGATGGCAAACATTGTAGAGTAAAATGTCCAGCTAAGTCTGGATCTTCTTTTTACAACTACAAAAGTTACTTTTCTATAATACTGCAAGGTGTAGCAAATGCAAATAAAAATTTTATTGTTATAGAAGTCGGAGGGAAAGGTAAACAAAGCGATGGAGGGACTTTTCATTATTCTACACTTAATACGTTAATAGAAAATGGGCAATTAAATATTCCTACACCCGATGTTATACCAGGGACAACTCTACGTTCACCATATGTTTTAGTAGCTGATGAAGCGTATCCTTTGAAAGAAAATATAATGCATCTATTTCCCGCAAGGAATTTGGATAATAAAAGTGAATATTTTAATAAACGACTCTCACGAGCACGGAAATGTATAGAATGTGCTTTTGGTATACTATGTTCAAAGTGGCGTATTTTAGATAAAGCTATTGAAACCAACGTGAGCCATGCTTGCCTTATTATAAAGACAATATGCATAGTGATGAAAATTATCAAACAACTTCAGGGAATGGACTAACATTTAATCACCTAAACAGGTGAAATAACAGTTCATCTAGAGCCGCGAGAAATGTTCGTAATCAATTCTCTGACTATTTTTGGGAAAATAAATTAATAACATGACTTTGTATATGTAATAAATATGTACTCACCTTCAATTCCGAGTTTAGTTGCCAATTCCAACCACAGTTTTCCCTTGATTGATAGATTTTTATAAGATTTATGAGAGGACATCCATAATTCGGGATTATTTTGCATTTCCGATATAATATCTTCGAACGACATTATGAAACGCTTGACTCGACGCCGTTAAAACACAAACAGGTTTGAACGCGTGAACAAGCGTGCCGCCGACGCCCCATAGACGCAAACATAGACGCTCTCCCCACCGCTCGATCGGGCGCCACTCAGGACACCATAATATAAGAGTGCGCGTTTGTAATGCACGTCGCACGCGCCGCCACGCCGCACGCTCTATAAGAGCGGGCACTGAGGCCATACACTAAGTGTGAATGTGACGTTGACTGATTTGTTTCCACTCACCTTAAACCGCCACTTTTTTAGCCAAATAACTACACTGTCTAGGCCATCTTGTAGCATTTTTGCTGCAGTTGTTGGCTCGCTGTGTGAGGCCAAAATGGCTCTATTGTCCGCGAATGTTCCGGTGATGATTGTTGGGCATGTGGGCAAGTCTGAGGTATAGAATAGGTAGAGAATTGGACCGAGTACACTTCCCTCCAGCACACCCGCTGATATTGGACACAGGTTTGTCACTTCATTTCCATATTTAACCATGAAATGTCTATCTGTTAGAAAGGCTTTGATGGTCGCAAATAAATTATGGAGCATGCTTGTTAATAATCCTGAGAGCCTGCCTGAGATATATCCAAAAATGTAGCTGCACAGTACTTTTTAGCTTCCAAGCATTTTACTATTTCATCTGTGAGTCTGTGAACTTGATCTATATTGGCATGTTTGTGCCGGAGTCCAACTGATGATTCGGTATAAGGTGTTTATCTCTTTTCACTGGAATCATACGAGTCAATTCTTTGTGAATTTGGATACATCTCTTTCCACGTGTTATAGGCCATTTTAGCTTTTTTCTAGCCTTCCAAAGCGAGTAGTTCGAAGATGCAGTAGCATAGAGACCGTTCAAGTACGACTGAAAATTGGTGTCACGTTGTTGAGCTTTCTAAATCTAAAAGTGTGATTTAGTTGTTTTTTTCAATTGTGGGCATCTCGTTGTCTACAACCGCATCAGAAGCTTTCTTTTTTCTGACACTAGTTCTAATAGATGTTTGGCTACATGTTGAATATTAGCAGTGTTTGTTTTCAATGGTGTAGAATCCCAAGCAGCATGTACGGCTTTGGTAAAGTGTTCAGTAGCAACTGTAATGTCATGTTCTGATTTGAGCCTCACCGATCTATCTGCAAATGCCATATCAATAAGGTGCCGATATAGAGTCCTGCTAGTCCTGCAGTTATGCAAGACGCACTTAGGTCCTTTTTCTATAAGGTAGTGAACAGGTTTACAATAATGGATGACTGGCCTGATGACATTTCGTGACAACTGCTGCAAGATATATATTTAGCGGAAATTCTTTTCATTACGTATAAATCCATTAGGTCTAGCGTTTTATTTTGGTCTGTGAGCCTGTATGTATGCTGTTCTGTTGAGAGTATACTCAAATTATTGTCTTGGATGCATTTCAAGAGTTCACACTCACATGGTAGTATTAGTCTTGATCCCCAATATGTATGCTTGGTTTTATAGTTGCCGCCAGCTATGTATCGATTACCTAGCAATGTAAATTTTTTGTGTTTTAACTTTCAGAGTGGTTTGACAAGCCATTAGCATTCCATACACAAATGTTTAGTGGTTTGACAGTGAGGACATCTTGGACATGAGTTCGGATAAAGGCTTACATTGTTTTATTTGATGTTAGTAGAGCATGTTCAGTGTTTTATTTATTTTGGGTTGTACTTAAGTGTTTTTATGACATGTTTTGCTGTAATAGCTCAGCATATAGTCTGATGGTTGTTTTCGTTTAATTGTGGTATGATTATTTGTGGGGTTGGTTTCCAAGATTTTCTGTGCCTAGGAGGTGGGTAGTGGATCTTTCGTAACCACTTATAGACAATGCAGTTTTTGTAGTTAACTGGATGGTTACCATCATACAGAATGCATTTAACTTTATCTGAGCGCTCTTTCCTAGGGCAATATTTGGTGTGATGGGCGCATTTCACGCACTTTGTCTGTCAATGACAAAATTTTTTTGTGTGTCCATATTGTTGACAGTTAGAACATTGTGGGGTTTCTTTTTTCGGGCCTAGGTGCTTGAAAGGTAATTTTACAATTAAGTATACTCTTTGCGTTGTAGATATCCTTATTATTAGACTGTGTATTTAGGTCGATGTAAAACATGTTAAGCGGCTGTCTGTGTTTAATATTCCAGATATTTATAACTTCATGATGAAGATCACCCAGAGCAGACTTTATATCTTCAGCGTCAGTACAGGGATGGATATTTTTCAGAATGACTGAAGTTCCGTTCTTCTTTGAGTTGATAGTGAAGAATGCAGTGTTTCTTTTCATCAATGCCCTCTATACAGTTGTATATGATTCTGCATTTATTGCTTGTATTTTGACCCGCTCTAATTGAAGGATCTTAATTTCAAATTCTCCTGGTATTGTTTCTTCTAACATTTTAGTTAGTGGCCGAATATTGCTGACTTTATCTACAAATATTGGTGGAGGTTTACTGTGTTTTGGTAGTTATATTTCGGTTCTAACTGGATCATTATCGAGCTTTATAAAACTATTGGGTGGGTGTAGCAAGCCAGTTAGCTTGGTCCTGGTTTTGGTGATTTGCGCGCTTGTCTTCATTTATATCTAGTCTGTTGTCTTATGTCAATCGGTAAACTACTAGGGAGGTTGACCTTAGTCTGTTTAATAACATCTCCTTGCTAAAAATTTCTTGATACAATGTTTTATGTGTTTTCTTCTTATCCACTTCTTTCAATTGAAATTTGTCTCTCCCAGATTCCTTGAAACAGCTTGGACTTAGCAACTGTTTAGTTCAGAGAGGGATTCTCCACTGTTAGTTGTACCCTCCTGGGGTAGTTCTGTGTTTAATTCCGACATTCATAGGTTTTTGCTGGCTACAGCTTTTTCATTTTCTGTAGGGGTTTGTTCCCTTAGGCCATGTCTAAAACGACTAAAGGCACACTCATGCCTACTATTTTGATTCATCCCCAGGTGGTAGACAGGGAAATGCCACCCATATCTGGGAGGTGTTCCCCTATCCACCACCTGGGGCGTTCGATGGGAGGTCAGCAACTCCACACGAGAAAAAAATAATATATATGAGTACAAATTTTTCAAAAATAATTTCAAATAGATTGTAAAATCGACTGAGATAATATAATGAAATTTAATAATATTACTGTTTTAGAACTTGTGTTGTGAAAATATGCTTAAGAAAATTAACAGGACATAAAATATTATATTGAAATATATTCCAATACTACTTTATTGCTTTATGCCCAAAGTTTATTTTTTGAGGCTATATATCTAAGAATACTTTACAATAGAGAAATGTTTTTTGTAGTTTATACTTATAAAACAAAAATTGAACAGTATTCATTTCATGGGCTCTTCCATCGTTCACACCTATATACAATTACAATTTCAATTCAGTTGGATTTTCCCATCATTTTAAATGGGCTTTTGCAGTGCTATACAATTACAATTTCCATTTAATGGGTCCTTCCCATTATTTAATGGGTTCAGTGTTGCCCAGTGCTTCAATCCGTAAACGGTCTAGGTGTGTCAATCTCTTTCTGTCATTAGTAGTCTCATCTTAATGCTGCCAGCCTTCTCCACTTTCGAATGTTTAACATTCGCAGGTCAGTCTCCTTGTCATTGAGCCTATACATTCTTAACTGTCCCACTGGGCTGCTGTCTTCCAGTTTGGAGTTAACCATCTCTACCATTACCCGTTGGTTGTACAAGGCCCAAACATCTGAGTAAAGTTCTCTTACCCCCCCAGAACCTATTTTCACAAGTATCACAATAAACCTTCCTTACGATTTTCCACTCTCATGTTCATGATCAATTTTCATGTTTTGTGGTTAGAATTTGTATCTGCAATACACAAAATTATTTATTGGATGATTATTGTGTACAGTTGTCTTAGTAGCGGTCACCCAGTAATTGCCACAGACTGTCTCCCTTCTTGGGAATTGCAATAATTAATTGATGTATTCCATTCTTCTAGCATTCATTTTTCCTCCTGATTTTAATGATCAGTCTATGTCTCTTCTTCTACAACTCCACTCCCCTATACTTGTAGATTTTCAGCAGTTTTTTATCTGTTGCTCATCATCCTATAGCATCTTCAACTTCTTCCGTCGGTTCTTGTACCTTCTCATTCTTGAGGTATTCGTCCCGCCTCTGTATTTGTTTCTTTCACCTCCAAATAGGTTTCCATTTCTGTTCTTGAGTCACTTTTCCTTCCTACGCACTTGTAACTTAACCATACATTTTTAATTCTCATATTCTTGTCTCGTCATTCTTGTTTTTCATCTCAGTGCTTCTTAAAGAAGATACATGAATGGAGAAAATTCCCAAAATTTTTTTTGAGTAAATATAAAAGACTAAAAAAGATATTAAGTTCTCTCAAAAATTTACAAACTTATATAACTTTATAGTTGTACTTTATATAATTTCATTGTTTCACATGACATCACCTCTCCTATTCACCAAGTTAAAGAGGGGCCAGGTATTTGGTAATTCAACAAAGAAATATATGCATGAGTTGAAACTGTCTAGTTTGTTGTTTTGCGGTTATTGAACAGCAATTAATATTTATATCTGGTAACAATAATTGATAATAATTATGAGCGAATTAAAAAAAGGTTGCTACAAGCATTGCTTTGTGCCCAAATGTAATAAAGCTACGAATAAAACACCGAACAAAGTTTATTCCACATTATTTTGTAAAAGATAAAAGAGAGAAATGGTGTAAACTAATGAATATTGCACTAAAAAGTAAATGATATGAACATATACACAAACACATTAAAATAAATATATACATTTATTATCTCTTTGTATAGCTAATGGCTCTTTAAATTGACATGTGTCTAAAATTCTATTAAAAATCACATCATCGGGAGTTTTAAATTTAGCTGTTTCATGAGCTATAGAATACATAACTCTTGCCGTACCATAATGCAAGCCATAACAAAATATACCTTGAGCTCTTATTCTCCTATTCAATCAAAATATATTGCTAATTAGTAATATGATGTTTGTAAAATTTAGTGAAGGCATCCACAACAAACGTCTGTTCTTATTAACATGTTTGCTCTTACATAGGCAAATCAGATGTGGAGTGATCTCAGTGGTAGTATCCATAAAATAGGTCATTAATTATGTGTTGTCAATTTCTCATATTTTATATTCATTTACAAAGTTATTGAAAAAAATGTTTTCTGCTGTGATGCATGAAAGTGTTGCTTCATTTTTAAAATCTTTAGCTTTAATAGATTTCATAATCCTGCCAATTTCAGAAAATGGTGTTTTCATCTACTGACTTTACTGAAGTAGTTGCAAGTTTCTCACTCTTTTTAAGAAGCCACCTTGATTTGCTGCATAATCTAAGAAATAATATTCTCCACCTTTTTTACATTTTTGTAACAAACAAACGGAGTTGTAAATTTTACTTTTTATTTTATGCTCAAGTATCACTCTGCATTTTGTTCCCTCTCGCTTTATCTTAACATATTCAACAATGCCTGCGGCTGCCCTGAAGAAGATATTGATAAATAAAATATTATTTCGACCAATCCTATTCATGAGCATCCGCAGCATACGCCTTACTTTTATTTTAAAGTAGCTTGATTTTTTACGTTTTATTTGACAGATTGTTACAGCAGTGGCGTAGCATAGTGGGGGCGGCAAGGGCGGCCCGCCCCGTGCGACACTTTTAGGGGACGGCAAAATTTAACAATAAATAATAAAAATATTTTGTAAATATTTGAACCATTTTATATTTTTATCGCAACTACAAATTCGGACCGATTAAAAGGAGTACTTATTTTGTGACGAATTTGGGGAATTCCTTTTCTTTGAATGATATTTTGTAGCGACTGGCAACAACGTCTATACTGACTTGTGGGAATTCCCCGTTTATGACTAACAATCAGCGAGAATGACTTCTATTACATATATATTAAGTTCAATATAGTTTATTACACATACGGGGAAGCCCCTTTATGGTACGGGGAATTACGTGCTTTGACAAAGTTTGACAATTCAAAGAAAGTTTTATTGATGGATCGTCAGTTGTCCAATTCACACTGTCTCGTATTTTAATTATGTTACGCTTTCCAAATTGTGATTTTTGTGCAAATAAGTACGTGTAGTGGTTGTGAAATTATTGAACAACTTTCAACTGTGTGAGTATTAAATATTATATTTATCTAATTGTATGTTGGACTATCTGATATGTTGTTCAAACTTTAATTCATTAAAATAAAAAAAACCGCCCAAGTGCATAAAGTGTTTTCACATTTTAAAGGGATCTAGACCGGAAACTCTGATATAAATTTCAATTTAATATGTGTAAGTAAGTACTCGTTCCTATGAAAAAAGGTCTTGACAGACAGACAGACGGTCAATGAAATGATTTAATAAAAGTAAAGATAGATAAAGGTTCAATTTTTTTCTTTTGAGGTACAAAACCCTAAAAACGGAAATATTCAGTAAAGCAAGGTTTTTTTTAAATCTACTAAGTACTTCTTTTGAAATGTTCGATAGTTTTGTTTACAACTCTAACTTGTACTTTAATCATTTAATATTTTTTTATTTTAGCATCAAAAATGAAAAGAGTAAAAGAAAGTGGGGCATCTTACCGTAATAAGAGAAGAGCTAAATTGGAAAATATTAGAGCAAATGAAGGAGCTTTACTTAAATATGTGAAAAGTGTTGTTCCTGAGACGTCAGATTCCTCGTTAGACTTAAATTCATCACAGACAACTGGGCCTTCAAACCCAGAACAAGCTGAAAAAATACAAGAACTTCACACTGTTCCTAAAGATCAAATTCCAACAACATCTACTGCATTAGTATCTCCATCTGTATGTCCAGACATGGACACGCATAGTTCCGAAACAGAGAGTGATACAACATCAGCATTGTCTGCTATTCAATACCAAAATTTCAACGATATTGGAAAATTACCTGAACACATAGACGACAATATCCGATTGCATCTCATTCAGCAAGGACAGGAAATTATTCAGCATATTGATACTAATTTCGCTGAAATGTCAACAGTAACACGCTCAGATTCGTGCTCTTTAAAATCAAAAGGAGAGACAAGACGACTTACTAAGGAATGGTTTTACCGTACATTGACTAACGGCGAAAAAGTTTTACATACTTGGATGGCTTATTCTCCATCTAAAGCATCATTATTTTGCTTTTGTTGTCGTTTATTTGAGAACGTAAATACACCGAATGGATCTAAATTTTGCTCATCTGATGGATTTAATACTTGGTGGAAATTAAATCCTAAGGTTTCAAGTCACGAATAAAGTGCACTACACATCCAAAATTATTGCAAATGGAAGGAGTTGGAGAGCAGACTTCAAAAAGGACAGACTATTGACAAAAAAGAGCAAGACATAGTGGCAAAAGAAATCAAGAAATGGCAGGAAATTCTTGTCAGAATGTTTGATATTATAAGATTCCTTGCCAAACAAAATTTGGCTTTACGTGGACATATAGAAAACAACACCAGTACCAATAGAGGAAACTTTTTAGAATTGGCTAATTTAATTGCAAAATACTATCCTGTACTTCGTGAACATCTTGTAAGGTCTAAAATGTGTGGCAAAATTTCAATCACTTATATGTCACCACAAATACAAAATGAATTTATTGCCATTTTGGGAAATAATGTTCGCCAACATATCATCGGACAAATAAAAAAGGCTAAGTATTATTCAATTATATTCGACAGCACTCCAGATCTTTCTCATAAAGATCAAACAAGTCAGGTATTAAATACGTAGTAATTGAAAATCAGGAAGTAAAAGTAATGGAATCTTTTATAAATTTCATTGAAACTAAAGACAAAACTGCTGAAGGAATTTCAAAGATGATTTTAGACAAGATTCAAGCTGATGGCCTAGATTTAAGCAACTGTAGAGGCCAAGCATATGATAGTGCTGCTGTTATGGCTGGAAAGTATTCAGGAGTTCAGCAAAGAATTCAAGAAATAAACCCTAAAGCTGAATTCGTACCTTGCTCAAATCATTCGTTAAACCTAGTTTGTTTACACGCTGCCTCAGTTGAGGTGGATTCAGTAACTTTTTTCGGCACTTTAGAACGTTGCTATTCTTTTTTTTTCTCATCGACACATCGTTGGGAAGTTCTGATAGCAGCTACAGGCAAAAGCTTAAAAAGGGTTCAAGACACGCGGTGGAGTGCAAGAGGCGATGCCGTAAATATGACATGGCATCATTACAAAGACATTCTCGTCACTTTGGAAAAACTGACAGAGGCAGGTGAAAGCTTAAACACTAGGACAGATGCAGGTGCTTTACTAGTTTCGATGGAGTCATTTTCCTTTCTTTGTTTTTTGGGCCTGTGGCAACCGGTGCTACATGAAGTGAATGATACACAAAAATATTTACATACAAGGGGACTTGAGATAAGATTGTGCACTCAGAAAGTAAATGCTTTGCAGATGATATTGACAGAGAAAAGAGAGGAATGGGCAAATGGCGCTGTAGGTTATGCAAAAAATATGTGTGAAGAACTTGGAATTTCCATAAAACCTTGGAAGCGGCAGGCGCATAACAAGAAAGCATATTTTTGATGACGGAACTAGAGATGCTAACTTGTCTTGTGAAAATGAGATGAGACGAAAGTTGTTTTCTTCGTTAGATAGAGTTATTGTAGAAATTCGTGAGCGTTTTCAACAGCTACAGAATTTAACGGATAAGTTTGCTTATCTAACGCCGGCTATATTACTAGATCCAGACAACACTGAATGTAATCTAGACTACGCATCTGACGAAATTGACGAGCAGGATTTCAAGCTGGAGAGACTTCGACTGCGGACTTTCGTTGCTGCTACAGGCAACGAAAATAAATTGATTAATGCAGACTAACTTGAATTATTTAAATTTTTTGTTAAATCCAAGCTGGAAGATACTCTGCCCAATATTTTAATAATGTTCCGAATATTTCTCACAGTTGCCATAAGCAATGCCAGCTGTGAGAGAAGTTTTTCAAAATTGAAATTGATTAAAAATTATTTAAGATCGACAATGAGTACTCTAAGACTAACTAATTTGGCTATTTTGTCTATTGAGCAAGAGGTGTGTGATGCGATAGACATTGACGGTGCAATAAAAGACTTTGCTCTTAAAAAAAGTAGACGTATAAATTTTTAATTGAAGACAGAAGTTTTGTTTTTAATTCTAACAAATACTCATATTACTTTTCAATAAAAATAAAAATATAACATTATAGTATCGTTCTAGTTCTAATTAAAAATTGATTTTATTTAATCTTGTCGATCGTCAAGGTGTACCTAATCTTAAGTGATAGGTACCTAAGTTATATCAATGTAGTTATATTAAAGTAAAAGAATTTTTGTATTAATAAACGTGATTGTAAAACTTAGATAAACTTTTTTATTTAAAATCTAACCTGTATAATGCAAAATAATGATGACTGTTCTCACTGAAAAGTATAACATTATAGTAATAAATTAATGTATGTAATGTATAGTATACATTAAATTAAAATACCTAAATAAGAGGGCGGCAAAATTGTCTTCCGCCCCGGGCAGCCGACACTCACGCTACGCCACTGGTTTACAGTGTAATTATAACATCAATTCAATAAAAACTAATATTAGTAACCTATATAAACATTATGACGTATTTATGTATCATTGCAATTTCTCTAATATATACACTCATATTACATATGAGAGGTTATTCCCAATAAAGTAATAGTATCCAGTGCCGGATAAAGCTATCCCGGAGGCTTTAGCAAATGTGAACAAGAGACCCTTGATTTGCGTTAGGTAATATTAAGAATTAAAGTTTAGAATATAAAATAAAACAGCATACTTACAAAAAGACTTCCTGATTTAATGTGGACAAATTAGAGATAACACTCGTCAAATCAATGTTTCCAAGTAAATCATTTTCTATGTTCATTATAGTGAGGTCATTTAAAAGTTCTTGCCCCATTGTGTTCCTTAACACATTTTTATGCACTTTAATGTTGAAAAAGAAGATTCTCCACTGCAGTTAGTGATCATGAAAATTAAGTAAATGCATGACATTATTTCTACATTGGGGAAAAACAATTCTAATGAATCTTTCCTTAAAAGTTTATAATATTGAAGTTCCAGAGCCTCATGCTTTTTGCTGTCAATGGCAGCAGCCACATCTGTTTTGAGGAGCTCAGTGAAATGCACCAGTTCATTACTCAGACTCTCTGCCACATTGTCTGGATAAAAACTGACGATAATTGGAGTTCTTTTCAAGACCTCTTCTGTCACTAAATACTTTAATTGCCGAAGTATTCCAAATAAACTGGTCACTTGATGGTAAGTTTCTATGCGTTTAGCTAATGCATTAACAATTATGACAAGAAATTCATGACTTTCTAAACGTTATCCAGGTGTTTTTTTTTTTACAACCTCTTCAAGTGTAGTAGACCCGCTGAAATGGTCGTACTTTGTATTCTGCTTGCGCTTTCTTAAAATTGATTGCTGATATTCTTCACAGCTAATTAGGGCTTTGCCTTTTGCTTCTATATCTGAAAATGTGAATCGCATTGCTTGGGCATAACTGTTTAACGATTCATAAAGAGTATATCTCGTATCAAGGTCTTGATTAGACAACTGCAATGAAGAATTAGTCACTTGCAAGTGTTCTAGAATTTCATTCCGAGCTATAGTCGTTATTCCCGTTTCCAACTTATTCATTTTTGACACTAATCGGTAAGCTTGATTACAACACTCTACCTTTCGATCTTTGTTATTAGATATGTCATCCAAAACTTGTTTGATAATGGTGAAACTACATAAAAATCCCTTCGTGGCATCAGTTCGTGCAGACAACCTAGTATCCGATAACCTTGTCAAAATTAGAACTTTGGAACTAGTATCTTGTAGTACCTTCGCAAAAAAGACTCCATCAATAAATAGGTTGAAGTGGAAAAAAATGAATAGACTTTCAACAAAATGGAAAAAAAATGAATGTCTGTACAGCACTCTACAGCGCATTTAAGAAACAAATTTAATGAATGTGCAAAACAGGGAATTTATTCCACGTAATTATTTATTTCCTTAATTTGTGCTTGTAATTCGCTGTATTTCCACTCATGTTGTCATTGTCGTAACATTGCCCTCGACAATTTTTGATATTGGTACCATTCTCATTTAAAAAATCTAGTAAACTCTGAGCGAATTGTTCAGCAGTATGGTCTTCCATATCCAAAAATCTTACAAGCCTTTCCGCTTGTCCAGTCGGTCTACATGTGATTGATATATCTTGAGTAGAATCCAATCATATTGAAATACTGAACCAAAAATTTCATCACTTCTCCGTAAAGCCAGATCTCCATCAATATTTTTGTTTGGTCTCTATTTGGCTCACAAGTTGAGAATGAACACGCGCTATTTTTGTGAACTAACAGTGAAATTACTGCTTGTGTAGGCGAGATAGAAGATCAGAAGAGAAGTTTATGTATTTTCAATGAAATATTTGCATTTTTCCAGTCATCTATCCGTCTTTCGTGAACTGTGCCAAATTGTCTGAATTCGCAACTTTGCCAGAAAAACAAAAAAAATTATTTTAGTTTTTGAATAACACAACTAATCTCACACGTGAGTTTTATACACTAGTTTACCTTTATATGTGAAAAATGACCTCTGGCAGAAACATGGTTTATTTTCGTTATCTTACATCTTATCTGAAGACAAAATAATACCGCTATTTCCTTTCACAATCCATTAATCTTGATCAAAGTGGATTGACCATTTACCAATAATATAGGAGTACATTTTATTTTCGTTTTTTGTTTTTAGACAATGTAGTAAGCATGTAATACACTTTAAACCTCTATTTGACTTAAAAATTACTTTTCTGGATCTGAAGGACTTGTATGTATGCTGCAAACTATTCTTTGGCTAGAAGACGATATGACGACTGAATTAGGAGGACTTGCTATAGATTCGAGCGTAATATCACTTGCCGTTAATGTGGCTATGTTGCAATTAGTTAAAGTTCCTAATAAATTTCTTACGGTACTGTCATCATCTGTATAATGAGATCCAACTCCTGTGTTTTCAATTTCAATTTCTTTAGTTTCAGGAACATCATTCTGAACATTAAAAAACTCTAACAGCTTACGTGTTTTTGATATAACAGTTTGGTTTTTTTTTCATCTTTTGCTTTACGCTTTGCACTCCCAGAAGCATAATGTCTACATATCTACGGCCATATCTCTGGGTTTACTGCTCATATTGCTTACCTCGATCTGTATAAAATAGAAAATAAATTACAAAATAAAATCAAGGCTGTAGACTTCAGAACTAGTGACAAAATCTCTTCCCATGACCCAATATATTATTTCGAAACTAGCCAGTCTACTCTCTTTTATAGTTTTTGCGGCAAGTAACCTTGCAGCAACAAGTCTGAGGAGTTGGATTCAGGAGCTATTATAATATTGTATTGTATCTGGAAATTTAGCTGCTTACAAAATTTAATATCAACCAGTTAACGAGAAGTGGGTACAGTTTTGATTACAAGATTTGAAACAAACAAACAAATATACATTGCGAAGTATGTGAAGCGACATATAACCATTTAATAATGAAATGGAATTCTGCCCACTACGACTTAACATTTGTAGATGCTTTGATTGAACACAGCCTAAA